>JALIGW010000010.1:18797684-19300184 GCA_023053685.1 Diadophis punctatus similis
GAACACGAAAAAATTGCAAAATAACAGGACTTAAAAATTGAAATCCAATGATTATGGCACAAACCAGCAGTGGTAATTCCAGTAGTGATTGGAACACTGGGTGCTATCCCAAAAGCACTGGAATTACATTTAAAACAGCTCAAAATTGACAAAATCACCATCAGTCAAATGCAGAAAGCCGCACTGCTCGGTTCCGCACATATACTTCGAAAATACATTACGACTTCCTAGGCCCCTGGGTGGGGCTCGACTAGTAATCAATGCCAAATCCGGCGAAACAACTGGCCGCTGTGATACAATTGTATAATAATAATAATAATAATAATAATAATAATAATAATAATAATAATAATAATAATAATAATAATAATAATAATAATAATAATAATAATAATAATAATAATAATAATAATAATAATAATAATAAATAATAATATAATATAATATAATATATTATAATATAATATAATATAATAATAATAATAATAATAATAATAATAATAATAATAATAATAATAATAATAATAATAATAATAATAATAATAATAATAATAATAATAATAATATAATATAATATATTATAATATAATATAATATAATAATATAATAATAATAATAATAATAATAATAATAATAATAATAATAATAATAATAATAATAATAATAATAATAATAATAATAATAATAATAATAATAATAATAATAATAATAATAGAAAATAGATTTCTATCTCTTTAATAGAGAATATACTTTAAGAACAAAAATAAGAATACATTTCAAGGTTGGAAATATCAGGAAGGAATGTGCACTTAAATAGCAAGAAGTTGTAATTTTCCTTTTGAAATTATCCTTCTGTACTAAATCATAATTTTTCCTAATCAATCACACTGACCAATAGACAATATGAGCAAAACCAAGGTACAACAGAGATCTAGCCAAATGACATAGTTCAGCCTATCTCAACTAAAAATCTCCTGATTTGTTAGATCTTCACTTTCCAGAATTTGCCATTCAAAGTAGGCAAAAAATGCTGGGTCTCAATAATGATAACATCCCAATGGGATGTTTCTTATTCAAGGTGGCTAGTGGATTAAGAGAAGATGCTACCTCCATATCTATATTGCTTCTTCCTTAGCTATCTTTATTAATTTCAATTGTAATATTTATTATTTTAATGTTTTATATTGTAGTTTCTAGCTTGTTGTAAGCTGCCTTGAGTCACTTGACAGTGAGATGGGTGGTGTATAAATTTAATAAATAAAATAAAGTCTGTGCACAATTTCCTGCTGAAATTTGTCATTAAACTCCAATAAACATGTTGCCAATACCTGAATTGCTTGAGATCTTCACAAGAGATTCCAAAACTTTAATCTTCTGAATGAATACTATCTTAAAAATGAGAAGCCATTGCTTATGTCACCAGAGAAATTGTCTAGAATATGTAAAGTCATTTCAAATTTATGTTAAAAGTGTAAACAAGAAGGAACATTTTATCATGTTTGGTAGACATGTAAAAAGTTTGAAAATTCTGGATTTAATTACATACACTGATTCAGAGGATTTTAAAGATTAATATAGAGTTGAGATCAGAGATTTGGGACTTATGAACAAACAGTTGAAAAAAAGTCATGGAATTTTGTTTTCGTACACGATAACTGCAGTAAGATTATTGTATGCCCAAAGATAGAAAGGTTCAACACTAGTCACAATGGAGGAATTGTTGGTGAAGATGATGGAACTTGCTGAGATGGCTAAATTGATCTCTTTGATCAGAGAAAAGACAAGATCTGCATTAACTGCTGACTGGAAAAACCCATGTTTTGCATAAAACAGAAAAAAATGAACTTATGATTCATGGCTTTTATGATTAGACAGGATATAGAAAGAGGAGAGTTACCTTGTAACTGAGTAGAATAAGAGGTAAATTTGTACTTATAACTGCTGGAAGAAGATTGAAAACTACTGTACTTCTTTGTATATTTTTCTTCACAGTTTTTACTTTTCCTTTTTTCCATTTTCTTGCATTTTTAGCTTCCTCTTTGATTTTATTTTCTCTTTCTTACTTTATATCGGTTTATATTAGTTTTTATCTTCCATTTAAAAAGTCTTTAATGAAAATTACCTCTCTGTCATCTGTCTGTCTGTCTGTCTGTCTGTCTGTCTGTCTGTCTGTCTGTCTGTCTAATCTAGCAGCCATTGCTGACGAAAGTTTTAAAGAATTTTTGTTTAAATATATTTTTGTGAATATGCTGCTTTGTAAAGTTTTTTTTAAAGAGGTAATCCTATTGTATTGTCATGTTCATGTATGAGGGTTCATAGGCTGAGTATCTGAAACCACAATTTTTCTAAGAGTCTCTCTACTTGGGGGGAATTAATCAATTTGGGATATCTGGGATTTCAGGATTATATAGACTGGAACCTTTAAAAAAAGAGGGCATTGGAAAACTACTTTCTTAACTTGCCAAGAAGACTGGACTTTCATGTAAGCTACCAGATACTGAGTTTTGTTTAGAGTTGATTTTATTTTTACTATTTATCAAGGTTATTATTATATAAATTAGGACCCAGAGATAGTGAAAGGTCCAAGGAATGCAACATTTTATTTATTTATATATACTGTATTTATATACTGTATTTATATTTCATGTTTCTAGACTTCCCATCTCCCCCAAATCACAATAACAATAATTTGGCAATACCATATTCCTTTTCCCTTAAGGGATACCTATTGTATCTTGCTGTAAAATCAGTTGGCTTTCTAAACTAGGAAGCCATCTCCCCACCAGCACTTTTAAGCAAGCAGTAACACTGACAGATACTTTCACTGTCATTTTTAAATAGTTTCAATGTGATGCGGAGCTAAGCTACTGTCATGTCTCCTATCTACATTTCTTCAAAAAGTTTTATGGAAAAAGTGGGGAATAGAATCACTATTGAATTTTAAAGAAAGATGCTTACGGCACTGAATTGCAGACCTTACAGCTTTGGAATGCTGAATATGCTTATAGGCTGTTCTTTCTGTAGTATTGAAGAAAACGAACTTCACTAATCAGGAAATCCTTTATATTATTCATTTGGCACAGAGGTGGCTTATGTATCTTCATCATATCAGAACAGGATGACTTATATCCTCTACTTCCATTGCATCTGCAATGTTTTAGGAATCATACTTCCTTCAGTGGTGGGTTCTAAATAATTTTGCCACCGGTTCGTGTACGCGCTCGCGCTCTCTCACAACACTTCTGCACATGTGCAGAAGTGTCCCGGGTGGGTGGGTGGAGCCTCCCACCGCCGCTGCTATCGGTTCTAAGAACCGGTCCGAACCAGGAGCAACCCACCGTTGACTTCCTTCTATTGCCAGAATGAAAGATGTGAAAGTGATGCTGGGTCTTTTCTTTATACCTTTCCAATTCAATCCCAGACTGGAATAAATCTTAACTGGAGAGGGGGGGGGAGAAACATTTTAGTGAAAATCCTCGGGGCACTTTAGTGAAAATCCTCGGGGCACTTTAGTGAAAATCCTCGGGGGTTTTAGTGGCAGGCAAGAAACCATAAACAATTGTAAGCCTAGTTGGCAGGTGTAAATCCCCATAAGTGGGGATTACAAGAGTTACAAGAAGACTGTTTAGCTCATCCAAATGCAGAGTTTCATGGGCAATGTTTTTGAAAGGCATAGTCAAATACTGTGTTATTCCCAACATATTAAAATTTTGTTTGAGAAAGCAAAATGCAGACAAAAGTATTTCTTACTTTAAAACCATGTTTAATGGATGAATATTTAATATGATTTAAAACACTGTGTTCAATGGGACTTACTTTCAGGATGATGTGTAAAAAGCTGTGGCTTCTGTTTTAAAATTCATTCTTTATTTTGAGCTGCATGGAGTATCTTGTGTCATCAAAGCACATTTTCACTCTGAAAGCCTATCTTGGAGCACTTCCAGTCTTCTAAGAGCACTTTTAAGTCCCATAAGCACCAAGCAATATATCTTTCTTTCTTTTTTGAAGAATTTTTTATTTTTTCACCATCTTTACATAAACATCCATACATATACCATAATATCAAAACATACATAATTATACATTTCTGTCCAAAATACCATAAACAAATATCCTAAATTTGCACCTTTTGTACTTTTATCTCCCGTCTGTTTTCTTTCTATATTTCATACTACTCCCCTCCCTCTATCTCCCTCTCTTCCCTCTACCTTCTTTCTCCCTCTCTCCCTCTTTCCTACTTCCCTCCTCCCTCTCTCCCCTTCCTTTCTACTTCCTCTTCCTCCCTCTTATCCTTCCCTGAGTACCTCTAATCCATTTTATAGTTAACAGACGAGCAATTCAAAACCCTAACTTCAAACCAACATCGGTGCTACTCTTAAACTTATATCTTTTACCTTATCCATATATATATGGAGGAGGAGGAGCCACGGTGACAGATGGCGGACTAAAGCCTGCTCCGTTCGGAGGATTGAAAGAACTTTGGCTGTCTGCCCGTTGGAGCTCTCCCCCGGGGTTTTTATTACCTGGGGTGAAATCGGAACTTGTCTGGCATCTGGAGACGGTGAAATTGACATCAGCCGCTTGCGGCTTGCACCGTTGGACCCCCGCTAGACTCTCCCTGCTCCGGAACAACGAATGACCGCCGCCCATTTTGGGAACGGACGGGCGCCGTGAGGGCCGATTTTTTGCAAGGCCTGGAACGAACTACGATTGAGGTGTGGAAGGCGCTGGACTCTTTCTGTGTGGTGTGCTGCGTTGTGCTGATTTTGTGTCCTTGGAAGACCGGATACCACCCCAAAGTAACGGTGAGCTTGGGAGACGCGCCCGACGCGCCCGACCATCGGCAGCTGGGAGCCTTGCCATTCTGTGCTGTTTGTTTGCTGCTTGCCTCCTCAGCTGTTATTCTTAAGCTGGGACCAGGGGGATGTAGATGTGAGGCTCTGTTCTATTCTAAGCCACGTTCTACTACCCCCTGCTACGAAGATCTGCAGTGGTAAGCAACCCTTTGGAGTGGATTTATCCCCCCCCCTCGGCTGTGGGCTGGCTGTGGATTGAGACGGGCTACTTTAAAATCAGTTGGGGCCATTTTGATCTGCCCTGCCTTGAATGCCTGAACTATGGCTGAAGATTAATGCCCCCCCCAAGTAACGGATTTCTTCGGAACCTTTGCCATCGCTGCTCCTGCCTCTCTTAGAGGGTTGAAAGGACTGAAAAGCCCTTGTTACTATCGGGCTTTCCAGCTGTTGGACGTTGTGGGGGAGAGGTTGCCTGACCTTGACCAACTGCGCAGGCCTTTTTATTTGACCTTCCCCCCTCCCACTGTTATCTCTGGGTTACGAAAATACGTCTACCGACTGCACTGAAAATGTGGAACTCTCCTCTGACCAGAGGTCATCTGCAGATTGTGGGGACTGGAACCTTGGTCCCTTTAAAGCCAGTGGAAGAGGAGGGGCCCTTTCTCCTCCTGGATTTTAGAACTTCTTGGGAAACTGAGCCAATGCGAAGAACTTGCTCTCCTAGCACACACATCCCTCATTTGGAGGACTTTGCCTTCCGTTTTTTTAATCCCATTTTAATCTGTATTCCCCCCCCCTCCGAGGTGTGACATGGGTGTGAATGTGAAACTGAATGAGTGGGATGGATGCGTATGAGTTGTAAGGTTATTAAAAATGGAAGAGTTAGGGGCTAGGTTTCCGCCCCCACCCGCTGAGTGTAGAATCAGAAGCGGGGGGTGGCGGAACGAATTTCCCCCGACCAGTGAGAATGGTATGTGTGGCCTGCAGGAAATGAGGGGGACCAGCGGGGAGGGGGAGGGGGTCTCTGGTGGGGACGAGAGCCAGAACATCTCAGTCATAATGGGAAGAGGCAGATATGGCGGGAGCAGAGGGGTGGGCCACTCTCGGGGAATAAGACCTCGCTGTTTACAAGCGATCCCTTGTTCCGGCCCCTCTGATCCGGTTCCATCTTGCTCAACCCGGATACCTGGCAACCAGGGTTCTCAGGGCCCTGGGCTCAGGATGCTGCTGCTTAATGCCAGGTCAATTATCAACAAAGCCCCCCTGATACGTGATTTAATCACAGAGGAGGGGGCAGACCTGGTATGTGTTACCGAGACCTGGCTAGGGCAGGAGGGGGGAGTAGCCCTCTCCGAGATATGCCCAGCCGGTTTCTCGGTGCAGCACCATTCTCGACCCCAGGGAAGGGGGGGAGGAGTGGCAATTATAACGCGTGGAAATCTGCATCCTCGTAGGATCCATGCCCCGGAGATTGTTGGGTGTGAGGCGCTCCTTCTGAAGTTGGACTTAGGGGTTCAGGTGGGCCTTTTCTTAACGTACCTGCCTCCCAGCTGCGTAAGTAAGGCCCTGCCTGAGCTGCTCGAGGCAGTAGCCGGCTTGGCAGTTGAGTTCCCTAGGCTTATGGTGCTGGGGGACTTCAGCTTGCCATCTGCTGGCGAAACCTCTGGGGTAGCTCAGGAGTTCATGGATTCCATGACAACCATGGACCTGACCCAAGTAATTCAGGGTCCGACTCATGAGGGTGGTCACACGCTTGACCTAGTGTTTCTTTCGGGGCAGTGGAGAGATGATCTGAAGATAAGGGACATAGTCATCACCCCACTGTCATGGTCAGATCATTTCCTACTGAGGCTGGATTTCACAACCCCATTCCTCCCCCGCAGGGAGGCGGGACCGACTAGGTGGTTCCGCCCCAGGCGCCTAATGGAGCCGGAAGGATTCCAGAGGGAACTTGGGGAAATACCTGAAACCCTGGTACACAATTCGGCTGACTCCCTGGTGGCTGCTTGGAACACCGCAGCATCAGGGGCTTTAGACCGAATTGCGCCTAAGCGACCTCTCCGTGGCAGTGGATCCCGGAAAGCTCCCTGGTTTACCGAGGAGCTCCGGGAGATGAAACGCCAGAAGAGACGTCTGGAGCGCCGCTGGAGGACCAGGAAGACCGAGTCTGACCGAACACTATTAAGAATTTACATCAGATCTTATTTAGTGGCGATAAGGGCGGCAAGACGATCCTATCTTTCCGCTCTTATTGCGTCCGCAGATTCTCGTCCAGCCGCCTTGTTTAGGGTGACTCGCTCCCTCCTTGGAAAAGGGGGGAGCGAGGAACACTTATAAGGCAGAGCTGAGGAATTTGCTGAGTTTCTGTCGGATAAAGTCGCTCAGATTCTGTCGAGTTGACGGGGGCAAGTCCTAGTCCATCATTATGGGAAGAGTTTGGGCCTGTTTCTCCTGAGGATGTGGACAGGGCTATGGGAGCGATGGGTACCTCCACCTGTTTATTGGACCCGTGCCCCTCCTGGCTGGTCTCAGCCAGCAGGGCGGTGGCACGCGGCTGGATCCAGGCGGTGATCACCGCTTCTCTGAGGGAGGGATCCGTACCGCAGTCGTTAAAAGCTGCGGTGGTGCGACCCCTCCTGAAGAAGCCTTCCCTGGATCCAGCTGATTTGAAGAACTATCGTCCAGTCTCCAACTTACCTTTTTTAGGGAAAGTTGTGGAGAAGGTGGTGGTGACTCAGCTTCTGCAGCTCCTGGATGAAACAGATCATCTAGATCCTTATCAGTCGGGTTTCAGGCGCGGCTACAGTGCAGAAACTGCCTTGGTCGCCCTGATGGATGATCTCTGGCGGGCCCGGGATGGGGGGAACTCCTCCATCCTGGTGCTACTTGACCTCTCAGTGGCTTTCGATACCATCGACCATGGTATCCTTCTGCATCGGCTCGGCGAGTTGGGAGTGGGAGGCACTGTTTTGCGGTGGTTCTCCTCTTATCTCGCCGATCGGATGCAGTCGGTGTTGGCAGGAGGGCAGAGATCGTCCCCTAGGCCCCTATCATGTGGGGTGCCTCAGGGGTCGGTTCTCTCGCCCATCCTGTTTAACATCTACATGAAACCGTTGGGTGAGATCATTCGCAGACATCGGGTGCGTTTCCATCAGTACGCTGACGACACCCAGCTGTACATCACCACCCCGTCTGACTTCAGGGAGGCAGTTGATGTAATGTGCCGATGCCTGGACGACATTAAGATCTGGATGGGGAGGAACAGACTCAGACTTAATCCCGACAAGACTGAGTGGCTGTGGATATTGCCTCCTAAGGATCATGACAACTATCCCTCCTTGGTCTTCGAGGGTGCGAAACTGACTCCCTCAGACCAGGCCCGCAACTTGGGGGTCCTCCTAGATCCACAGCTAAAATTGGACCATCATCTTTCTGCTGTGGCTAGGGGGGCCTTTGCACAGGTTCGCCTGGTGCACCAGCTGTGGCCATACTTGGAGAAGGAGGCTCTGCTCACGGTCACTCATGCCCTTGTCACCTCGCGTTTGGACTACTGCAATGCGCTCCACATGGGGCTACCCTTGAAGAGTATCCGGAGACTTCAGCTGGTGCAAAATGCGGCTGCGCGTGCTGTGGTGGGTGTGCCAAGGTACACCCACGTGACACCTGTACTCCGCCAGCTGCATTGGTTGCCCATCGGTCTCCAGGTCCAATTCAAGGTGTTGATCACCATCTTTAAAGCCCTTCATGGCTTAGGACCAGGATATCTTCGGGACCGCATTCTGCCTCATACTTCCCTCCGACCGGTTAGGGCCCACAGAGTTGGCCTCCTCCAGGTCCCGTCGGCCAAGCAATGCCGGCTGGCGGGCCCTAGGGGGAGAGCCTTCTCTGTGGCCGGCCCCGTGCTCTGGAACCAACTACCCCCAGAGACCCGGACCATCCCCACTCTGCTGGCCTTCCGAAAAGCCGTTAAGACATGGCTTTTCCTGCAGGTGGGGGGGACAGCTTAATCCACTCGAGCTTACCCCCCAAGTATGTATGGTGTTGAATGGATGTTGTTGTTTTAATACTGTTTTTAAATTTTGTACTTGTTTTTTAATTATATGTAATTTTGATTATTCTTGTATCTTTCCCTGTTGTACGCCGCCCTGAGTCCTTCGGGAGTTATATATATATATATATATATATATATATATATATATATATATATATATATATATATATATATATATATATATATATATATATATATATATATATATATATATATATATATATATATATATATATATATATATATATATATATATATATTCTTCTAGGTATATCTACTGTTATTCTAATGCTGCCTCCTTACCTCCTATTTTTGTCACCTGGGTCTACCACCTTTAATTTTCAATTTTCTTCCAAATCAATCGCTATAGCTTATCTTCCAGATATATTCATTATCTCTTGTACCTCTTAATTTTAGACCGTACTCCTCCCTTACCTCAATTTATATCTTTACTCATCATTTTTTTTATTCTGTCATTTCTAAATGCCCTAAATTTCTGATCTCTTTTCCCATGTCATATCTCCCTTTCAACTTTATTACCCAATTTTTTATTTTAACTCATTCTCCATATTTAAACAAATTCTAATCTCATCACTACACTTCCATCCATTGGTTAATAACATTACCAACTTCCCAATATACAATAATAAAGAAAAAAAACTCCTAATTATCAAAAATATCTACAACAAAAAATCCAATTTATAGATTATATAATCTTATATAAGGACCTTTAAAATTATAATTATACAGCTCTTATAACATTCCAACAATTTCAGTAATTATATAAATCATTTTCAACATTAAATCAATTTTATAAGTTATACAAATCTTTTATAAAAACAAATCTTATAAAGAAAAGTAGTGATTATTCAAATTTTATAACCTTCCAACAATTGACCTATTATAGTCTAATTTATTTCCCTTCTTTTCTTTATTCTTTTTTCCCTTTCATCATTACAATTTAATTTAAACCATCATGTACCAATCTAATATAGAATTATTAACTTATAAAAAACCTTTTAACAAGATAATTATGCTGATTAATTATACACACTTATACACAACTAATAGTGTTGACATGATTAAATGTAAAATAATAATTCTAAAAAAAATTTCCTTTCAATTGACCTTCCCCTTTTCATCCATTCTCTTTTGGTCTCTCAAAAATTCCACTTCTTCTAGGTTTTCCCCTTCCAACCCCTTCTCTTAACTTTTTCTTTTTCTTTCTTTTATTTTTATGCCAATAACTTCTTTTTTTCCAAATTCCTTTTCTTCCTTTTAAGTATATTATTTGTGTAAGTCTGCTCTCAATTCCTCCTAGTCTCTTCTCCCTATTACCCCCCTTATTTTTTAATTGCTTCTTCTGATACCAATGCTCCCCTCTTACTCTTTTCTTATCACAGTACATCCCAGTGTAATCATCAATCTGTTTCTTATTTTCAGTCCCTTTTTCATCTGTGTAATCTCCTTGTTCTTCATTTTCTTCATTTTCCTTTTCCACCATTGTAAATTCTAAGTGTTCTTTATGATCCAGCTTCATTTCTATTTTCTTTTCACCTCTGATTTCCAAAAGGTAAGTTTTATGTCTTCATAGATGTATTTTAACATCCCAGTCAATTCTTCATAAATACACGCCTCCATCTTGTCAAGTTCACAATTCACAAAGTTCATAGATTTTTTTTAACTTGAGGTTTAAGTCCATATAATCTCTTTCTATTTCAGTCCAATCCAGTTCAAAATCCTCTTATCTTCTATCACCAAAACAGTGCACCATCAAACACACTAGCACAACACACACTGCTTTCAAGTCCTTTCAAGCTCCTAGTTATCTTCTTATGAGCAAGGTCAGTCTCCAGTTGTCAGCTAATTCAAGCTTTCCACAGTCTGTTGCAATATTTTCTTTTAATCAGCAGATGGTGTTATGTTCCCAATATAACAAAACAGCTCTTTTACAAAAGTCTCCAAAGTATTTTAAATCCACTTAACACTTATAAGATATTTTCTTCAAATTCTTTATTCTTTTTCAATCTCTTTAACTTCCACCAAGTCCAATTATAAAGACATCCTCAAATTTTGGCTTTTAAACTTGTTCCTTTAATTCTCTCTATGGTATTTCTAATTGCTAGATAGCTGCTCACTTCATTTTAAAGTCTCTTTTGTCTCCTTTTGAATTTTAAATTTCTTCTTTTGTCATTAAATCGGTCAAACACTCACCCAGCTTCAGCACTTCTTCACCTCTCTCCAGCACAAACACTTAGATCTTGTCACCCAGGCAATCCACAATCTCTCCATTTCAATCATTCCGATCGTGGCCATCCCAGCTAATGGCAACAGAATCGTCTTCCACAGCTGCTGGCCGAGAGGCTGGTGCCGGCTCCCTGGGGGTTTTGCAAGCCCCCCCCCCCAGACCACTGACTGATGCCTCTGTTCTTCAATGCCCCTCCAGGGCATATCTGACCTGGTTCCAATCTGGTTCCCAGTCACCAAACAGCTGGGATTCGCGGTTTCCCGCGGAGCACAGGAGACACCCGTAGCGCTGTGATGTTGGCCACACCCCCTTTGCACCAAGCAATATATCTATTGAATTAAAGTTGTCTATTGGGGATTATGGGGTTGGTCCAATCATTCTAAAATTCCTTAGTTGTGAAAGGAAGAAATGTCTTTTTAAAAATATCACTGAACCCTTTTCATTGTGTCAGGAAACACACAGGCCATACACTACATGTAGATTCCAAACTTTGAGTAAGTATGTCTAGATTTGAATTAAAAATTCAATTCACCTGGAAGTAGAGAATAAATGCAGAAATATACATACCAATTGGGAAGAATGTAAGAGAAATTGTGGAATATCAGCTGCTCCAAGAGATCTCTTTTATAATATGACATTTTTGAATCAAATTGCTTTTTCAATTGAATTATGCATACTCTTTCTCTTTCTTGTAAATAGGACTGCGCATCTCAAAAATGTTTCAGAAGAACTGTTTCCCACTTTCGATGAGCACAGCACCTCCTTGCTGTTTATTAACTAGAAGCCATTTTCAGCTTTTTAATACAAGCATAGAAAAAAAGATACTGCTTCTGCAGCTTCTGTGAAAAATCCATTTACAAAGACTAAAGCAACTGTACAAAAAAATGGAAGCTTTTGTTCAGGTTCATACGGAAGAATAGTCAGGCTGCCTTAATGTACAGAAAACCAGTGCTGCAGTTAGATGAGATCCTTGAACATTTCTTTGTATTTATTTTTGAAGCATGCACAGCACAGTAAACAATACAATTTCTCCTTGCAACAGCTCTCAGAGGTTGGTGAGGCTATGTTAGTAACTAACCTTAGGATTTCAGATTCATGTTTTCTTTTAGAGGTCAGATAAATATTTTTTTAAGCATCAAATACTAGTTGCATTAATCATACAATCTTTTTTTAATATTTTAATATTATTTTAAAAAATAACAAAAAATAACAATAGCAATAATATGAAGGAGCAATAGCAAAATGTGGTTAAAAGTGTGTGGAGCTGAGAGTAATTCAATGTGACAATGGACTGAGTTTAGCAAGCTTCTTGAACTGTATGATAAAAAATGCAATTGAGCAAAAATGAAGTCTAAAATTACTACTTTTTCATCCTTTAAAAGAAAACCACCAATATACAAAGTATTAACTTTAATTTAGATTGAAGAACATTAAGCTCACCTATTAAAACAAACCTCAGCTGTATTGCCAGGATAAGGCAACAATTAACCATTTAAATAACTACTCATGTAAACATTTCCACTTCTTTTTCTATTAAGCAATCTCAAGAATTGCAATGGGGTTATATGAATCTACATCTCACGAAGAGGACATCCATCCAAGGGAAAACTGAAAGGAAAGATCTTGTTGTTGGTGGTTTGTTTTCCAATCTTGTTGTTTAATTTCTGAATGTTTCATCACCAGGCTAAGTGGCATCATCAGCGGAACATCGGTTGAAGTGTCATATTTCAGTTCTCTTCTGCTTTTATAGGTTTTATGTGGTCATTTGGTCACATGACTGACTGGTCACACCGTGTGAGGGTCATCTGGTGGTGAGGTCACCCTGGCTGGTCACGTGACCAACTGGTAATGCCGTGTGAGGCTCATCTGGTGGAAAGCTCTTAGTTGCTGTAACATATTTAATCCAGGTTCCTTTGAGTCATATCCATAATCAAATTTCTTATCTGGTTTTTGTCTGTCTTATATCCATGTTACTACTGTAATCAATATTTTCCTGAAGGATATGTCCAGTTGATTCACCTAATTTCCAGTTTGTTTAGTCATTGATTATTTTTATTCTTATAGGCCACAACTAGGCAACTCACAGACTCCCAGTCTAGTGTACCAACCTTTATTATATGAACTACAAAGTGTCAGATGCTCACTTTGTACAGGTAGTCCTTGTTTAGTGACTTTCTCATTTAGCAACTGTTCATAGTTATGACAGTGAAGAAAAAGTAACATTAAGACCAATCCTCACATTTATGATTTTCACAGGTCTGCAAAGCAGAGGAAAGCTGAAGCAAAATCATAAAATCATGTTTCACTTCATGAACACTTCACTTAACCAAGTTTCTGGTTCCAATTGTGGTTGCTAAATGAGAATATTTTTTCTCACCATCTACTATGGACATACTATTTGGGCAATATCAACAGATATAGCCTCTGAAGCTTTGCCTATTATCAAGTCACCTGCAATAACTGGCTGTTCTTTTCCCTTGTCATCACTTAACTAACATCCTCCCCATACCATGGGGAAGAGATGGCATGAGAACAAAGAGAGCTGATGGAACCACCATCATTAAAGAATGGTATGAAAAAAATCAGCAGTTTATCACTGCTGACAAGGAGGTCTAAGCTATCAAAAATTTACAACCCGTAATCTAGGCAACAAACATTTCCTGTTTTCACTCTCAGGTATACATATTTGGCAGTAAATCATAGAATCAGAAAGCTGGAAAGGACTGTTTAGATAACAGATTATATATAACACCTTGTTCCTAGCAAGAATCCAAATTAATGGATCTCCAATAAATGCATAGAGCTCAGCACTTTACTTTGTTAAATTGTTGAAATACTATTCAGAAGATGTTTGTGCATTTTTAAATCAACATGTTTCCTTCCTTTAATTTAGGAGTGAATATTCTAGAATAATAGATCTTCACCTTCTTCTTGACATAGTCTTTGACGTACATTTGCCCTTCTTTATCACTTGTTCAGTGAATTCTTGCAAATCAATGCCTTTAGCATTTGGATTTAGCATACCACCAAAATTGAAACCTTTGGGCATCTGTCAGAGCTGACAGCCTTGCAATCACTTAGAGATAATGCTGCTCCCTTTCTTACTGCTCTCCACTTGATTGTTTAGCTTTTGCCACATCATGACTGAAGATAAGTAAGTGAAGAAGAAACAGTAATAATTGCCACTCATTCATCCTAGCAAAGGTTGAGTAATTTTTATGGCGGTTCCATCAGCTCTCTTTGTTCTCATGCTCTCTCTTCCCCATGGTATGGGCAGAAAGTTAGTTAAGTGATGAAAAGGGAAAAGAACAGCCAGTGCAAGTGGCAGTAAAAACAAAATGAATCCTATGCTTGCTCGCTCACTCACCTACACATCCTATGAGAAGAACTCCAAATGAGAGTTATGATGGGCTGTGGTTCACATTATATTCTAAAAAGTCACTGAGACCATTTCAGTTAGATATTTCCTCCTAATAAGCCTTGGGAACCACCACTCATTTCGGCATAAAACTAGAATCTTTCACTTTGACTCTAAATACAATGACCAAAATATGGTTAATGGTGTAGGGCAGTGATGGCTAACCTTTTCGGTTGTTGGAGTAAAGGGAAGCGGGGTGGAATCAGCTATTTAGCCACCTGTATCTTAGTAAAGTGCCCAACCAGTGCTAGTGAAATAGGCCTAGCAGACGACTCACATTAGTGCACATAATGCTGCTGCCTCATTTTCCCCCCATAACAAGCATTCTTTGAGGTGGGATGGGCTGAGAGAGAGAGAGGTGGAAAGAAGCTCAAAGTCATGCAGTTGCTTTTCAAGCCCAAGATTAGAATTCAGGTTTCCCAGTTTCTTGTCCAGTAACTTAATGACTTGCCACAACTAGCACTCAATATAACAAATTTGAGTCTCTGATTGCCAATTAATTGTTACGATTTATTTGTATTTAAGGTTTTAGTGGGGGGTAATTTGTTTACTGATTTTTGTATGTCACCCAGAATTATATTGTTTGATTTGGGTGGCCATATAAATGCTTACAATAAATAAAATGAATCACAGGCTGAATCATTACCTGATTTTTATTTATCAACAATAGGCCAGATCTTATCATGGGGACGACGACGACAAAAAGGATATTACATTTATAAATAATATTTATATAATGGCCATTTCATTTAAGATTAAAATCCAAGGTGCACCATAATCAGAGAAGATAGGATAGTTTATAGAGGATATCTTGCATGAATTCAATCCCAAATAAAGGCACAAACCTCTTTAAATTTAACCCTGGTGTTCAACATTTGTCCTTAATGACTACCTTCAACTACAAGTTCTAGGCACCATCTGATTTACCAGGTTTTTATGGCTTTGCAGCTCCAGCAGCGTCCAGCTGATTACCAAAGCAAAACCCACTGACAAGATGTCACTGCAGGGATTTGCTCTCTTCTGTTGATAGAAGAAAAGGGAACTTGGAATTTCACACTGATAAGCTAAGAAATGAAGGGAGGGGTCAGAACTGAGACTCCAAACTTCCTTGATTAAAACAGCCAACTACTTTTTTTCTGCTTTCTGAAAATATAATGCAGTTGAGTCATTAAAGTCAATCCTGAAATTTTGGGAATTATTATCTCCTGTATGATATAGAGTTCTTCCCCTCTCCATTACTTATATCAATGATCAAGAGAAAAAGAAACAGAAATAAGAATTTGCCTCTGTGGACTGTACTTTGTTAATTACTAAAACAATTTTCTACTTTAATGCAAAATATAACTGAATTAAGTTTGCTTGGATATTTTGCAATCCAGAAGTTGGTGTAATGTGCTTTCTTTCTGTATTAAAAAATGAATCCTACTCCAATATTTCTTTGCTTTATCACATATCCACCATAAATGATGAAAGGTCCCTTCTTTAGATTTACATTTCCAATGTTCATTTGAAATACCTTTACACATTCTAGATAACTTATCTGGTGTTACCAACAATACATCATTTTATAAACATTTTCTTTTAAATTATATTTTAATGTGAATTTTAAACCTTTTGTCCACATATTTTCCCATTATTCAAGCATCACATCGTATCCAAAATATGTTGCCCACTGAATCATACAATGTTTTGCATGTTCACTTTCCAAATTCAGTTTCAGTAATGTTTTCTAAACCTTAGGAATAATATGTTCATCACTACCACACAATAAGATTTCCAATTCATTTTTAACGAGATCAAAACCATAACTCTTTTTATCTAGTTTAAATCTTTCAGTTGTTGGTACGTAAACCAATGACAAACATAGCCTTCTAATTCTAACTCTTCCCTTGACTTTAGGGTCACTGTAGTTGAAAGATACTATTTTACCATAAGTCAATTGGGGGTGTTACTTGGAACCCTGACACCAGTCTGGCTTCGACACCATTTCTTTTCTATAAAAAGCTTCCTAGGGAGACACCCAAAGAGACAACTTCGTAGAAAACCTTGTTTTATATTTATTCCAAACTCTTAGTATGACACATCTAGCAAAATAATTGTTGAAATCAACATTGACTTTAACTTTTTCATACCATAGATAACTGTGCCATCAAAACCTTAATTCATTGCCCTCTAAATCAAGTATCCTCTTGTTCTGGAGGTTCACCAGGCCAGATAGCATGCATAAAAATACAATTTCAAATCTGGTAAACACAACCCCCCTCTTTCCTTAACATCTTGCAATAGCTTGTATCTAATTCTTGTTTTTTTTTTCCTTGCCATATAAACTTGGAAATGTCCCTCTGCCATTGTTTAAATGGAATATTGGTTGCAAGTATTGATAATGTCTGGAATAGAAAGAGCATCTTTGGTAAGACATTCATCTTAATTATGGAGATTCTCCCCAAAAGTGATACATGAAATTTGTCCCATTTTTGTAAGTCCTTTTTAATATCATTCCAAAGAGGCACATAATTATTTTGAAATATTTATATTTGTGTTTGTCAGCATAACCCCCAAATATTTCACCTTTTTCTTGATCTTAAAATCTGACTTTTTAGTCAATATATCACTGTCCTGAGATGACATATTCTTAATCAATTGTTTTCTATTTGTTTATTTTAAAGTCTGTAAAAAGTTTTGCCCTATTTTACTTTTCTTGCCACATTTGTTAAGTGAATCACTGCAGTTGTTAAATGAGTTACATGGATCTGGCTTCCCCATTTACTTTGCTTGTCAGAAGGTTGCAAAAGATGATCACATGACCCCAGGACACTGCAACCATCATAAATATGAACCAGTTGTCAAGCAACCAAATGAAAATCACATGACCATGGAGATGCTGCAATGATCATGAGTGAGAAAAAGGTCACAAGTCACTTTTTTCAGTGTTGTAACTTTGAATGGTCACTAAAAGAACTGTTTGAGGTCGAGGAGTATCTGTACTTAATTTTATGCTGGCTGCATTTCAGTTCTCAATAAACTCATATGGTTTTATATTTGCTAAACCAGGATCCAAAACATGTCTATTATGATGCCACGTTGGAGGTCTTGAATGTGCTGAGATGTTAAAATGAAAGTTGCAGAAATGACAGCTAAACTAAATCTGAATGTAAATGTAACTAAAATTGAGTAATTTTCTCTTTTGTAACATTAAAAATAACAATTGATGGCAGTGTTTGGATAGCACTAGCCTACAGACAGTGGAACACTATATCTTGCATGGCAGATATGAGGATTGAATGAAAAACAGTGCCTCCACTTCTATAACTTTAATCTAAATAGGGATATTTTAAAATAGGAAACAGAAAAATAATCAACTAGTTTTATTTGTATTTACTTCTTCACTTACCGTATTTTTCGGAGTATAAGACGCACCGAAGTATAAGACGCACCTTAGTTTTGGGGGAGGAAAACAAGGGAAAAAGGCCTCTGCCTCCAAGCAATTTGCCAAACAGCAAACAGCAAACAGCACAGATGATATACACTGTTTGCTGTGTATTTCTGTGCATGAGTGCTTGACTCAGAGAAATGGTAAAGAATTGGAGAAATGTACATTATGCCAGAAAGTTTTCTTAAATGTAGTCACACTAACTCTTCCCAATTATTTAAATAGATATACTCCAAGGTAACTAAACTCTAATACTAAACAGGATACTGTTACATTTCATACTATACTTGTACAGAGCTTTTAAAATTAATAAAAATTTCTGGAAGTATACATTACTCTCTATTATTTAAAAGAAGATACAATAGCACTGGGCCTCTTCAGAGCAAGCATTTATTTTAAAAAGCTTCTTTATTTTGTTAAGTTGTCTAGATTTACAGGGATCCCCAACCTTGGCAACTTTAAGACTTGTGGACTTCAACTCCCAGAATTCCACAGCCAGCAAAGCTAACAAAGCTGGCTGTTGAATTCTGGGAGTTGAAGTCCACAAGTCTTAAAGTTGCCAAGTTGGAGATCCCTGGCTCTAGAACAATAATAAAGCAGTCTTTAAAAAGTAAGTCTAATAATTTGAACATTCTACAGACATTTAGTTATTCACTTACCCCCTTTCCATCCAGTTCAGCAAAAAATAAAAATCTCCCTGTCTCTGCCAGCTATTTGCCTTTGTAGTTAGTTTCACTTTCATTTTTCCAGGTGGCTAATCAGTTGTAGATTGGGGAAATTGATGCTGACTTGCTTGGCTTTGCAGGCTCTTCCCTCTTTCCTGCAAGCAGGTAAATTGCTGGAAGACAGAGGCCAAAGGGTGGGTGGGTGTGGGTGGGTGGGTGGGTGGGGCTGCATTCGGTGTATAAGACGCACCCAAGTTTTCACCCTCTTTTTGGGGATAAAAAGGTGCGTCTTATACTCCGAAAAATACGGTAATTATTATTACTATTCATTATATAATTCTACTGATAGACAAACTTGTCTACTGATAGACAAACTTTTTAAAACCATCGTGAAAGAACAACAGACCTTGTCTCTTCAACCAGATTCTGTCAACTCTTTCCATCCCTTACACTTCATTTGAGTCAAAAAGATGCCCAAGAAATGTTCTTCAATTTTAGAAAATGTTGGAAGTCACATAGGGCCCAGTCTAAACTGCCTGATGGATTAGTAAGACAAGGCCTAATTTATAATTGTCTCTTGGTTAGCTCATGAGGTATGAAACCTAGGGTTGACATGTTGCACAAATTTCTTTCTTGTGCTTCTGAACTCTTTTCAATCATTGTTTCAAAGTTTTGAATGTTGCAATGTGCTGTTCTGAGTTGATAGTGATGACAAATTCAAGGAAAGCCATGTGTATCCTGTAACACGATCTGTATCCTCCCAAAATGTAACCATGAATTTTTCTCCTGAAGCCTAGGTTTTGGCAGGTACAGCTTTGAAATGCTATCCCATGGACTGACATTTTATTTCTGGGTTATAATGGTTTTTTTCTGGGTTTTTCCCCGAACGCCATCACTCTGCTAAACAAATAATTCCCTCACCACTGTCAAACTATTCACTAGGCTGCATTACTATTACTATTAGTTTTTCTCATCGTTCCTATCACCCATCTCCTTCCACTTATGACTGTATGACTGTAACTTGTTGCTTGTATTCTTACGATTTATATTAATATTGATTGTTTCCTGATTGCTTACTTGAACCCTATGACAATCATTCTTGACAAATGTATCTTTTCTTTTATGTACACTGAGAGCATATGCACCAAAGACAAATTCCTTGTGTGTCCAATCACACTTGGCCAATAAAGAATTCTATCTATCTATCTATCTATCTATCTATCTATCTATCTATCTATCTATCTATCTATCTATCTATCTATCTATCTATCTATCTATCTATCTATCTATCTATCTATCTATCTATCTTATGATGAGCTCATGTTTCATCAGTTGTCACAATGCCGTGAATCAATTTGTTACCTTCTTTCTCAGAATGTGACAAAAATTTCTAGCAAATTTCAGCTCGAAGCTTTCATCACTACCATCAGTATGCAAGGAACCCATCTTGCACAAACGTTTTGGTACTGAAGAACATCAATGTGACCCACACATTCCTGTGAAGGACCAAGCATGACAGCAATTTCCCTCTGAGTGATTTGTCAATTGTTCTTAATCAGTACATCAACCTTTCTTGTGTGAAACTCATTGGTTGTTGTCACAAGTTATCCACTTTGTTTTGGAGCACTTTTATCTGTTCACCCTCTTTATACATTTTGCCCCAGTGATGCATGGATTGTACTCACATCAACATAGTCATCACCATAAACAATCTGCATTCTGTGATGAATTTCAATTGGAGGTTATCCTTCAGTAGTCAAAAATTCAATCATGATGTATTGTCTAAAGTGCACCGATGTGTATTCACTGCAGGTTTCCATATCAGCAATAGTAACAACAACCTTTTCCCCAATAATTTCCCACCAACTGAAGCAAAAGAACAGATGCTAAAGAACATGTCCGACCTCCTGACATATCCATACAGTCATCTGTTGATGATTAATAATATTAGTAGTATTACTTGTTATTCATTTTCAGATGATTTCTTCTGGACTTTTCTGTGAACCCCAAACCAGTTCTTAGCTAAGGGCAATATTGAGAAAGTAAATTAAAATTAATATTAGGGTTTTTAAAACTGGATAAAGTAGGAAAAGCCTTAGGAGAGGAATCAACTCATTAAATAAATATAGGGATGAGATATAAGGGAAGAAAATAATCTCATCTTTACCCACTTGTATAACTCAGCTCCTCAAAAGTTATGCATTCATACAGTATATTTCATGTTAAAAGGGCACTGGAGGGCAATGTAACATAATCACTGATTCATTTACATGTAAAAGAAATGCCATCCCATATATTCAGCTTCAGGGCCTGCCCTATTTCAGGTTCCAAAAGGGTTTAAATGTAACCTGATTACCTGATGGTAATTAATCGAAACAGAATTATCAGTAATGGTAGAAAACATTGCAGGTCAGTAGCAGCACACACTGGGCTAAGGATAATTTGAAGGCAATGTGAGCAATGTAAAATGTGTTTATTTACTTCAATTTATATGGCTGCCCATTCTGAAATGCATAGGAAACTAACAATTAAAAATGATACAAAAGTAAGTACAATTAAAAATCACACAACACACACCAATCCACCTACCTGTCACTTGCAAGGAAAAGGAGGACAAGCCAGGTATTGCTCTAAAACAGGGGTGTCAAACTCGCGGCCCATGGGCCTGATGCATCATGCGCTGGCCACACCCACACCCGGTTTAGCAAAGGGGGGAAAAGTCCCTAAACATCATGTGATGTCACCATGACGCCACGAGTTTGACACCCCTGCTCTAAATGATATAAACTATGAAGAGCTATTAAACTATGCTGTGCCTTGGGACTTGCAAGCAGTTGAAGATTCAAAATGCTGTTACCAGACCAGCATATCATGATTGCCCTGAGAGTTAGCATCTACCCTATATTTTTCCATTGCTTCCTATGGATTCAAATAGTTATGTAGCTAATTGGGAAAGGACAGTCACCATGAAATTTAGCAACTGGAGGCGAGCTCTATGCATTTTCCTCTGCTTCATTTGCACTGCTTAATAAGTTTATTGGCAACCTGCTGCTCCTACAGATAACAAATAACCAGACAGTCAGTATTTGCATCAATTAGTTACCAAACTTCCCACCCTCACCCTCAGCAAATCATTGTCTTCAGCTACTTATCATTTATTTTACTACTAGATAAGATCATGAGAAAGGGCACATATGCAATTATGAGGATATAAACTATTTATCATCAGGTCTGGGGAGTAGAATATTTGCTGAACATATCTAATCTATAGTACTTTAAGCAATTTTCCTTCATCTGGGGAAAGTTTCCAAGTTTAATTTTATAGTAGTTAATATCTCTCCAACTTGCAAGACAATTTATGTTCCATTGAGGAAAAAATGTATTACTGAATACTATATTACACCAATTTGGCAATAGATTCAAGCTTTAAGGACATTTCCATGTCCATTTAACTAAAGCTTTGTGTGTGTGAAGGAAAGGGTGACCCTTCAGTTCTTGGTAGACTTCAGTTCCCAGCATCCACAACTATTGCTCGTGTTTATTTGAATTGCAAGTGAGCAACATCTGGAAGACCACAGCTTTCTCACTAATTAATTAAAACTATATTTTCAACAAAAGAGGATATGAAGTAAGGTCAAAGTAGCATCTACTATATTAATAATTAGGGCCAGAATCTTTGGCAGAAACCTACTAAGCCCAAAACCCTTGTAGGAAACAATTGCTAATGCTGAGAACTTCCTGGCAAGGCCATTTTTTCACCTTGCTGTCACTGATTACCCACTTGCAAACAGTAATAAGAGAGGGGGAAGTTAGAACAACTGCTGCTAGTGAACTTGTCAAAGACAATGTAAAACTTCATTATAGTAGGTGAAGAGTGGGAGGGTAGAATTTGAAGATATTGAAACAACCTTTAGTAGACAAAGAAGTATTATTTTAATAATATTTTCCAGTACTTATACCTGTTCAACATATTACGCTTTTATCAATATATTTTCTTCAGGCCATTGCTTTGAAGGCTGGGGAGGATATAATTCTCAGCCCTAGATAAGCAGTGTTTTTCTGTTGCTTAATAAGATCAGAACTGAGAATGCATATTCAAGCTCAGAAAGCAATTATTCCTAGCATGGATTAATCCTAGCACATTTGCTTTGGTTTCAGTATCAGAGTTTTCAAAAAGAAGGAGCTATTGTTTTCTGGTTTTTGGAACAGCACCATGAAATGCAAGTGTGGATGTGGGTATAGTTTTTCAGCTCTATTTATACACAAAGAGAGGAAATGTGAGAGAGGGATTTTACTCTTTTATGTCAGCTCATCTCCTGGTAGCAATGGTACAGAAATAGGTTGCCGCTGCCTTCTTTCAAGATATTTTTCAATTTCCCAACTGCCCTAGAAGTGCCAATAAATAATGGCAGGAATATGAGTTAATATGCAACAGGAATATGAGTTAATATGCAACAGTTCAAACTCAATTTATGGACTACAAATAAAAGAACCTTTTTCCAACAGTGACCACAGCATGATTGACTTTTGTCTCAATATAGTGTATGTCCTTACAAAAATCATCATAATGATGGGATCCCCAGTTATAACTTTAAAAAAGCCAACTATGATCTCATAGACACTGACCTCTCATCTCCTGATTGGCAAATCATATTCACTGGCCGTAATACTGCCAAAGACCATTATAACATTTTTTTGCTTAAAGTCAAAAGAGTCATTAAACTATAAGTACCACTAATAACCCCCAAAACCAGGAAAAAACAAATTACCCATAGCAATAAGGAAGCTCCAATAAAAAAAATATCTTTGGTGAAAAAATAAAACTGGCTACATAGCCAACTTTAAAAGCCGCTACAAAAACTTATGCCACCAGATAAAGACTGAATGCACCAATTATCATGTCAAACAAGAGGAAAACCTTCTGTGCACGAAATCCACCCCTGCCTTCTACAATTTTGTAAACACCAAACTTAAAGATTCAAGATCCATCCCACCCCTAAAAGGATCTAACAATAAAGACTGTAATGATGAAACCATTAAAGCCAACCTCTTTAACACATTCTTCGGCTCAGTCTTTGTAAACAGCAACAACTCATGCCCAGTATTTCCTAGTCGAACCACAAATAATTACAACAATCTAATACATATCAATTTTACAAAAGACAACATTGAAAAGGCACTATGCAGTCTAAAACCATCTCTATCTATTGGACCTGATGGACTATGTGCCTACTTCTTAAAAAAACTTTCCACTACCTTAGCAGAACCTCTGAGCATAATCTTTGAAAAATCTTTCAGGACCAGCTCCTTGCCCAACCTATGGTCACTAGCCACTAGTCATCCCTATCTTCAAAAAGGGTGACCTCAGCCTAGTTGAAAATTACAGATCAATCTCTTTATGTTGCATCACCTGCAAAGTCATGGAATCAATCATTAACCAATTCATTACCCTCCACTTAGAGACAAACAACCTACTCTCTAACAAACAATTTGGTTTCAGGAAAAAAATTATCCTGTAATCTGCAACTTCTACACTGTAAAAACATATGGACTACACTTTGATCAGGGCAAAGCAATAGACGCAATTTACAAAGACTTCTGTAAAGCCTTTGATTCAGTGGTACACGACAAACTACTTCTAAAATTAAAATCTTATGGCATTTCTGGACTGTGTTCCTGTCAAACAGGCAACAAGTGGTCAAAATAGGGAGCGCTCTATTAAATCCTGTACCTGTTAACAGCGGTGTCCCCCAAGGCAGCATTTTAGGGCCAACACTCTTTATACGTGTGCATAAGCGCACAATCGTGCCTACCGTTCCTGTCCTAATGTTCACATATATTCTTACCTCTTTTACTCTTATTCATGCTTGTACTATTACATATATATTCAATCATGTTTTACTGTTTATACTTTGTTTATAATCATATATGCTTGACAAATAAACAAATACAAATACAAATACAATAAATGACCTTTGTGATCATATTAAAAGCAACTGTGTTCTCTTCGCTGATGATGTAAAACTATTCAACACCACCGACAATGCTGCTACCCTTCAAAAAGACCTTGACTATGTGTCAGAATGGTCAAACAAGTGGCAACTTCAAATCTAAACCAACAAATGCTCAGTCTTACACATTGGCAAAAAAAATCAGAACATAAAATACAAGCTAGATGGTCACAACCTTGTAGACGATCCTCACTCTGTTAAGGACCTTGGAATACTCATCTCTAATGATCTAAGTGGGCCAGAGCCCACTGTAACAACATTGCCAAAAAGGCATTAAGAGTGGTTAACCTAATCTTGTGTAGCTTCTTCTCTGGTAATATTGTACTTTCAACTAGAGCATATAAAATATTTCTTAGAGCAATTCTTGAATACAGCTCATCTGTCTGGAACCCACACTACATATCGGACATTAATACAATTGAGAATGTCCAGAGATATTTCACTAGAAGAGTCCTCCACTCCTCTGTTCGCAACAGAATACCTTATGCTACCAGACTTGAAATTTTGGGCTTAGACAATTTAGAACTATGCCGCCTCCGATCTGACCTAAGTGTAGCACATAAAATTATCCGCTACAATGTCCTACCTGTCAATGACTACTTCAGCTTCAACCACCACAATACATGAGCACACAATAGATACAAACTTAATGTAAACAGCTCCAAACTCGATTGCAGAAAATACGACTTCAGCAACAGAGTGGTCAATGCCTGGAATGCACTACCAGACTCTGTGGTTTCTTCCCCAAACCCCCAAAACTTTAACGTTAGACTGTCTACTGTTGACCTCGCCCCATTCCTATGAGGTCTGTAAGGGACGTGCATAAGCGCACCAACATGCCTATCGTCCCTGTCCTAATGTCGCCATGTATTCGTAACCATCTTATGTATTCATAACCATGTTTATACATTTTATGTATTCACAATCATGTTTATATTTTTTCTGTAATCTTATATATGCTTGACTAAATAAATAAATAAATAAATAAATATCTTTAGTGCTCAATGCTCTGCATAATTTCTGCTTTATTCTTTCACTTGTTTTCTGTCCATTCCTTTTTTGGAAGAATAAATTAAAATAAACCAAACAAGAATAAAGTCCCCTTCTTCAAGAAAAAAAGAAGATCCCAATAATTACCAACTAATAAGCATAACACTGATCCCTGGAAATGTGTTAAAGCAGGCAATAGAGCAGGCCATTTCTAAGTATCTTGAAGACAATGCAATGATTGCAAAGAGTTAACAGGGCTTTATCAAAAAGAATTCAAGTGAGATCAATCTAGTCTTCTTATTTGACTGGGTAACTGCTTCAGTGGACAAGGGAAATGCAGGGATATTTACCAATTTCAGCAAAGCTTTCATAAGGCTCCATCTGATATGCTAATTGTCAAATTGTTAAAGTATGGGGTGGATGAGACCAGGGTTGGTGGGCCCATAACTGGCTGGTTAATTACATGTATAGAGTCAGATGTAATATACTATGTCAAACTGGAAAGCAATAACCAGTACAGAAATCTGTCTTGAAGCCAATATTAGTCAACATGTTTATTAATGACATGAGTGATGGAATTGATGAGTTCTGGGTACCCCGTTTCCAGAAGGCTAATGTCAAGTTAGAGAGGGTTCAGAATCAGAATAGAGCTGGAAGGAACCTTGGAGGTCTTCTAGTCCAACCCCCTGCTCAAGCAGGAGACCCTATACCATTTCAGACAGGTGGCTGTCCAGTCTTTTCTTAAAAATCTCCAGTGATGAAGCACCTACAAGTTCTTAAGACAAGCTGTTCCACTGGTTAATTGTCCTCACTGTTAGGAAGTTTCTCCTTAATTCCAGGTTGCTTCTCTCCTTAATTAGGTTCCATCCATTGTTCCTTGTCTTGCCCTCTGCTTTGGAAAATAAGTTGACTCCCTCTTCTTTGTGGCAGCCCCTCAAATTCTGGAATACTGCTATCATGTCATCCCTAGTCCTTCTTTTCTCTAGACTGGCCTATCCAATTCCTGCAACCATTCTTCATATGTTTTTGTCTCCAGACCCTTAACCATCTTAGTTGCTTTTCTTTGCACTTTTTCAAAGTTTCAACATCTTTTTTGTAATGTGGTGACCAAAACTGGATGCAGTATTCCAAGTGTGGCCTTACTAAGACTTTATAAAGCGGTACTAATACTTCATGTGATTTTGATTCTATGCCTCTGTTTATACAACCAAGGATTGGATTAGCTTTTTTGGCTGCTGCTGCACACTGCTGGCTCATGTTTAAGTGATCGTCCACTAGGATTCCAAGGTCCCTCTCACAGTTACTGTTTTTGAGCCAGGTTTCGCCTAATCTGTACGTGTACCTTTGGTTTTTCCTGCCTAGGTGCAAAAACTTGCTTTTCTCCACATTAAATTTCATGTTGTTTGATCGGGCCCATTGTTGAAGTCTATCAAGATCTTTTTGGATCCTGAGCTTGTTTTCTGGAGTCTTGTCTATTCCTGTCAGCTTAATGTCATCTGCAAATTTGATTAATTTCCCTTCTATTCCCTCATCTAAGTCATTTATGAAGATATTGAAAAGTACTGGGCCTAAGACAGAACCTTGTGGTACCCCACTGCTTACTTCCCTCCATGTAGCCCTACCATTAAGGATTACTCGTTGAGTATGGTTTGTCGGCCAGTTACAAATTCATCTGGTGATGATGCTATCTATCCCACATTTTTCTAGCTTACCAAGAAGTAGATTATGGTCTACTTTATCAAATGCCTTGCTGAAGTATACTATGTCCACATCATTTCGCTGTTCTACTAATTTAGTCACTTTGTCAAAGAATGAAATAAGATTGGTTTAGCATGATCTGTTTTTCACAAACCTGTGCTGGCTACTAGTTATAACTTTCTTTCTAGATGTTCACAGATCTGGTCCCCCCCCCCCCAGTATCTTCCCATGTATTGATGTTAGTCAGATTGGTCTGTAATTTCCTGGGTCTGGTTTTTTTCCTTTTTTGAGGTTGGGAACCACATCAGCTCTTTTCCAATCCTCAGGTACTTCCCCAGTGCTCTAGGATTTTTGAAAGATATGGTACAATGGTTCTGAGATAACATCAGCCAGCTCCTTCAGAACTCTGGGATGTATTCTGTCAGGTCTCAGTGAGTTATATTTGTCAAGGTCAGATAGATGTTCTCTTACCATTTTCTTGCTTATTTTAGTTTTTATTTCTAGTTTGACTTTTACAGTTATGTTTTTGATAGGTTGAGTTTCTTTTTGTGTGAAGACCGATGCAAAGAATGAGTTAAGCAGTTCTGCTTTCTCTCTACTGCCTATTACTTCCTTGTCATCTTCTTGCTGTAGTGGACCATTTCCTTGACCTTTTTCTTGTTATTTATATGTTGAAAGAAACTTTTTTATTATCTTTGACTTTTGTTGCAAGTCTTCATTCATTCTGAACCTTTGCTTTTCTGGCTTCATCTTTTCATATTCAGGCTATCTGCTGATATTATGCCTTAGTTATGTGTCCCTCTTTCAATTTTTTGTACTTATCCTTTTTTTCTTTTAGTTTATCAGAGAGATCTTTGTACAGTGATTCTGGTTTCTTCTAGGATTTCTTGTTTTTCTTTTTCAGTGGCATTGTGTTGAACTGGGCTTTTATGATCATATTTTTCAGAATTTCCCATGCTTACTGAGTTGTTTTTCCCTTTAGGATTTTCATCCATGGAATTTTTCTTAGGCTTTCTCTGAGTGTGTTAAAATCAGCTCTTTTAAAGTTTAAGACATTGGTTGGATTATATTCTATTGCTTGTGTTTGTATTATATTGAATTCCAGTATGACGTGGTCACTCTTGCCCAAGGTTGTGGTGACTTCAACTCCCTCTATCACTTCTTCTCTATTAGTAAGACTTAGGTCCAATATAGCTTTTCCTCTAGTTCTCTCCTCTACCTTTTGGGTGACAAAGTTGTCAGCTAAGTTGGTTAAGAATCTGTTCGATCTCCCACTTGCTGCAGAGTTTGTCTCCTAGTTGATATCAGGGTACTTAAAGTCTCCCATTACTACTGTGGTATGTTTCCTACATACATATGTTAATTGATTAGCAAAGAATTCATCTATTTCATGTGCTTGGTTGGGTGGCCTGTAGCATACGCTTATAGCAACATCATTCTTTTTTCTTTTTATATTGACCCATATGGATTCTAGGTTTTGATCCTTGGTTTTGTGTATTTCTGTAGAGATATAGTGATCTTTTATATACAATACAACTCCACCTCCTCTACTCCATACCTCCTTATATGATTAGTTATCTAGTGGTTTTGGGTATTAGGTTCTAATGGTCATGAGGATTAGGGGGCCCTTCCCCGCTCAATTTTAGTTTAAAGCCGTTTTGATAAGATTACAGATTACAGATTAACAGAGTTGGAAGGGAACTTGTAGGTCATCTAGTCCAACCCCCCACCAAAGCAGAAGATCCTACATCATTTCTGACAAATGGCAGTCCAATCTCTTCTTGAAAGCCTCCAGTGATGAAGCTCCCACAACTTCTAAAGGCAAGCTGTTCCATTGGTTGATTGTTCTCACTGTCAGAAAATTTCTCATTTCTAGGTTGAATCAAATCATTTTCAGATTTATTGTTGTGTCATTGGTCCCCTCATTTAGGAGAAGAAAGGGGTAGTAATCCATGGGATTGATTATTTTTACTCATCTTTGAAATTTGCTCCATGGAGATAATATACCGCCCCAGATTGACTGCCTGGTCTGCAGACTATAGTTTCTGTTCCCCTAAAAATTGAATCTCCTATCATCAATAGTCACCTTTTTTTTCTTAGGGAAGTCTTCCTGTCTTTCCTTTCTTCCTGTCGCAGGAATCCTGGGTTGTGCCTTTTTCAGAAACTATTGATGAATGCTCTTTTGTGGGTGTCTGCATATTTTCCTCTCATGCATGTTGTAATTAGTTGTAAAGGGTTGAACTAGATGGATCCTTGGAGTCCTTTGCCACTTTACAGTTTTTTTGCTAGAAGAGAAAAGAAAGGTGATCTTTTCCCAAGCTCTTACCTTCCAGCAACTATATATGGAGAATCATTTACTTCATAGCAATCCATACCATTAGACACAGTCAGATCCTTATTCCAAACAACAATTCATGGGGTCACAATACAGTCCTTTCAAACCTCTGTTAATGCCATAGCAATGTATATTTGCTACATGGTGCCACCTGCTGGTAAATCCATTTCAGATCTAATTTGATCTCCTGCCAATATGAAAAAGAAAAACAACTATTGCTTTGGGAAGAGTATTGATCCCATTTCTTGAGAAGGGATTAACTGCTGCTTTATAATCCTAAGAAATTGGTACACTACCATCTGCTTTAACTGTAGCTTAAATGGGAGGAGCACATTATTCCTTCAGTTTCTATCTATTGCTGTTGTTTCATAGTCTTTGAATTCAAATGGAACAGCATTTGATAAACAAGAACAACCAAGATAAAATTAATCAATGCCTTAGACTTTTTGAGCCACACAGCTTTTAGTAAAAAGCTACAATGCTATTAGTCTTGCCACACAGAGATGCCAGACCTGTTTATTTATTAAATATATATAGCCATTCATTGTATTCTGGGTGACATGCAACAAAACAAAACCAAAAATACCCACTCCAAATCATTAAAATATAACAAAGAGAGAGGAAGGAAGGAAGGAAGGAAGGAAGGAAGGAAGGAAGGAAGGAAGGAAGGAAGGAAGGAAGGAAGGAAGGGCTTTTGATCTTCTTTACAGTAATTACAGGTACATTTATCATCATTGTCCCTCTTTAAAGTTATATCTTAATTCCATTCTTCCCATATTTTATCATTTCTAATTACCAAAACCATAATTCCCATTACATTTTTTCTATTTTCAGCAAAAAGTCCATAAAGGGTTTCCACTCATTAATAAATGTACTTGTCTTCTCCTTAATCAAAGAAATCAATTTTGCCATTTCTGCAAATACTGTCATTTTCAACAACCAGTCCTCCTTTGTGGGTATTTTGGAGTCTTTCCATATTTGTGCACGTAGAGTCTTGCTGTGATTACCATGTACAAAACTAATCTTCCAGATATTTTTTTTAGTGACTATCAAACTAGAACAAAAAAAAATCTGGTTTCAAATATATACGATCATTAAAAATCTTTGCATCACAATTCTTTCTTTTTTTCTTTCCTTTCCTTTTCTCTTGTCTATTCATTCTGTATTTTTCTTTATTCTTTCTTTAAATTTGTATGTTTGTATTTATTACTGTACAAACTCCTTTAATTAAAATATTTTTAAAATACTATTAAAACAATTAAAAACTATAATAAAAACATGGGAGAATAAACTTAATATAGTGCAATCATTTAACAGACTCCATACTTCCATGGGATACCCAGGCCTGATTTAAAAAAATAAAATCTACATACTGTGCAAAAAGCTGGGTGGAAACGATCTCATAGACGACCCTCACTATGTCAAGGACCTAGGACAGTGATGGCGAACCTATGGCACGCGTGCCACAGGTGGCACGCGGAGCCATATCTGCCGGCACGCAAGCCGTTGCCCTAGCTCAGCTCCAGTGTGCATGTGCACGCCGGCCAGCTGATTTTCGGCTTGCACAGAGGCTCTGGGAGGGTTTTTTCGGCTTCCGGAGGGCCTCGGGGGTGGGGCGGGGGTGTTTTCGCCTTCCCCAGGCTCCAGGGAAGCCTCTGGAGCCTGGGGAGGGCGAAAAACTGGCCTACCAGGCCCACCAGAAGTTGGGAAATGGGCCGTTTCCGGCCTCCAGAGGGTCTCCGGGGGGGCGGAGGAGGCCGTTTTCACCCTTCCCAGGGATTGAATTATGGGTGTGGGCACTCGTACATGCGCGATAGCGCACGCGCACGCGCTTTCGGCACCCGAGGAAAAAAAGGTTCGCCATCACTGACCTAGGAGTACTCATCTCAAACGATCTAAGCCCCAGAGCTCACTGTAACAGCATTGCCAAAAAGGCATTAAGAATTGTTAACCTAATCTTGCGAAGCTTCTTCTCCGGTAACATTGTATTGCTAACTAGGGCATACAAAACCTTTCTAGACCAATTCTTGAAAACAGCTCATCCGCCTGGAATCCACACTGTATATGGGACATTAACACTATTGAGCGGATCCAGAGGTATTTCACAAGAAGAGTACTCCACTCCTCTACTCACAATAGAATCCCTTATGCCACCAGACTTGAAATTCTGGGCTTGGACAATCTGGAACTGCACTGCCTGCGGTCCGATCTAAACATAGTACACAAAATTGTCTGTTACAACATCTTACCGGTTAATGACTTCTTCAGCTTCAACCACAATAATCCACGGGCAAACAATTGATACAAACTCAAGGTAAACCGCTCCAAACTCGATTGCAGAAAATACGACTTCAGCAACAGAGTGGTCAATACCTGGAATGCTCTACCCGGTTCTGTTGTTACATCCTCAAACCCTCACAGCTTCAACCTCAAACTGTCTACCGTGGACCTCACCCCATTCCTAAGAGGTCCATAAAGGTGGCGTACATAAGCGCACCAGAGTGCCTACCATCCCTGTCTTACTGTCCCCATGTATCTGTACTTACTTCCTTTGTTTATGTTTATACCTATACCTGCTATCTTGTACATTTGACAAATAAATTAAAAATAAATTTAAAAACATACAAATATTACAGTGCACCCCCAAGACCATTTTTTCTTATATTTCTTCTTCTATAACAACTAAAAGATATACAATATATTCCAATTGTTCCCTTACTCCCTCCAAAACAACATATATTCTTGAGTATTTCCTTTGCCTTCCACCAACACTGTTTTTATAAAATCCCCCCATATTTCATTATAATTGTTTACTTTAATCATCCCTTTTTAAAATTTAATTTCTGTTGTTAATTTATCATTTGTTGTCATACTCCAAATTTCATTATACCACTCATTTCTTTGAATATCCCAATTTTGTCCCCAATATTTAGCCATCACTAATCTAGTTGCCATTATCAAATTTACAATCAATTCCTTTTTTGTTTCATTTATATCCTGTTTTTCCACCAGCAACAGTAATGCAATCCTTAGTGACATATCTAAATTTACATTCAAAAGTGCTCTAATTTCCCTAAACACCATGTCCCATATTTTTTGTGCACTATCACAATCCCACCACATATGTTTATATGTTCCAACTTCTTTCTCACACTTCCAACAAATATTTGTATATTTAATATTTATTTGATTTAATTTACATGGTGTTAGGTACCACCTCCATATCACTTTATATCTGTTTTCCTTAACTCTAACTGACATATTCTTATATACTATTCTGTTCCAAATATTTTTCCAATCATTATCATTTATTTCTCCTAAATCTGATTCCCAAATTAGTTTTAAACTTTTTGCCTGATCTTTTAATTCAGTTAATATTCTATATATTTTTCCAATTCTTTCTTTACCTACTGTATATATCAGTGATGGCGAACCTATGGCACGCGTGCCACAGGTGGCACGTGGAGCCATATCTGCCGGCACGCCAGCCATTGCCCTAGCTCAGCTCCAGCATGCATGTGCGCGCCTGCCAGCTGATTTTTGGCTCACGCGGAGGCTCTTGGAGGGCATTTTAGGCTTCCGGAGGGGGACAGGGGGGTGTTTTCGCCCTCCCCAGGCTCCAGGGAAGCCTCTGGAGCCTGGGGAGGGCGAAAAACGGGCCTACCAGACCCACCGGAAGTCGGGAAACGGTCTGTTTCCGGCTTCCAGAGGACCTCTGTGAGGTCGGGGGAGGCCGTTTTAATCTTCCCCAGGCATTGAATTATGGGTGTGGGCACTTGCACGTGCATGATAGCGCACGCGCACGCGCTTTCGGCACCCGAGGGAAAAAAGGTTCGCCATTACTTGTATATATTCTTCCTTCACCTCACATTCTTTTATAATCATTTCAAATTTTGTTAACTGTCTTTCTCCTTGAATATTTCTTCCATTTTTATCCATTTCTCTAATTGTATTAAATTCAACCAATTTAATTTAATATCCGATAAAACGTTCTTTAGTTGTGTGATATTCTTTATCTTGTTCTTCCAGTCTTCCCATTTATATATCTCATTTTCTTTTAATTTACTAATTCATTCTTTCACTTCAATCTTAGGAAATTTCTCAATTTCCGTACAATTTTTTTATTTTATTTCATATATTTACATCACAAATATACCATTTCATTTTTTCAATAATAGTACAATACTCCTATACATATTTTCTATTTCATTAATACAAACATTATATTTTATACCATTGAGGCTGCTTTTGCCATCCCTTACTTCCCTTTTTTATTTCCCACAACCCTCCTCTCTCTTCTCCTCCCTCTACTCTTCTTGCTTTCTTTTCCCTTCCTTCCGTCTTTCTCTACATCCCTTTCCTCTCTCCTACCACTCTTCTCCTTCCTCCTCTAACCTTCTCTCCTATCCTCTTCTCGCCTCCCTACCCTCCTCTCCTCTCCCTTTCTTCTTTCCTCTTTTTTAAAAAAAGTTTTTTATTTTTTCTCCAACATTACCATACATAAGTAAATACATATACCTCAAATTATATCAATAAAACACAATTATACATTATTATACAATTGTTCTTAACGTATTCTCCTATATTACACCCAATTTATATTACTATTCATCAACCTGTTGTTATTATTTTTTCCTTTACACTCTCCTCCCTCTATCTCCCCCTCTTCCCTCTACCTTCTTCTCCTTCTCTCCCCCTTCCTATGCTCCACTCCACTCCTCTCCCCCTTCCTCCTCTACTTCCTCTTCTCCTTCTTTGCCTTTCCTTGAGTGCTTCTTATCTTATATCATCTTATATTTAACAGATTGATTTATTATTCCCTTTAATTTTCAAGCCCATCAGTGTCATTTCTTCATTTATCATTTTATAAATCATTTCTAAACAAATACTTCATAGTTTTGGTATATGTTAATTAATTAATACTACCTCCTCTATCTGATTTTGTCATCTGAGTTTATCAATATTCATTTTTCTTCTCTTTATATTATCAATCAAATTTTATTTTTATATATATTCATATATTCATTTATATTCATTTTCTAACCAATCATAAAATTTCACCCATACATTATAAAATTCTGTATCTTCTTTATCTTTAATTTTCATAGTCAGTCTGTTCATCTCTGCACAGTCCAAGATTTTTTGTATCACTTCTCCTCCTTTCTTCTTTCCTCTTCACCCTTCTCTTTCTCTCCTATTCTATTGTTGTGTTCTTTTATTCTGATAAATCTCAGGATGGACTTCTGAGTCTCGATTTATTATTTATTTAACGCCTCTTTTCTTTTCTATTTCTTCTTCATATTTTCACATATTAATATATTCTGTTTTTAATGTATATTTGTCTCATATAACTTTTCTATATTTCCCTTCCCTCTCCCCTCTTCCATTTCAAGTGTGTCATCTGGGTTTCTCTTCCATTCTTATTTTCCCTTCATTCATTCATATTTATTTCTAACCATTCATAAAATCTTCCCCAGGTCTTGTAATACAACGATTCCTCTTTATCCTTTAATCTAAGTGTTAATCTGTTCATTTCTGCGCAATCTAAAATTTTTCTTATTATCTGTCCTTCAGGCATGTTTGCTGTTTTCCAATTTTGTGCAAATACTATTCTCTCTGCTGTTACTATATGTACTATCAAATAAGAATCTTCTTTACTATATTTTTCTGGTAAGATACCTAATAGGAATGTCTCTGGTCTCAATTCTATCCTATATTTTAACATTTTTTCTAACCACATTTGTATTTTAGTCCAAAAATTTCTTGCTTCTGTGCACGTTCTGTGCATATCTTATTATGATAATAAGATCCTTGAATTTGATGACACTTCCAACATTTTGCTGATTTATCTTTAAACATTTTTGCTATTTTCTCCGGTGACATGTGCCATCTATAAAACATTTTATACAAGTTTTCTTTATACGCCGTTGCCATTGTTTCTTTCCCATAGTTGTTGCCATTTTTCTAATTCAATTATATATCCAATTGATACTGTTGATGGTGCTTTCACTGGATCCTAAGTAGGCCTGGTCTTAGACTGTTGTGCTTAATGCCAGGTTGCTTAATGCTACTAATAATAAGGGGACATGGACAATGTAGCCTATGTTATTGAAACCTGGTGAGATATGGAAGAAGGGTTTCCCCTTTCAGAAACATGTCTCCCTGGGTTTTAAGTGTGGCCCCACCCACAATCCCAGGACAGGGTTGGGCAAGTGGCTATTCATATCGATATAATATTAATATTATGGTGTTCAAAGTCACAATGTAGTCACTGATTTGCATGTAGCTGGATATGAGAACTTGTTTGTGAGGCTGGACTTCTGGGAACAGATAAAAGTGCTGTTATTGCACTGGCCTCTCTGCTACATAGCAGCATCAGAGCCTGAGCTGCTCAACATAGGTTTACTGATCTGGTGGTGGAGTGTCCCAGACTTATGATCCTAGGAGGCTACAATCTACCATTCTTAGGCACTGAGTCTGCAGCAGGTCTTGAGTTCATGGCAACCATGGACCTGACCAAAATCATCAAAGTGCTGATACATAGTAGGGTCACAAATTGGAAATGGTTAATCTGATTTTGTCTTGAGGTAATGGTGATATGATCTGGAATTGGGAGAATGTTTCTCTTTTCTGTTTGAACAGATCACATTTTGACAACTTTGGAGTTTTCTCTACCTGCTTCCCAACTGAGGGAAGTAGTACCTTTTTATCTGATCTACAACAGGCAGGCGATTTGGCTCAGTGGAGTTTCAGAGGGTATTAGATAGATTACTAAGATTCTGGTGCACAGTTAGGCTTAATCACTATTTAGAATGTGGCAATGGCTTTAATTCTCTGCATGCAGGTCTCAGAAAACTCTGATGTCGAAGGAACTCTGGGAAATGCAACAGCACAGCATATTTGGATCAGAATCTTTATTAAGGATTTCATTGTTTTTATAAGAATGGCAAAATGCAATTCTTATTGCATCTGCATATTTCCATCTGGTAGCCCCCTTTAGAATGACTTGGTCCTTACTGCTCATTATTCCTTGTGTCTTTCCATTATTTTTACATATATTTCACACTTCGATCCTTACACACACCACCCCTCCCATATCATCTCATTTAACATTAACACATATCTGTTATTTTTTTCCCTTATAGTACTATCTGACATTCCAATAATCAAAGGAACAGTGAACAGGTTGTGTTATTCCTATCCAAGAATGAAAGTCCATGAAAACTTTGTAGTAAGGAGAACTAATAATTACTTTTTGCAGAAAGAAAGTACCAATGTTCCTACTTTGCAAATTAAAGATGTGTAAACAAACAAACAAACAAATGGAAGGAAAGCTTTGCAGTCCTGTGGGCAGGGGGTAGAAAAATAGGGGAGCATGCATCATTCATCCTGGTGGAAAACCAAAAGGGTACCCCTGGGACCAGTAAGTTTTGAATGGAACATGTGCTTCTAGGGTGGAGGACTTAAGGGAGCCATGGTGGTGCAGTGATTTGAATGCAGTATTGCAGGCTAATTCAGCTCACTGCCAGAAGTTCAATCCTCATTGACTCAATGTTGATCCAGACTTCCAATCTTCTGACATCAGTAAAATGAGGCTCTAGATTGTTGGGGGAAATATGCTGACTCTGTAAACCACTTAGAGAGGGCTTCAAAGCACTATGAAGTGGTATGTAAGCCTAAGTGCTATTTCTATTGCTTAATGAGTCATGGTTGGATCAACTGCAAGTTTATTAAAAACTTCACGAAAAGCCAGAAATTGTCGAGAATCAAAGTATAAAGCAGCCTGACAGCTCATGTTGACCAGCTACTAGAAGGGAGCAGGGCGTGCTAGGCAGTGCAGCCAATCACTAATGAGAATGCAATTACAATGGAACAAAGCACTGGGGACTGTCTGCTCTGAAGGGCGTAAGACAGCTTGAGATGGAAAAGAGTTTTGGAACAAAGTTGGAAAACACGGGGTGCATTTAAAAAAGACTGGGAGTGGAGCAGGAGGATGCCTTTCTTTTCTGCACAAATAGCCGTTACTATTAAAACAAGGTTTGTACGGATGCTGTGTTGTGCTGTGTTCCTTGGTCAGGAAGCTGGGTCAGAACAGCTTTGGAGAATAGGTTGACCCAGTGGTGAAATCTAAAAATTTTCTCTACCAGTTCTGTGGTCGTGGCTTGGTGGTCGTGGCTTGGTGGTCATGTGACCAGGCGGACGTGGCCAACTCAATGTCACTCATGTCAAGGGGTGCCTCACCTGGCCCCTCCCCTCCCAGCCATTCCTTGTCACACCCAGCCTCAATGTATCTATAGTTCTGTAAAAATGTTGTTCACCTTTTTTTGACTTTATTGTCTACATACTATAGATGTTCTTTCATGGACCACTGAAAGGAGGAAATGGCTCACATGCTTTTGCCCAAGAGTGTGATAGGCAACAGGCTTTTAAGGGGCTGCTACAAAGAAGAGGTGGGCAATGTATTTTCCAAAGAAGCAGAAGGCAAAACAAGAAGCAATGGATGGAAACTGAACAAAGAGAGAAGCAAGCTAAAACTAAGGAGAAACTTCCTGACAGTGAGAACAATTAACCAGTGGAACTACTTGTCTCCAGAAGTTCTGGGTGCTTCATCACTGGAGGTTTTTAAGAAAAGACTGAACAGCCATTTCTCTGAAATGGTATAGGGTCCCCTCCAAAGTCCCTTCTAAGTTAAAGTGACCAGATTTTATTTTTTGTAAAGCGGGACACCATTGATGGGGGGGGTTTCTAGGGGAGCAAGATGGGAGGGGTCCGTCCAGGGGCGGGTTCCTAATTTTTTACTACCACTCTGTGGGTGTGGCTTATTTTGTGGGTGTGGCTTGCCAGCCATGTGACCGGGTGGGCGTGGGCCACGGGAGCTTGGCAGCGGCCAGAGAAGAAGGGGGCATTGCCCACCCACAACGCAGCCCCCGCAGCGGGAGCAGCAAGACCGTGGCAGCGGTTCTTCTAGGACGCTCCGTCCGGCCTGAATGCTTCTCCCCATTCGATGATCCTAGGCTCCTGCCGCCCGTTCCCCCTCCCCTCAGCAGCTCAAGAAGCCTCGAACATGCAAAAATGCCTGGGATCATCACCGCGCATTCGTGGCTTCTCGGACTGCTGAAGGGAGGGGAATGGAGATAGCTCCTGCTGCCCGTTCTTTCAGCGTCTCACGCGCTCCCTCAGCCATCCTCCCCTGCTTGGACTCACTGTGGGGTAGGAAGGCAGTGCATGCGCAGTGCCGAAAGCTCGGCTTCTGGGCATGCACAGAAGAAAATATTTTTTAAAAATAATAAAAAAAATTTTTTAAGGCGGCGCCCAGGCACCGGCAGCTGACCGCACCGGTACTGTGACGTCACCAGCAGGCCGCTACCGGTGCTATAGAGTGGACCGCACTGGTAGGAACCCACCACTGGGTCCGTCTCTCTTATCCTGCAGCTTTGTGCACCACCCCCAAACACCCCCCTTCATCGCAGCCAGGGGTGGGTTTCTACTGGCGCAGGCTTACCTGTGTGAAATCCTGCTGGTTCGGCCGGGCCAGTCGTTCGGCGTAGAGCCGATGGAACTGGCGGCGGTCGCAGCGCGGGGCTTCTCCCGCCCGCTTGCCCCGCCCGGCTGGATGCCGCCATTCGGGTTATTTGGTCCTCTGCGCATGCGCAGAACAAGATCGTCAGGACGCGAAGGAGCTGCGAGGAGGGTCTTCCGAGCTTGCCCAGCTCCCCCTCAAGCTCCGCTCCCCCCACCCCTGCTGCCAGCCCAAGTGGACCTTTAACCCCTGGATTAACTCCCCACTCCCCCACCTCGAAGCCCCTCCACACCCCGGTTCCTCCTCCTCTCCGGCAGCCCCTACGGGGTGAACCGGCAGGCAGGAGAAGAGCCGGACCAGCTGGGCGCCCGGGGGAGCTGGCAGTGAGCGGGTTAAGTGGCTCCCCGCCCTGAGAGGCTGGCTCCGGGGAAGTCTCCGAGCAGCAGCCGCTGCTCACTGCGGGCTGAGCCGGGCGGCGAGCGGAGGGATGGAAGCCGGGCAAGATGCCCCGCCGGTGGGGTGAGCAGCTGCCCCGCATCCCCTTCGGAGCCTGGGGCTTCTCCCGGGTGGCGCCGCTCTTGGAAAATCTTGGAAAACACAAAAACACATTTTTGCTCTTGAGCAAAAACGCTTTAGATGCAGTGGAATTTCTATATAACTTCCTATAAATATATTGATGTGCACTTTGCTTTATAACTCTTTAAAAGTTTTTCTGTTTGAAATTGGTTCATCAGTGGGGTGCAGGCAAAAAATTAAGGATATTTTTCCTTCTTTGTCAGTTACTATGCCTATTATTTCTCTAAGCAGCTGAGTCAGTTCCTTTTCTCTTTGTTTCCATACAGAAAGTACATGTCCTTTGCCTCTCCTTTAATAGAATGTAGTTAGCTATATGTAGTTAGCTAACTACATATAGCTTTGCCTATGTGTAATATATTTTTTATAAATAAATATTCTTTCTGTTTTAATTCTCAGAACCATGATAAGCATAGTGCTTCAACTTCCAATGATATCACTCCTAGCTTTATTACCAGTTTTGAGGTATCATGAGAGTTATAGTCCTAACAACATCTGGGGAACCTCCTTTTGCCAACCTCTCTGTTTTGTATGAGTTTCAAACGGTAGTTGAAATATGGTAAATATCCATTTTTAGATTCAGTCCCTAATGAATCCTTCAAACCAAATTTATCATCCAAACATCATTTGTTTAATGTCTTCCTACTCTTTACACTTAAAAAACTATGTGTTCTACTATGCATTTTCTACAGATATGCTTCAATTTAGACTCTTACCGCATATTTAATATACAGGATGAGGCAAACAACTAAAAATTCAACAATGACCTTTAACAATGCTGTCTTTTTGAAATGATTCCTTCTCCATTTCAGTTCAAATGCCAAACTTAGTTGAAGGTGTCCTTGTAATGTAGCATGGTCAAATGTAAATACCTGTTCAAAATTACTCTGGTTTTCTACATCCATCAATCAATGCAACACATACTAATTAAATATTTCATTATGCTGTTGCATGATTTATTAGGTCTGCCTTCATTAATATGTTTGATCAGGAAAGTAATTAAACAATGAACATTGGCAGCAACACATACTCCACATCACTGATTCAGAGGATTCCTTGAATAAAATTGTGATAATATTAACATTCTCATGAATTTCACTTAACATTGAATTATCTGACCCTCTGGTAGCGTTAAACTTCCGATTTATCATTAAAAAAATCTTGCACTACAACATGAAAGTGGATTTGACCTACTGTATTTTTCGGAGTATAAGACACACATTCCCCCCACCCCAAAAGAGGGTGAAAATTTGGGTGCGTCTTATACACCGAATGTAGCCCACCCACCGAAAATGGGGCGCATGGAGGCGGCAATTGGCTATGGCATTCCTTGCAGCTGATTGTTGGGAGGCGATCCAACTGACAATTAGCTGCTTGTGCTAATCAGGCTGTGCTGAAGCTGAAATGGGCTGTTTTCTGTTTGCTGCAAGGAGGCAAATTGTTGGGAGGCAGAGACAGATTTTTTTTCTTGTGCTAATCAGGCTGTGCTGAAGCTGAAATGGGCTGTTTTCTGTTTGCTGCAAGGAGGCAAATTACTGGGAGGCAGAGGCAGATTTTTTTCTTGTTTTCCTCCCCAAAAAAGGTAGGTGCATCTTATAGTCCGGAGCGTCTTATACTCTGAAAAATATGGTAAGTGATCCATCAACACTTTAAATAATTAAAGTAAGAAACATTCCTGCTTAATTTCTTGCATATCTGTTTCCCAACTTGGTACTCTGCAAAAATGTGAAGACTACATTTATTTTCCATTTATTAATTTCTGAATTCCATGCTGAATAGAATAATCTCTACAGTGTCATTCTGGAGCAACATCCTTTAAATGAGTTTTCCTTGCACAGAAATCCTGACTGAATGAAAGTCATGCACCCAGGGAAAATAAACCAACCACCCTATAGCACTAAATAAATTCACAACAATGTAAGATACATAATTAGTGAACAAGGAAACAAGATGTAACAAGAGCTTTTTGGGCATTTAAGAGCCCAAGAGAGGAAAATTGCATGTTTTGAGGATTGTAAGCTAATATACACACAGGGTTGAATGACTGCTTCCTGCTGGGTAAGCAGAGGCTAGAAATGGGATAGGGACAGGTAAAAAGAATTTGCCTGGGTTGCTCAGTGGGTGAATTTAATGGGAAATCAAGAGTTTCTATTTGACTAAAATAACAATGTAAGGAAGGAGCAAGAAGAAATAAAAGTCTTTCTCCTGAGGTTACTCTTAGACAGGAATGTCACACTCAATTTCATTGAGGACCACATCAGAATTATGGTTGCCCTCAAAGGGCCAGTTGCATGTAAGACACTGATGACCGACAGTGGCCAGGTGGGTGTGGCTGGATCAGTGTGGCTGGCTCAATGCTGTCTTGTGTGCACATGCCCAGGGAGAGTACCTGGCCGGGCTGGGGTGGGCTAGGGACACTTTCTGGTACAGTAGAACCTCTGGTCATGAACGCTTCTGACCATGACCAAATTCACACACAAAAATTTCGCGGCCAATTTCACCTTCCACGCCATTTTTTTTGTAAGTACCAAATTTCCAAAATTAGGTTCAGGTCACGACCAAATCGGTTTGCGACCAAAGATATCGAATGAATTATGGTCGTGACTAGAGGCTCTACTGTATATTGTCCACCCTCAAGGTCCAGATTTTGCTCTCTTAAATCTTCAATTTCCTCCCTTAAATGGGATAAGAAAAATGGAGTGGAAATAAATGAAAAGGAAATCACATAGTGACTGCTGCTAGAATTGTATATGCACAAAACTGGAAGCTGGATAGAATACCAACAGAACGAGAAGTATTAAGAAAGATAATGGACTGTGCGGAAATGAATAAACTTACAATGAAAATTAAAAATAAAGAAGACTCGGAGTTTTATAAAATTTGGGGGAAATTTTATGAATGGGTGGAAAAAGAAAATAGATAAAATATAGATAACAGATAGAATACTAAATGTGATTTTAATATAAAAGAAATAAAGAAATTGAGAAATATGATTTAGATAACCTGGAAGGCAAAAAGAGGAAAGGAGGCAGCATTAGATAAATATGTGACTTATACCAAAAATTAAATTAGAATAGAATGGAAATAAAAATTAAGATTTAAGAATATGACTATTAGAATGGAAAAACAAGAAAAATAGTTCAATTTGCTGTTTTATTATTAAAGTTATATTTTTTGTTATTTTATTGATGCAGGCTGAACAGTTGGTATTGTGAAATGTGATTTAGAATGCTGTACTATTTCTTTTTTCTTTCTTTCTTTTTTTTGCTTATGGTATATGTGTTATTAAGTATGTATTTTTAAGGTGGAGAAAAATAAAAAACTTTTTGCAAAAAAAGAAAGAAAAGGAAAAAATGTAAAAGAAAGGAAGAGGAAGAGAAAAAGAAAGGAAAGGAAAGGAAAGGAAAGAGAAAAGCATAAGGAAGGGGTTGAGAAGGAGGAAAGGGAAAGGGGAAAAGGTGAATTGAAAAAAGAAAAAGGAAAGGAAGGGGAAAGAAATGGAAAGAGAAGGGAGAGGAGGGAATAGGAGGGGAGAGAAATGAGAATGGAAGGGAGGGAGGGATGAAGAAGAGAAGAGGGAAGGGAAAGGAAGGGAAGGGAGAAAGGTGAGAAGAAGGACACTGTCCAGAGATGGCATCTACCTTGGCAAAGAACTTTTGCCTGGGTCTGAAATGGAATGGAATGCAAAAACTAGGTGATTTGGAAAACTGAATTTACAGAGCAAACAGACTAATTTAACTGCCTTCCATCACTTCTCACAACCATTGGTAACTTTCTCATTGAATTATCTGGTAATTCAGGTACATAACTTTGCCAGGCTGGTATTTTGGACACAGGTGAAACCAGAAAAAGGAGACACCTCAAAAACACTCTCATGCAAAACTGTTTGTCTAAACAGTTTGAGAGGAAGTCACCTTCATTCTAAACAGGCCCAGTTTATACCCTGCCCTGGGTTACCGTCAGCACAAAGATTCACTAAACTATTCCTACAGCATATTTATTGCTTTCACGGGGTGCCGCAGAGGATCATTTTGGATAGGGGGTACAATTCACAGCCAAGTTCTGGCAGGAGTTCATCCGAATGATAGGGTTTTCCCAGGGCTTAAGCTCAGCTTTCCATACAAATACTAACGGGGCAGTAAAGAGAGCCAACGCCATTATGAAAAGATATCTTAGGTGTTAGGTGCTATGTCACCTATCAGCAGACCAATTGAGTGGAACTCTTGCCATTTGCAGAGGTGGCATACAATAATGCCGTCCACAGCAGTACCAGCTTTACCCCATTTAGAGTAGTGCATGGGTTGGATTTTATTCCCATACCACCCGTGAGAACTCCCTACCCTCCTCAACCAAAAGGAATGGATAGATACCTTGCCAGGGGTGTGGGAAGCCATGAAGAAGGCCTTGCAGAAAGGCTCAGAAACCCAGAAGATACAGGCAGACAGGAAGCGGGCTCCCCAGAAGCCATTCCAGATGGGAGACAGGGTGTATCTATTGACCAAATACTTAAAGTTAAGGGTCCCCTGGCGGAAGCTGGGTCCAAAGTTCGTGGGCCCATTGCCCATTGTACGGATAATTAATCCTGTAACGGTGGAGCTGAAACTACCCAGACTGTTAAGAAATGTGCACCCTGTATTTCACAGTAGTCTGCTTAAGCCTGTAAGTGAGTCCATTCAGCCACAACCATTACCATTACCTGATCCCGTGGAGGTGGGAGGAGAGACCCATTACAAGATTGATCAGATATTAGACTCCCGACTGCATATGGGTCGATTGCAGTATCTGCTTCGATGGAAGGGATATCCCGATACAGAAGCCTCCTGGGTGGCAAGCGGAGACATACGGGCGGCCCGTCTGCTCAGGAAGTACCATGGGGAATACAGGAGATCGGGTATAGTACCCTTTTGCTATGTATCCTCACTACGTGTGCTTACTATCTTCCAGGTGCAGCCCTGGTGAGAGGGGAGCTGCCTGTCAAACCTCGGGGTTTGCCTTACCTGGGGGGAGGGAAGCTCCTGGTGTTGGGGGGAGTTTGTGACACCAGCAGCTGCAGCTGCATGCCAGAGACCTTCTGTTGAACAGCGTGGGTTGCCTATGTAAACGCGCTGGGAGGCGGATGCTCCCAGCGCTGACTTTAATTCTGGATTGCATCTGTTTCGTGACCAGTGCTTTTTGGATCTCATTTGTGTGCCTGCGTCTGGCTTAATAAACTCAGTTATCACCCACCCACACGACTGTAGTTGTTATTACTGGATTAGGTCCAGAGCTCTGATCTTTTGAGACTGTTTTTCCTCTTCTTCCCCTTAAGTTTAAATTACCTTTATGAGACTGTTTTTATAGGAGGCACAGATTCTCTGGCCTTAATATCATTTTAATTTTAAATTTAATTTAAACTTAAGCCTCATTTGAGTAATTTCACCTCTAGACAATCTCCCATTTGCCCTTCCAAAGGGGCATTGGAAGTAAAACAATGAAAGAAAACTGACCTTTTTTTGTGAAGGCTTTAAAAGGGCATGTTAAAGACGGCAATTGACCCACAAGTTGTGGAACTCTATACAGGATTTTTCTCTCCGAATTCAAGCAACTTGGGGGGGGGGGAGGCAGGAAAATTACAATCCCTAAAATTAATGCCCACAATAAATTTCAGACCTTCAGGCACAAGCAAGATAACCAGGCACCCTTCATTTAGTCACCTCAGCAGGATTGTAAATCTCCATCGTTTTTTAAATTGGGGATCTAAACACAGAATTTGCTTTTTTCTTATTTTCTTTTCTTTTTTCTTTTTTTAAAAAGGGGGGAAGAGTCTTTGTGAGTCCTTTGCTAACTCTCCAGGTTTTTTTTTGAAAATGGGGTGACAGTCTGGAGTACCTTGAATGTGGGTTCGTCTTGCTAGCCCAGGAATATTGCTGTGCTGAACTTAGTTTGATTTATTACTAAAGAAGCATGCAAGAGAGGCCATACTTCTCTATAGCCAAGTTCAGGCTTATGGAATTTTTAAATTGGAATTTTCCTTCCCATTTTTCTCAAATGGAGCCTCGTAAGTCATGCCCAACCGAAGAAGTAACTTTACCCCTCGCAAATTCATTGAAAAACGGGCTTATGCTTTTAAAATCCTGTCTGCTGTTTCTTTGAATCAAACTAGTGTCCATGACACGATAGAAATCTGTTAATTGTGATCAATGCATATGGCGTCTTCAGTTCAAAATATTAATTCAAAGAGGGGGCTTATGGCGCAGACTGCCCAGAGCCCTGGGCAGAGGAGGGAAAGCACCCAGCCTGGCCCTCGAACTCCTGGGGCACTGGGACCCCGCAGCCAGCCCAACCTAGTCCTGCTTCCCTGAGTGGGTGTCTGGCCACACTTACCTCTTTCTCGAGCCTGCTGCGAGGCAGAGTGTGGTGAGGTCAGGCAAGGCGCCGCATGGCGAGGCTGGGTGAGGTGGGGGGGGCAAAACCAGACGAGGCATGGCAAGGCATAGTGTGGCAGGGTGAGGTGAGGCTTGACGTGGCGTGGCGTGGCGAGGCCAGGCAGGGCTCTCCTCGAGGCTGCTGAGAGATGAGGCAGGGAGAGGCTGGGCAAGGTGTGGTGTGGCGTGGTGAGGCTGGGTGAGGTGAGGTGAGGTGGGGCAAGGCCAGGCAGGGCGAGGTGAGGCCAGGTGAGGTGTGGCATGGCATGGCAAGGCTGGGCATGGCATGGCATGGCATGGCATGGCAAGGTGGGATGGGGCAGGATGAGGCCAGCCGGGGTGAGACGAGGCGATGTTAATGTTCTAACTTTTGAACATTAATGTTAATTAATTAGAACATTAATGTTAATGTTCTAACTTTTCCTGTTACATCGGTTGTTTTTTTTTTTTCAAACAAAGTGACAAGGAAGAAAGGTGTTTTTTCTAAAAAAAGGTTTATTGGGTTTTAACTTTAAAAACATACATATACATTCAAGTTCTTCATTTCTGTTACATCGACAGTTATTTGGTTATTTATAAATATTAAATATATTGATCCATCATCTTTACATTGTAAATAGTATTCACATTTACATTTACATTTATAAACGTTTACTTATTTTTTCTAATTTCCAACCAGGTGTACAATTTATCCCATACTGTATAATATTCTTTTTCTTCATGACAAGGAAGAAAGTTTTTAAGTAATTTGGTAAAAAATAGTATTTTAATATTATGAAATATTTTTGTAGGCTTTAAAAAAATCTTATTGTTATAAAAACCATGAAATGGATCTAACATTTTTGCTGAATGTCTAAAAATCACCTTCACTTGTATTGATCTTATTTATGCAAAAAATGAAAGCCACTTTCACCCTTTTTATATCAAGTTGAAATCCTCCAAACCAATCCAATTATTTTGCCTCTAAGGCAGAAATCCCAGAGTTTTTCTGCCATAACAGAAAGACATTGACAGAGTAACAAATCAAATATTCAACTTTTTGCTACTCTTTCAGGACACCTGGAAATCTGCTGCTTTATTTTGCTTAATGTTGGAATTGGGAATGGACTGCACCTGGTAGGTAGAGCATGACTCTGCTGGTAAACAGGTTCATTTGTTTTTATTTGTAAACTCTCACCTGATACATTTTGGTTAAAAGTAACAACCCAAAATTCTGGATATGGAAAAAAACATACATTTTTTTTAAAAAAACTGGGAAAATACAAACTTTTAGAAAAGCAGCAGGTAAGACATTTTTTATTCTCATCTGGATGCTTCAGTGAAAGATCAATCTTTTTCCATCCATTTCTTTGAGTTAAGAGTGAATAGTGTGCATCTTTCTGCAATGAAAGGGAAAAAGCTATCATTGGGCAATCAGAGCACAAAAACCCATGAAATGAGTGTTGACTCCTACTCATTCTGGGAAAGCTGTTAATTTGGTAGAAGCTGGTCTCAGTCAAAAGTCAGCAGGCTTGTTATTTTTGAATAAGGGAGATAAGATCAGCATAGACATGGGTGGCTTCTTACAAAATCAGCCTTAGGTATATAAAATGAGGCTGTCAGAAAAATGTTGTCAGACCCAGTTGACTGTCTCTGATACTGAAGCAAGCCATGTTTTCTTGTAGTGCTATTCTGAGCCTGCCAGCTATCAGAGAGCCAAGTGTGAGCTGCCTGTAAATATATTAAAATATATGCATGACAAAAATGTTTCAGGATAAGTCCTTCCAAGTAAGTTCTGATTAGACTTTGAACTCAAGGATAAAACCATTGACACTGGCCAACTTTTATCAGGATAGGGTTGATCATATTCTGCTGTTTGCAAATGCTACAGTTGAAGAATGGATGTGAGAAAGCAGTTTTGTAATTACTGGTTTTATAATAAGGGTAGTCTAGTAAATGCTGGAACTTCTATCAGTGTAGAAAGACCAACTGATGCTTTATATACTATGCATAGAAACAGATAGACAAGGCCAGATAAACATGTTTATTCTCTCTCTCTCTCTCTCTCTCTCTCTCTCTCTCTCTCTCTCTCTCTCTCCCTCCCTCCCTCCCTCCCTCCCTCCCTCCCCTCATATTTTTGGACTGAAAGGAAATATTCTCAGTTCCTGATGATTACTACATTTTAAAGAAACATTCCAGGCAGGATTTTAGAATCTCGTAACATGCACACCAAAGATCAACTCCTAAAATATTTACCATCAATAAAATTAATTGACTCATGGCCATTTCCAGATCATGTATTAACATGATCTCTTTTAACATATGTTGTTTGAACTTTTCCTAAAAGTACTGGGAGGAAAACAATATTTGGTAGGGAAAACATACACAAATCTTTTGTTCAGTCTCAGGAAAAACAAAGAGCTTGAATAATATAGTCACTATTCATATAAGTATATCTTGCTGTTTTATTATTTTTTAAGACAGATCCGTCAAAGGTCTCTATATTCAGATCAGATCATTTGACCCAACTACTCCTTGAGGAATAATGCACCAATGCTATTGCCAAAACTAGATGGACCTGGACAAAATACCTTCACTTTTTAACTCCTAGGCATGTTTGTATATGTGTGTTATCTTTTCTTCCTGGTTTATCTCCCTCTGCTTGTCATGATTTTGTCTCTCATTTGTCTCTTGCCCTTCAGTCTTCCCTCTCCTGGGTAATCTTTGTCTCTCTCCCCATTCCTTACCAAAAGCACTTGTGCCTAGTATCTCATTTTGCTGGAGGTTATCTATGCATCATGCTTGACCTCTTCTTAAAAGAAAGATGCTGCAAATGCATTTGGGAGCCTTCTTAGCTGTGGACCCTCAGACCTCTATCTGGTGTCCAAATTTAGTAACATTCTCAAAAGATTAGCTCTTTACAATCAGAAAGCTGTTTGACACATGTGGTTTTTTTAAGAAATGAGATTGGGTAGGACCAAACTTACTCATGCTTAAATCAAACATGTTAAATAAATGGGACAGGGTGTTCTTTCCATCAACCAGAGAGGCATTTTAAATGAGCCAAAATGTTTAACTGTTTTGCTACCATGCCACAAAAAGAAATTCCTTTAAAATAGCTATAACCTTTCATTAATTGAAATGAATTAGGATCATCCTAATTGCAATATTCCTGGACTTATCAAAAAGAATAAATTGGTTGATGAAAGGAAAATATAAAAACAGTGAAGGAAAGAATCATATATTCCTAGAGTTTCGATGTGCTTACTGTTACATATTTTACATGTTTACATATTGTCAGCCAGAGCTTTATTATAAATTTTGGATGAATTGTTCTTGTTTCTCTCCCTCCTGTTTTTTTACAATATTGTGATTTTTATATTGTTTTAAGTGTGTATTTTTATTTTGTAAACTCTCCTAATATAGAATACAATGCCAATAATAACAAAGTGACTTTTCAAAGTCAAAATTACAACACCAAAATAGAAAAGGGAAGAGGACAAGAAATAAGTGCATATCCATAATAAAACAAATTCTGCTAAAACCTTAAACCTGCTGAAAATATAGATAAAAAGTTATAAGCCTTGACAAACAAGTTCCAAACACTTGGATTTTTTTTGTATACGAAGGGCAACTATTTGCAAAATCTTCTGAGCATTTAAAAATGTATGATATTTCCCAGGCAAACAACAAGCCCAAGTTTTCTGAACCATAAAAATGCAAATAAAAAGATTCACTTCCCCCCCCCTTTAGTGGTGGGATTCAAAATAATTTAACAACCGGTTCTCTGCTCTTTGCTCTTTCTTCTCCCTGCTCCTCCTCCCCCCTCCCTTCCGCCGGCCGCTCCATTTCCATTTCTCCATTGCAGTGCAGCGCCGTGCCACGGAGCTTGTCCCACCCACCACCGCCCAGATGCCCTTGTTTCCCCCAAGCATTTTTTTGCTAACCTGATTTCCAGCTCCGTGTGTAGGGAAACAAAAGTTTGTGGGACTAAAAAGAAAAGTTCAATCAATCAATTCCAACTTCTCGCTAAAAAAAACACCTCACAAAGTTGGAATTGATTGATTGACCTTTTTTTTTAGTCCCACAAACTTCTGTTTTCCTGCACCTAATGATGAGAAATGTGACAGAGCTGGAAATCAGGTTAGCAAAGAAATGCTTGGGGGAAGCGAGGGCATCAGTGCGCCAGGCACTGAAATGGGCCCGTCTCTCTCCAGCAGTTGCCCAGGCCTACCGGAGAGAAGGTTGGCATCTCCCAGCACTTTAAATGCGGCAGCATTCCAGCTCTGACTGGGAAGGGGCAGCTGGCATGGGCGCTGCAGGAAGGACACCCGCTCACTTCAGCACCCTCCCCGACCCTCTGGCATTCCACTGGCGCTTTGGCCCTAGGCTGCAAGACCGAGTGGCTCTGGATTTGGGGTTCTTTGGCCTATAGAGAAATACCACCTTTGGTTTTGCATGGGGTGACACTGCCCCAAACAGACCCAGTGCATAATCCAGGAGTTCTCTTGGACTCGCAACTCCTGCTCAAAGAGGGCCTTTGTGCAACTGCAGATTGTGCACAGTTATGCCCTTTTCTGGGCCAACAATCCCTCCTCATGGTCACCCATGCCCTAGTCACCTCCCGTCTTGACTATTGCAACATGCTCAACATGGGGCTGCCTGTTGTGGCCCGCCCGCAGCTTGTGCAGCCTGGGCCTTTGGAACCTTCAGTACCTCTTGGCAGTGCTGAGAAAGGAGGGGCCACTCCTTTCCTGAATGCAAGAGCACGCAGGGCTGCCAAGAGGCAGAAAGGTTTACTCCAGAGGAGGTCTACTCGGGAGTAAGACTTGGGGCTAATTGGCCACGCCCCTAGTCTATTTAAGGTAATCAGTTGCAGCTAACAAGCTGCAGAGAACAACTTTGGCTGAGGGAGCGTGTGAGACGCTGAAAGAACAGGCGGCAGGAGCTATCTCCATTCCCCTCCCTTTAGCAGTCCGAGAAGCCACGAACACGCGATGATGATCCCAGGCATTTTCGCACGTTCAAGGCTTCTCGAGCTGCTGAGGGGAGGGGGAACGGGCAGCAGGAGCCTAGGATCATCGAATGGGAAGAAGCATTCAGGCCGGACGGAGCCTCCTAGAAGAACCGCTGCTGTGGTCTTGCTGCTCCCGCTGCGGGGGGCTGCTTTGCGGGTGGGCAATGCCCCCCTGCTTCTCCGGCCGCTGCCAAGCTCCCGAGGCCCACGCCCACTCAGTCACATGGCTGGCAAGCCATACCCACAAAATAAGCCACGCCCACAGAGCGGTAGTAAAAAAATTAGGAACTCGCCCCTGGTAAAAGTGTTGCATTAAACTGCTTGTGTGGTTGTGTGCTTTGTGGGGACAGAACACTGCCCTTGAAAGGCATCCAGAAGCTCCAATTGCTGCAAAATGCAATGGCCCACATGGTTTTGTGCAGACCTCAGTGTATCACCTCTCCTGTGGGAGCTGTATTGGTTGCCAATTTGCTTCTGGGTTCAATTCAAGGTGCTGGTTGTCACCTTTAAAGCCCTTCATGGCTTGGGACCAGTTTTCTGGGGATCATATCTTGCTAGCCACATCCACCCAACCCATTAGAGTGGGTGAGGCAAGGAAGGTTGTGGGTTCCATCCCCTAAGGGGATACATCTGATGGGACCTTTGAAGAAGGCCCTTCTGCGTGGTAGCTCCCTCCCTCTGGAACATCATCCCTCCAGAAATGAGACTGCCCCCACTGTAACACTCTTTTGGAAGGCCCTGAAGATGTGGTTCTGCCCGTGGGGCTGGGGAACCCAGAGTGGGATGGAGCCCATTAAATGGCTGGTATGACTATGTATTGTCATCGGGGTGGGGCCGTGGGGGTTTATTTTATTATTTTTATTTCTTTTATATTGTGTTCTTATTTCCTGTAAATTGCCTTGAATCGCCACAAGTGAGTAGGTGGCAAATAATAAATAAATAAATAAATAAATAAATAAATAAATAAATAAATAAATAAATAAATAAATAAATAAATAAATAAATAATATGAGGCATATAAAAGGCATGCAGCACATAAATATGAGGAAAGTTTCCTCTTTTTTTCTAACAGTATAAGAATTTGCTATCATTTACAGTACTATCAAGTACTGTAAAAACAGGAGGATTCAGGATGGATGGAAAGAAATAGTTTCACCTTCTTCAATCAAAGGTTTAGTACCCACATCACAGTTCTGATTGTAATTCCTGAATCACAAGCAACATGCTTAGGTATTCTTAGCTGGGAAACATCAGTGGAAAAGTATTATTGCCCTCCAGTTCAGGCTTGGCAACTCCAAACACAGTGAATTGGGATCTTGGAGTTCTAGTGGACAATCACTTACTGGTAGGTATGAGCCAGCAGTGTGCTGCAGCTGCCAAAAAAAGCCATCACAGTCCTAGGTTGGATTAGCATAGAATCAAGATCATGTGAAGCATTAGTAGTGCTTTATAATACCTTGGTAAGACCACACTTGGAATATTGCATCCAGTTTTGATCACCACAATATAAAAAAGATGTTGAGACTCTAGAAAGAGTGCAGAGAAGAGCAACAAAGATGATTAAGAGACTGAGATGAAAACATATGAACCATTGCAGGAATTCGGTTTGTCTAATTTAATGGCGGGGAGACTAGGGATGACATGCTAGCAGTGTTCCAATATCTAAGGGGCTGCTTCAAATAAAAGGGGTCAATACCTGGAGGCAGGACAAGGAGCAATGGATGAAAATTTAAGGAGAGGAGAGAACCAACCTAGAACTAAGGAGAAATTTTCTGACAGAGCAATTAATCAGCGGAACACCTACAGAAGTGGTGGGTGCTCCAACACTACAGGTTTTTAAGACAAGATTGGACAACCATTTGCCTGAAATGGTATAGGGCCGTGATGGCGAACCTATGGCATGCGTGCCAGAAGTGGCACGCAGAACCATCTCTCCGGGCATGCGAGCCGTCGCCTGTTGCTCTTCCAGGTTCTGGCGCACCGGCCAGCTGGTCTTCACATGTGTGGGAGTGCTGGAAAATGGAAGAGCAGCCGCTCGGTGCACATGCCACCCGGTCTTCCGGTTTCTGGTGCGCATGCGTGCGCGAAGACCAGTGAAGACCAGCTTGGGAGCCTGTTTACTCTGGCAGAGCGCTCGGGCTGCCACAAGTGCCCCCGACACGAGTGATGAGCTGGCCACACCCACACTGGCCACATCCACCATGCCCACCCGAGCTCCATTTTCACTGGCAGAGGCACCGCGGGCCAGTCCTTCACTGTTTCCAGGGTGGCCCCATGGGTCAGATCTAAGCACCCTGCGCGCCAGATCTGGCCTCCGGGCCTTGAATAGACCCCTGATCTAAGGCATTTAATCTTGAGAATATAACACTGAGGAAAAAGATGTGGCATTTTTTGAGTTTTGAGTTGAGGAGGATGTCACATAGAAGAAAGCTAAGGTCTATTCTCTATCGTGTATAGGGTAGGACATAAAATAATAGATTTAAATTACAGAAAGGATGATTCTGATTTTTATAATATAAATGGTAAAAAAATTGTTAAAGACCAGTTTGGCAATGGATATAATTACCTCAGTATTTAATATATTCCACTGCCATTATCATAGACTGGAAAGTCATTGTTACGGAAGACTGAAGAAGTTACTTGGCTAAACAACAAAACATTTGAGCCAACAAGAAAAAAAAATTGGTTGCTCTGACTTAACTTCCAAACAACTCTACTTGGATGATTGAGAATCTTCAATATCTGCTATGGAAGCTTTGAATTCCTTCTCAGAGAACAAAGTGGGACTTAATAATCCAAACAGCAATAGTACTTAGACTTATATACCACTTTACAGTGCTTTACAGCCCTCTCTAAGCAGTTTACAGAGTGTGCATATTGACCCCAATAATTTGGGTCCTCATTTTACCCACCTTGGAAGGATGGAAGGCTGAGTCAACCTTGAGCCTGGTGAGATTTGAACCGCCAAATTTCAGGCAGCTCTTTCTCTGTTTCTTAATTCTTAATCTTAATTCTATGATCCTACCTTTATATTTTGTTTCTGAATTACTCTGCAGCAAAGGAAGTAACAGTTCCCAATCTCTTGATCATTCCACTCACAAATTATGAAAGTTGGAGGAAGGAGACAAAAATGGGATTAATATATTTTGCTATATGATCTCTTCTGAAGCATTAGCTCTCACAGAGTGAAGGTAAAAGGCCTTTTCCAAATATAGCCTGTCTCTTCATGTGTTCTTTTATGCTTTGAAATGAAGTCATCACATATCTGTGAAAAGCAACTGAGGTTATCTTCAAGGGAGAAGATACCAGTTGATATCTATTAATAAACTGAGGGTGTGTACCAAAATGAACCACTTGCCAAAGGCTAAATAAGTTACAAAAGGAACCCTATAGGCACAGAAAGATTAGAGAAACACTCAGTAACAGTTCCATTTGGAAAACTGCCTGCCAGGCTAGAAGTGATACAGAGCCTCATAATGTTCAAAGGTGGATTAATGTAATATCTTCGGCCCTCTAAGTGTTCCTATCGAGACTCTGTCAATAGATTTAGTCATTCAGCCTTAGACAGCCCCTTTTCAGAGCATTGCAAAAGAAGGTGACCTTGAACATTTATCAAGAAAGCATAGTTATCTTGCATGTTAAGTAGACTATCGCTTGTAAACTACAGATTAACCTACATCTGGAAAGAAAAATCTTATAGCATTAGCTAAAAAACAGCATGCTATACAGCCAATGTTTTTCTATGATACAACAAATGAAAAACCTCAATAGAAAGGATAATAGCAGTCATTCTGTCTGTACACTATAGTAACCTACTACATTGGTTCTAAAATTAAATCCTATCGACAATGTAGATTCTCATTATATTTATGCATAAAATTGAGGCAGGGTGTTTTACTCATAAAGTTCCTTTAAAAACTGTACACTTTTATATCAATTTTACTTCACTTTAATCCATGAAGATTATGAATATATTTATATATCTCACCATTGGATAAGACGCATTGTCTTTTTTTTAAAAAAATACTCTATATCATAGCATTATTTCATTTCCAAACATTTATTACATTGATGCATGGGTAAATTTGCCTTTGTTTGTAATAAGTACCAAAAACAAACATTGCATCCTCTCATAAAGCTCCTGTCTGAAAGCCAGGCATGGTATCAGTAGTTACAATCAAATGAAGATTTTCAAGTGCAGCGTCAGGGTTCCAGGTCAGCTTCAGGGTTGACATCCAGAAGCTTCCCATGTGTAGATTCTTAAACTCAAAAAGTGCTAGCTGAATTTGAAAGTAAAGAAATTGGAAAGTTTAACATTCCAAAGGCCTGCAAATATTAAGATTTAATACTGTATCTTTTCAAACCCTAATGATAAATAAACATGGAGTGATCCACAGCTTAAGGATAACTTACAGAAGTGATAATACTGTTATTTGTTATGATATGCTTTATTTCTAACATGGTTTGAATATTCCTAATGAGTAAGGAGCTAATTATCTTTTGCATGGTTGGATGAATCTTTTCCACATGTAAATTAGCTATTAACTCACACACTCATTGCTTTTTAAGCTTCTCTATGTTATTTCTATGTAAATGAAGCAGGAGATATAAGTCATGTACTTTAACACTATCTTGGGAAATTGGTTCTTTTTAAAATGCTCATTTTTCACTGCATAATAGCATCTTGTAAGAAACCTGGCTTTAATATTTTGTCAAACAATGTTTATGCCAGTCTTACCATGTGTGAGATAAAAGAGATGAGATCAAGAAGAGGTGGCACAGCGGTTAGAGTGGGGTACTGCAGGGCCACTTTAGCTGACTGTGATCTGCAGGTCAGCGGTTCAAATCTCACCGGCTCAAGGTTGACTCAGCCTTCCATCCTTCTGAGGTAGGTAAAATGAGGACCCAGATTGTTGGGGGCAATATAAATATACATTGCTTACTGGTGTAAACCGCTTAGAGAGTGCTTGCACTGTGAGGCGGTATATAAATGTCACTAATAAATAAATAACTATAATCATTTGAAACAACAAAATACTGTGGTCAAATAGCATGTTTACATTTTTCAATGTGTTGTAAAATACTATAACATTCAAGTCTCTATATCGTGTTTATATTTTACACACCTTTTAATCTACCTGTTCTTTTTTTTCTCATTCTCACCTTCAAAGAAACAACACAGACATTTTGATGCTTATCTATTACCTTTTATGATAAATGAAATCCAATCTTGACTTGATTCAATCTTCTCTTCAAATCTCAAATATGAATTGAACTATCTCCAAACCTTAAATTCTATTCAAATAAAATCTTAGCTAATTCACACAGCCCTATATAATATATGAAAGAATGAAACACAATATTAATAAATTTAAATCCAACTATAAAATTTGTGCTTCTGCAGAGTACATTACACCCACAAAGTGAGATTGATGCAATGGCATTTTAGTACGAGTTATTGTAACACTTTCACACATTTCATTAATCCTTCAGAATTGATTTTCTGTATAATCACTATCTCGATATATGAGACTATGTGACCAGAAAGGTTAAAATGATCACCAACAGACTTTGCCATGTTTTTGGTCTATATACCTGATTAATGACATTCTATCTTCAAAGTAGGCTTGTTTTATCTCATCTATGCTGCTCAAGGGCATATACTATTAACAATACAGTTTTAGTTGACATGAAGGGGTAAATAAGGATGGATTACTGTTTCAATCAGTCCATTGTTTTCAGAAGAATCTAAAAAGCTTGCTTATTTTTCATTTAAAAAGTGGGAAGAAGTTGAGAGTATTAAAAAACCAAATGAAGAGGAAGCACACATACCTATGGTAAAATAGGTTGTGCCACTGGAATCACTAATTATATTGTTACGATTGATTTGGTATATGTTGACTTGTTAAAAACTACAAATCAAATGATCTTTTGATTTTAATGAATAACTGTTCAAAGCTAGGAAGTGTATATAAATATTGGTTTTCTTCAAGTTGCTTTTCCCTGAATAGGATCATTCTTACGATTTTATTTCAGTTTTCTACTTTTGAAAGAAAACATTTAGTAGGAAATTGTGACATAAGTATTCTCTTTTGTTCATCATGATGACATCTTTGCTAGCATAATTGACCCAGAGCAAGTTATTACAATCAGGGTATGGGGGGAGCCCTATTCAGTTATTTCATTTATATATTGCTTTCCTCCAAGAAGCTCAAGGATCTTTCTCTTCTCCTCCCTTCACTTTATTCCACAAAATAATCTTAAAAGAGAGATTAGTATTAGTATTTTATTAGTATTAGTATTCTATATCACATTATCACCTGTCCATCTGACTTAAATTAAGGTAATGTTTTCCAATATATTTTTAGGCAATTTTAACCATTGGGAAATATCAGATACTGGACCAGTATATGCCCTCAACTTACAGCTAGTTACGATGTGGTCTACAGTTTGACATGGGACCCTGCAGTCACACTGAGGGGAGGATACTATGTCCCATTTCTACAGAGAGCCCTGTCAGACACTGTGTGAGATGCAAATCCTATTCAGGATTGTCCATTGCTGATGTGGTAGTTCAAAGCCTGGCACCTTAACACCTATGTCTGGGTGTTCAGCAACCCATTTGAATTTCTATTGGGAATCGATGTTAATGTTGTTGAGCAGATGTTGTGCAAGTGCCGGTGGAGGCCATTTGAGTCTTCCAGCTGATAAATGAGGAAGGTAGGAGTGAATTGTTCATAATTTTTCTGTATTCTCTTACTAGTGCATCTTGCCTTTGTAAAGCTGGTGGTGCTATGTGGCTCAGAACAGGAAACCAGCAAGTTGGAGTGGTTTTACTACATCCACTTATAATTATAGTGTCATTGAGTCTGGCATCTATCTTACTAGTATGGCAGCTGTTAAGCCATACAAGGTCACAGTATTCTATTGTGTAGACCAACCCTTGTGCTGTTAACCTGAGGGTGATAACGGAAGCTCCCCATTTATATGTCAGTGTGTAGCTTAACTGGAAAATCATAAAGCATCCTGCAAGAAAGAAACAACATTTCTTATTGTTTCCAAGAACACACCATGACTTTGTTTAAGTTCTATAAGACTCACGCATGCTCTCTCCCACCCCCGCACATGCGCGTGTGACCCCTGCGCTCTCCTCCACCCCGCGCATGTGTGCACAACCCCTGTGCTCCCCCTACCCCTCTGTGCCGCCTTGCACATGCACACATGACCCCGTGCTCCCCTGCTCCTGCACATGTGCGCATGACCTCCATGCATGCACATGTGACCCCCCTGTGCATGCCCCCCTCCCACATGCCCACGCCCCCATGCATGTGAGGCAGAGACCCGAAAATCAGCTGATATCCTCTGATATCAAAGTTTGTCCTGTTCTGTTCAGTTTTCAAAAAATTATCCTGTTAACCTATGACAGACAAACAGGTTCTTATAAATGTTCTTTTCTTCCAAGCTATTAGGCTCAGACTGAATGCACATTACTCATTCAGCCTGCAGATATGCACTGATTACCACATGGAGGGATGTTCTTTGTCATGTACAGATTCCCCAGTCCTTCTCTTTGCCCTGGGAGTAAATCCTATAAAATAAGAGACATAACTCCAGCAGACTCTCTGGACTGAGGATGAAAAAAGTGAGGTTTAACTATCATCTCATGCTTCTGATGAAAAACTGGAATCCCAAACATTTCTAGAAAAAGTAAAGTCCAAGTAGAAGAAAGCAGAGGACCTTTACTTCAATAAGGTTTTGTATGTAGGTTACATCTAACCAGGTTTTTGTGCTATGTTTTTATTTAAATGTTTGCATTGTGCTAAATTGGACATATTTTTAATTTCTCAGTTCAACATGAGAATTGGTATTCACCTTGCTGTCTTTATTATATACTTCAGGATAAGAAAAACAGTCCAGAAAACATATTCTACAGAACCTTCTTGAAATCAGTAATATTAAACTGGAATTCTTCATTTGGTGTGGTGCCAGTCTTCTGCCTATAGTAGGACAAATAGAAGATTGGCAGAATGCATCCACAAATACCAACTACTAGTCAGAAGAGAAGAGAGAAGAGAAAACAAAGACTTCTCTTTAATTTCAGATCATATGGACAAACTTAACCATAGTTTCAATTGGCAAAAAGGCCAGAGTTTAAAAACTCAGAGGATTTTCTTCCATCCTACAGCTTCAACCACCACACAGACCGATATATAGTAATTCTCTGCACCTTAGCAAAAATGGTAATTTTGGCAGATTCCAACAAAGCAATAATAATTAAATATCACTATAAAAACTTAAGAAGAATTTGTATGGAACAGACCTGTATTTATGCTTTATTTGTGCAGAGTTTTGTTTCCACAGTGATCGCTAGATAATAATTGGCAAGTTATTAGTGCAGTATCACCCTCCATTTTGTGTTCTACAGCAACTGGCATTGACAGGCATGGCAAATTCAGTAATGAAGGTAATATGCTGCCATTATAACCATGAATAGCTTTATTCCCTATGGGTTTATGAAATCTTTCTTTAAACCCACCCAAATGGGTGATCACCCATATCAGTGTGTGTGTGTGTGTGTGTGTGTGTGTGTGTGTGTGTGTGTGTGTGTGTATGTGGTAATGAATTATGTTCAAAATACTTTACATTTTTCACTGTGTGAAATATTTCCTTGTCCTTGTCCTAATCTTTGTTCAGTTTCATCTGTACTCTGAAATAACTGCTCAAAGTTCAAGTGTGATGGATGGATGGATGGATGGATGGATGGATGGAAGGAAGGAAGGAAGGAAGGAAGGAAGGAAGGAAGGAAGGAAGGAAGGAAGGAAGGAAGGAAGGAAGGAAGGAAGGATTATAATTGACAGAGTGCTGTAACTGTTGAAGAGCATTCTAACTCTCCAAGCCCTCTATATAAAGACTTAAAGTCATGACAGATCACTTTTCTGAACATTTCTTTTTTTATAGTTCAAGCTCCTTGAGAAGTGTTTAAAATAATTATGCAGGATTGTGTGATTGAAATAACCTTGGCAAGATATTTTCAATGGGAGCTGTTTATATAGTAGACACAAAATTGCAGTAGTTCAACTGTGGACCTGGCTCTATTGGTTCTGAGACAATTTTAAATCAACCTGTCTAACAAAAGCTAATAACAGATTTCAGTCCTTAGGGCTTTCCTTGGAAAGTCTCTATCCATCAGAGTTCGAAAATGCCAGAAGTCTGGGATATTTCAAACCAGTTTAAATAACTGGTTCAAACCAAATATCCAACCCTATCATTTTCAAATTGACATGTGCCACCATCTTATCTCCCTTCAGTTTAATTCTGATATTTTGTCAACCTTTCACCTTAACCAGATTCAATGTACTACCCTTGCAGTTCCGTGGGTGTGGTAGAGAACACCCTTTTCCATAGTGCTGGAATTCCTAAGCCATATGTTCCTTTGTTACTCTCTTTCAGGAATCAAGGAAGATTTATATTTATCCCATATTCAAGAACTACCCTGGTAGAAAACACAATGTCTTTCTGTCACTGCTTCTATCTGACCAGAACCCTGATATAACTTTCCAGGTTATCTGATTATGTGCATTTGTTGCATCCATCCTAAATACAGTTGAAGTTTATCCCAAATTTTGATGATTGTCACTGTTATCTGTACTACCGTTAATATAATAATGTATTTAATTTGTTTTTATTTTATTTTCACATTTATTAATAATTACAGGTCTGTGCTTTTATTGTTGTGCTTTCTGACCCAAAGATCATAATGAATCTTTGATTTGATATACAGATCTAGCTATTGATTCCCAGCAATCACTGGAATTCTTTCATAATCACTTCTTGGGTATTTTTATAATAAAATTCCTTAGCAAAAGATATTGGAGCCTTGTATGCTAGTTTAACTAAATCTACTCTACCTTGCAGGAGTGCAGAGGAATGTGGAGATGATCTTGAGAAAAGCATGCAATAGCCATTAGGGAAGGCAAAATGACAACTTAATCCTGAAAAAGAAGAGAGTGTGAAGAAAACCTTAAAATATTCCAATCTTTGTTCTATGTGATCAAAGAAAGAACAGGGGGGAAATCTGGCAGGTGTTTTAGATTCTATTATTATAACCTACAATACTAAAGTTACATTCCTGCAACCATTGGGTGTCTATTTCCTGACATAGCCTAATTGAAGCGAAGATATAGGGAGAGAAGTCTGACAATTTTAGGCAAAGGAACCTAGTGTCTAACTAGGAGCTCATAGGCATGTTCCCAATTGTAGAGAGCCAAATCATTCAGAAGATACACCAAAATGACTCAGACACTTCTCAAATTCACAGGAGTATAAGATGGAAAGGATGTAAAGAATAGTCAGGCTTACAAGATTCTGCTACCATAGCCTATCTTAATAAAGGTAGATTAGTCTTCCAGTGAAGTTGATTTCTTGGTTTGGTCTACATTATTGGGTTGATACCACTCTTGCCACATTGCTTTGCTACTGTTCTACCCTTTACTTAGCCAATTTACTAAAATGAGGGAAATGGAGCAGATCAGGTCACAAAAATATGAACAATGCACAAGGACATGACTCACTTTTCAGCTTCCCTCCATTCAGGTTAGTCCTAAAAAAGAACATTGCAATATCTTCCCTGTAGCAATGCTGAGGGAAAAGCACTAAAACAATTCATGACATCATCATGAACTGAAGTGCAAATTATATAATTTGAGTCATTTGCATGCTGATGTTATGGCCTCTTAGCTGATTCGTAGATATGCAGGCTTCTTCTGCATACCTATAAAAAGTCCACGTTATTTCAAAGTCACAGAATTATTCAAGTTTAAAAGACTTGTTCACTATAAATATTTTTGCTGTCTGAGAATTTCTTCAGCACTCTCATATTCATGGGAGATTTGAAACATAGAAAGAGAGTATCAAGATTGAACCACTTTGCTTCTTTCAAACATTAATGCTTTTCAACTTGCCTATTAACTGGGGGAGGGGGGGAATAGAATGCTGAGAAAGTGTGCATGGATTGTGAGAGCTTGGCCACCATCAAGGTCACCACTGAAGGTGCTTGAGAAAGAGATGGACTGTTCCCATAACAAAAGTATGTCTTATAATTGGACAATATGATCACCCAGGCTGGGGAGAAGAGGAAGCTATTGTTTAACTAGGCAAGCATTTGCACGGGAAAATCAGAGCTGGTTTTGTTTCTTCAGTACCAAAATGGTGTATCCAATATAGTTTTACATTTGGGAATTCAAAGCTCCCGAGAATGTTTCCTTATTTTTGGTTCACTAGTTGGACAATTGACATTAAACCAGTTCTCCTTAACTTAACACAGCCTACTTGGATGCCTCGAAGAGAGCTGTAACCTAATGATGTCCAGAACAGAGCAGAAAATTGATGCCGCAGTGAAGCCTGGATTGATCCCTCCTCAGGAGGCAATGGCAGCAGCCCAAGCTGACTCTGGGACATGGTGGTGACCTGGTCCAAGGTGAAGACAGATAAGACGGAGAAGACAGAGAAGCCGCCAGTGCATGAGGAAGTAGTTGTGGCAGGATTCATTTATCCTGACCCGAAGACTCGATGGCTGAGCATAGTAGGGAAGGCAGCCAAAGTAGAGTTCCGCTTGATCCTGCCCGGAGTTGCTGTGACTGGAATGGAAGGCCAGGAGGCCGCAGACTGGGAAGAACTGATGGAGTGGAAATTCCTGACAGCATGCCATAGCCCTTCTATGGAACAGTTGCATTAAAGATTTGTCAGAATGGAGATGCAGGGAGCAGTGTGGATAAAATTGTCAGTCCTGGGAACAGGATTTGAGACTGGCCAAGCATTGGTGACCCCATCCCTATCCCCATCCCTGTCAATGGGTGAGGGTGGGGAGCATAGCACAAGGAGTCTGGGGGGGCTGCTGTCCCTCCCACAGCTGCAAGACAAGCCCAGGAGATCCCTGCAGTGGCAGGGGCTCAGTCTCAAATGGTCCCACAGGAGGTGGGGCTGCCACCAGGTTATGTTTGTTCGGTATGACTGCTTGTTCGGTATGACTGAGAACCCCCACCTCTGAAAATCATGCTTGATGGGCAGTCAGAAAAGCTAGCCTATTTCCTGAACGAGCTGTGAAACTACTTGGAACAAGACAGAGCAATATACCGGGATGAAGTTGCCTGCGTGAACACCACCACTTCGAATCTAGAAGGAGAGGTTGAAGATTGGGTGGTGTTCCTCCATGATAAGGGACACCGAGTTGGGGAATGTAGATGCCCTCCTGGATGAGCTTTGAGTCAGATTTGGAGACTCTGCATGAGCCCGCCAAGCAGAATCCGGGATCCGCACCATAAGACAAGAGAGTCAGCCAGTAACCGAATACATTTGGGAGTTCTGCAGCCTAGCTAGAAAGCTGAGAGGGTGGCCGGAATGCTAATTAGTCTACCACTTCTGAGATGGACTAAACAAGGAGCCATACCAAAACTGTCTGCCCCAAGGAATTCCAGACAACCTCGTAGCATGGTACCAGCTGGTGACCACAGTGGAGTTAGACCTGTTGGAGTACTGGCAGCATGCAGCACATGAGGGTCACCCCCAACAAGGCCAGGAGAGATGCCTGCCAATGCGAAAGGGATCAATGGCTGCTCCTTGCCACCCCAAGAGACATTCCATGGCGCCTGTGGAAAAGAGGAAAAGTGGAAAAGAGGGCCATGGGTGGCCAATTGCCAGGCCCTGCAACCCATGTCAGTGCCAAGGGGTCTGAGCCAGCCAAAGATCAAGAAGGTTCTGAGGAAGGGAAAGGAGAAGACATGGGCAGTGCAGCAGGTCATGGAGGTCTCTTCCCCGTCCAGTGAGGGGAAGGGAACTCTGACCTCCAGCAAGCCAAACCTGGTCTTCTGCAAAAGCAACAGTGAAGGGGAGGATGACCCAATGGTAAGTGGAACCATCGCCCCTTTGACTGTCTGAGTGGAGATGCTGGTGCCCCACTCAGGAGCAAGAGGGGTCTTCATGGACCTGGTAGACTCAGGTTGCACCTGCTGCTTGGTTAGCCTGCAAACTGGAAAACATGGGACTGAGACTTTAAAAATTGAGGCAACCTATGAAGTTTGGGCAATTTGACAGCTTGCTTACTGTGAGGCTGAGCCAGTAACCTTGAAAGAAGGGATCCATAAGGAGACTATTTGGTTTATAGTAGCCCCCAAAATGGCAGAGACTATGATTTTGGGATTGGGGTGGCTGAAGAAGTGGAATCCAGCAGTTCACTGAAAGGACAACAATTGGCACTGGAGGAGTAAAGCAGGTGGATTGCAAGGTGTAGGAGCGCATATAAAGGTGGCAATCACTGTTGATGGGGATGGGAACAATAGAGCCCATCAATGCACTAGCTGAGAGTGGCCAAGTGGGACCAGTCATCCCAAAAGAATACCAGGACCTAGCTGAAGCATTTAGCGAGTGGGAATCAGACGTACTCCCTCCCCATCTCCCCATTGACTGTGCCATTGAAACACTGCCTGGGTGAAATTACGTAAACCAAGGATTTACTCAATTACCCCAAAGAAGATGGAAGAGCTCACAAGCTTTGTGGATAAAAATCTAGCTAGGGGCTTCATCCAACTGGCAAAATCTAGAATGGCAGCTCCAGTACACTTCAAAGAAAAGATAGATCTTTGAGATTATGCATGGAGTTTTGGGGAATCAATGGGATCTGTGTGAAAAACATGTAACCCCTCCACCTTATGAAGGACATGCTGGGATACATGGCTAAGGGAAGGGTGTTCACCAAGCTGGACTTGAGAGAAGTGTATTACCGAGTGAGAATTAAAGAAGGCAATGAGTGGGAAACCGCTTTCAGTTGTTCCGAGTGATGCCTTTCGGGCTGCAGGGACAACCCACGGTGTTCATCCAACTAATAAACAAAGTACTGCATGAGCACCTGAATAAGGGGATGCTGGTGTACCTGAATGACATCCTCATTTATTCTGAGATGATGGAAGATCATGTAAAATTAGTGCGGGAAGTGCTAAGGAAATTATTGAAAGCCAAGCTCTTTGCTAAATTATCCAAATGTGACTTCCACAAAACCAGTTTGGATTACTTGGGGTACTGTGTGTGTCCAGTGAGGGAGTGGAGATTTGACCCTGGAAAGGTGAAAGCCATTCTAGAGTGCGAAGCCCCCCCAGACCAGAAAGCAACTGCAGAGTTTCTTGGGCTTCGCCAACTTCTATTGCCAATATCATTCACACAGATAGGCCTGCCTATCACTGAACTACTAGAAATGGATGGAGTGGGGCTGAAACCCAAGCTGAGCCAACCACTTAACTGGACTATGGAATGCCAAGTGGCTTTCAAAAAGCTCAAATGACTTTTTGCAGGGGAGCCAACCCGAATCCGGAAGAACCATTTGTAATACAAGCCAATGCTAGTGATGTGGTGGTGGGGGCCATTCTGCTCCAAAGAAAAGCAAAAGGGATGCTGCAACCCTATGCCTACACTTCCCAGAAATTGACCAACACCAAAAGATGCTGGGCGGTGTGGGAAAAAGAGGAATATGTTGTTTGATGGGTGCTGCTGACTTGGAGGCAATTCCTAAAAGCCAGCAAGATCCCATTCGAAGTGTGGACTGACCACATAAACTTAGAAGTCTTAAAAACTGCAAGGAAACTGTCCCCCCAAGCAAGTGCAATGGGCTCAGTACTTTAATCAGTTCAATTTCACCCTTTGATACTTGCCAGGGGGGAAGAATTTCCTTGCTGATGCACTCTCTCTTGGATGTCCCAATACAAAAGCACATGAGCGGAAATAGTTATTTATTTATTTATTTTGTTATTCTTATATGCCGCCCAACTCCCAAAGGACTCAGGGCGGCGTACAACAAAGAGAAATACAAGAATAAACAAAATTTCATAAAATTAAAAACAATACAAAATTTAAAAACAGTATAAAAGCAACAACATCCATTCAGCAACATACATACTTGGGGGGTAAGCTCAAGTGGGTTAAGCTGTCCCCCCCACCTGCAGGAAGAGCCATGTCTTAACCGCCTTTCGGAAGGCCAGCAGAGTGGGGATAATTCGGGTCTCTGGGGGGAGCTGGTTCCAGAGCACGGGGCCAGCCACAGAGAAGGCCCTCCCCCTGGGGCCCGCCAGCCGGCATTGCTTGGCCGATGGGACCCGGAGGAGGCCAACTCTGTGGGCCCTAACCGGTCGAAGGGAAGTATGAGGCAGAATGCGGTCCCGGAGATATCCTGGTCCTAAGCCATGTAGGGTTTTAAAGATGGTGATCAACACCTTGAATTGGACCCGGAGACCGATGGGCAACCAATGCAGCTGGCGGAGTATCGGTGTCACGTGGGTGTACCTAGGCACACCCACCACAGCACGCGCAGCCGCATTTTGCACCAACTGAAGTCTCCGGATACTCTTCAAGGGTAGCCCCATGTAGAGCGCATTGCAGTAGTCCAAACGCGAGGTGACAAGGACATGAGTGACCGTGAGTAAAGCCCCCTTCTCCAGATATGGCCGCAGCTGGTGCACCAGGCGGACCTGTGCAAAGGCCCCCCTAGCCACAGCAGAAAGATGATGGTCTAATTTTAGCTGTGGATCTAGGAGGACCCCCAAGTTGCGGACCTGGTCTGAGGGAGTCAATTTCGCCCCCTCGAAGACCAAGGAGGGACAGTTATCATGGTCCTTAGGAGGCATTATCCACAGCCACTCGGTCTTGTCGGGATTAAGTCTGAGTCTGTTCCTCCCCATCCAGATCTTAACGTCGTCCAGGCATCGGCACATTACATCAACTGCCTCCCTGAAGTCAGACGGGGTGGTGATGTACAGCTGGGTGTCGTCAGCGTACTGATGGAAACACACCCCATGTCTGCGAATGATCTCACCCAATGGTTTCATGTAGATGTTAAACAGGATGGGCGAGAGAACCGACCCCTGGGGCACCCCACATGATAGGGGCCTAGGGGACGATCTCTGCCCTCCTGCCAACACCGACTGCATCCGATCGGCGAGATAAGAGGAGAACCACCACAAAACGGTGCCTCCCACTCCCAACCCGCCGAGCCGATGCAGAAGGATACCATGGTCGATGGTATCGAAAGCCGCTGAGAGGTCAAGTAGCACCAGGATGGAGGAGTTCCCCCCATCCCGGGCCCGCCAGAGATCATCCATCAGAGCGACCAAGGCAGTTTCTGTACTGTAGCCGCGCCTGAAACCCGACTGATAAGGATCTAGATGATCTGTTTCATCCAGGAGCTGCAGAAGCTGGGTCACCACCACCTTCTCCACAACTTTCCCTAAAAAAGGTAAGTTGGAGACTGGACGGTAGTTCTTCAAATCGGCTGGATCCAGGGAAGGCTTCTTCAGGAGGGGTCGCACCACCGCAGCTTTTAATGACTGCGGTACAGATCCCTCCCGCAAAGAAGCGGTGATCACCGCCTGGATCCAGCCGCGTGCCACCTCCCTGCTGGCCGAGACCAGCCAGGAGGGGCACGGGTCCAATAAACAGGTGGAGGTACCCATCGCTCCCATAGCCCTGTCCACATCCTCGGGAGAAACAGGCCCAAACTCTTCCCATAATGGTGGACTAAGACTCGCCCCTGTCAACTCTATGGACTCTGCCCTGCCGGAGTCCAAATTCGACCGAATCTGAGCGACTTTATCCGACAGAAACTCAGCGAATTCCTCAGCTCTGCCTTGTAAGTGTTCCTCGCTCCCCCCTTTTGCAAGGAGGGAGCGAGTCACCCTAAACAAGGCGGCTGGACGAGAATCTGCGGACGCAATAAGAGCGGAAAGATAAGATCGTCTTGCCGCCCTTATCGCCACTAAATAAGATCTGATGTAAATTCTTAATAGTGTTCGGTCAGACTCGGTCTTCCTGGTCCTCCAGCGGCGCTCCAGACGTCTCTTCTGGCGTTTCATCTCCCAGAGCTCCTCGGTAAACCAGGGAGCTTTCCGGGATCCACTGCCACGGAGAGGTCGCTTAGGCGCAATTCGGTCTAGAGCCCCTGATGCTGCGATGTTCCAAGCAGCCACCAGGGCGTCGGCCGAATTGTGTACCAGGGTTTCAGGTATTTCCCCAAGTTCCCTCTGGAATCCTTCCGGCTCCATTAGGCGCCTGGGGCGGAACCACCTAGTCGGTCCCGCCTCCCTGCGGGGGAGGAATGGGGTTGTGAAATCCAGCCTCAGTAGGAAATGATCTGACCATGACAGTGGGGTGATGACTATATCCCTTATCTTCAGATCATCTCTCCACTGCCCCGAGAGAAACACTAGGTCAAGCGTGTGACCACCCTCATGAGTCGGACCCTGGATTACTTGGGTCAGGTCCATGGTTGTCATGGAATCCATGAACTCCTGAGCTGCCCCCGAGGCTTCGCCAGCAGATGGCAGGTTGAAGTCCCCCAGCACCATAAGCCTAGGGAACTCAACCGCCAAGCCAGCTACTGCCTCAAGCAGCTCAGGCAGGGCCTTACTTACGCAGCTGGGAGGCAGGTACGTCAAGAAAAGGCCCACCTGAACCCCTAAGTCCAACTTCAGAAGGAGCGTCTCACACCCAACAATCTCCGGGGCAGGGATCCTACGAGGATGCAGATTTCCACGCGTTATAATTGCCACTCCTCCCCCCCCTTCCCTGGGGTCGAGGATGATGCTGCACCGAGAAACCAGCTGGGCATATCTCGGAGAGGGCTACTCCCCCCTCCTGCCTTAGCCAGGTCTCGGTAACACACACCAGGTCAGCCCCCTCCTCTGTGATTAGATCACGTATCAGGGGGGCTTTGTTGATAATTGACCTGGCGTTAAGCAGCAGCATCCTGAGCCCAGGGCCCTGAAAACCCTGGTTGCCAGGTATTCGGGTTGATCAAGATGGAACCGGATCAGAGGAGCCGGAACAAGGGATCGCTTGTATACAGCGAGGTCTTATTCCCCGAGAGCGGCCCTCCCCTCTGCTCCCGCTATATCTGCCTCTTCCCATTATGACCGAGATGTTCCGGCTCTCACCCTCACCAGAGATCCCCTCCCCCCCCGCTGGTCCCCCTCTCTTCCTGCAGGTCATCCATACCATTCTCAGTGATCACTGGGCACATATACATCCCTATCACTCATCCACTTATATAGTCACACAGTCATACTCATCCATAGCCCATCCGTTAACTCCATTATCAGCTCCCAGCAATTGGCAATGCAGGTATCAGCATTGCGGCAACCGCTAGCCACTCCTCAACCAGTTGATAGTGCACTTACCCAATGGCTAAAGGAAGCCCTGAAAGAAGATGCCTGGTTCAAAGAACACAAAGCCAATCTGATGATGAGGGAGGACCTGGTGTGGAAGGGAGAAAAACTGTATGTTCCAGAGCTGGATCAGAGGATCCACATCAGTGGTGGGATTCAATTTTTTTTTACTACTGGTTCTGTGGACATGGCTTGGTGGGCATGGCTTGGTGAGGGTCGTGTGACTGAGTGGGCATGGCCAACTCGACATCACTCATAGCAAGGTTGAGTGGGAGTGGCCAACTCGACGTCACCCCACCAAGCCAGGCCCACAGAACCGGCAGAAAAGGCAGCTCCTGCAGCCTGTCCCTTTATGGTCCCCCCTCCCCTCATGTCAAAGTACCTTAAAGGGACACCACAGTCCTGCTGCCTTCCGAGCAGCTCTGCTGTGACGCCGTCCCTCCAGAACAGCAGGCCATTCTCCTGGCCAGGTCTGACCGTGAGCTACACCAGCAGGTAATAGGGTGCGCAGCCAGCATGAAGAACAGGGCGGTGACAGTAGTGATGGGACTTCAGGCTTCTTTTTTGGCCTGTAGTTTTCACTGCAAGAGGCCTGCAGCCACTGCCTCTTTTTCGGTGCAAAAAGTCTCCAGCCACCGCCTCTTTGCCAGCCGGAACCAAGCTGACAGTGCTGGCTGGAGGCTTCTCACGCTAAAAAAGAGGTGGTGGCTGCAGGCTTCTTGTGACGAAAACTACCGAAAACTACAGCCCAAAAAGAGGCCTGAAGAAGTCCCATCGCTGCTGCCGTTGCCACTGTGTTCTTCGCGCCGGCCATACATGCGCACCCCATTGCCTGCGGTTGCCACTCGCAGCCAGACCTGGCCAGGAGAACACCCTGCTGCATCAGAGGGACAGCAATGGAGCTGCTGCTGTTCGGAAGGCAGCCGAAACCTACCAGCAGCTGGAGGTTCACCAGCTGAGCCTTGCCAGGGACCCCCGCCAAGGCACAGACGAAAGTGAGTGAGGTGGAGGGCAAGTGGGCGGCATGCAGGCAGAGGCCCAGGGATTGGCCAGAGCTGGGGAATGGCAGGTTCCCCGAACTGGCCAAGGTGGAGGGCGAGCAGGTGGAGGCTCCGGGCGGGGCAAAGCTGGAGCTAGGGAAGGGCGCATTCCCAGACCTAGCCAAGGCGAACGCCAAGCAGGCAGCATGCTTACATTTGGTGAGCAGAGCGGGCGAGGCATGTAGCTGAGGCAAGACAATTAACTGGGCCAAGTGGCAAAGGCAAAATATATACCCCGTGGGTGGGGCGAGCAGGTGGGCAGGGCAGAGGGCAGCCAGGGCAAGCAGCGAGCGGGCGTGGAGAGTGGCAAGCATGCAGGCAGGTAGAGTGGCAGGTGGGGGAGAGCGGCAAACAGGTGGGCGGGGCCAGCCAGAGGTGGCATTTGCCAGTTCGGCGAACCAGTTAAAATTTCCACTACCGATTCTCCCAAACCGGTCTGAACCGGCTGAATACCACTTCTGATCCTGATTCTACAAAGAAGCCATGACGTAAAGCCGGCTGGTCACTTCTGGTTTTTAAAGACTCTTCACTTGGCAAAAAGGCACTTCTCATGGCCCAAGATGAAGAAAGACATAGAAAACTATGTAATCAACTGCCCGATATGCATGTCCATGAAGCAATTGTTAGGGAAGACTCCTGGGTTGCTACAGCCAGTGGCCAATCCCAGCAGACCATGGGAGGAAATTGCCATGGACTTTATAGTGGAATTGCCTGAGAGTAATGGGAGTACTGTGATTTGGACAGTGGTTGACCTGTTTTCAAAGCAAGCGCACTTCATCACATGTCTGAAGCTTCCCTCAGCCCGAAGTCTGGCCAAAATGTTCATGCAGCACATCTACTGGCTGCATGGAGTCCCAAGGTGCATCATTTCAAACTGGGGGTTGCAGTTTACAGCAAAGTTTGGTGGGAGTTCATAAAGTGAATAGGATCAACCCAGGGACTTAGTTTGGGGTTCCATCCAAGCACCAATGGGGTGGTAGAATGAACTAATGCAATAGTGGATATGTTGCTATGTAAACTGTCAGCAAACCAACTGGGCGTAGCTCCTACCTTTTTCAGAAGTGGCTTATAATAACAAAGTGCATAGCAGCACCGGGTTCACCCCCTTTAATGTGACCACATTGAGTTTATGCCAATGCCAGAATTTCCAAGGGAACCCCCCACTCCCTCAGTAACAGTAGCTGAATGGATGGATACTCTGAAAGCTGCCTGGGGAAATGTGCAGAAAGCCCTGAATAAAACCAGGGAGTCACAAAAGAAACAGGCAGATCGGAAAAGAGCCCTCCAGAAGGAGTTCAGGGTTGGGGAGAAAGTATATCTGTCTATTAAATACCTGAAGCTGAACCAACTTTGTAAGAAACTGGGTCCCAGGTACATAGGTCTGTTCCCAATTGTTTAAATTATAAACCCAGTTACAGTGGAATTATGGTTTCCTAAGGTACTCAGACAAATCCACCCGGTGTTCCACTGTAGTTTATTGAAACCCTTCTGAGGCTCTAAGTCAGACAAGTGAAACTTAAGGCCTGTGGGCTAGATCAGGTCGCAATGTGGTTAGATCTGGCCTGCAGGGCCACCCTGGAAACAGCAAGGGGTTGGGCCCCCGCCACTTCAGCCCTGGCCCAGCTCAGCCCGGCTGGGTACTCCCCTGCTCCCCAGTGCACAGCAGCAGTTGCAGCTCATTGACCTTACCTGCCTCGCCTTGCCCCGCCACCTCACCTTGCCCCACCTTGCCCCAAGCCGGCCTCGTCTCACCTCACCTTTCAAATTTATTAACTACAAAAGGAAACAGTGAAACAAAATCTGCAATGAAGATTTGTTTGTTCACCATCAAATGTAAATTTGAGTATACATCTCCTGGGTACTCTAATGTTGCCATTTTCAACTTGATTACTCCGCTGACAAGGAATTCTGGGCATTGTAGTTTCAGCATCTCTGGGTTGAAAACTCAATCTTATCCTGTCAAGGTAACAATATAAAAACAATTATCATGAATTCATTGATCGATTAATGAACCCAGGAGCAGCTGGATTTAAAGAAGAAGATAGGAGAGAGTAGACCCATTTTTACTCACAATATTTAGTGGATTTGCAGTGTGGCTCGGTAAGCTTCTGCAGCTTCTTTCTGTTCATTTTGAGCTTTCTGGCTTCCACTGCGCCCAGTTGTTACAAGCCAAGCTGTATCCATGGCAACAATAGAGCAAATGTTGCAGTCCGGCCCTGATGTAACGAGCACAAAGGGAGCTGTAGGCCGGACCAGGAAGCCCCAGCACATTTTATTTATGCCTGTGAGAAGGCAAAACTCGGCTTTGGGGCTCTGAACTGGCTCATTGTCTTATTTTCCCTAAGGAGGAATCCCAGGTAAGATGGGAGAGGCAGAAAATAGGGAGCTCCAATGGCCCTCACTGGATCTTTTGCGGAGATTCGAGGCAAAGGCATTTTCTGCATCGAATTGGAAGTGAACATGAAGATTTTTAAAAATGTTATACAGATAGTCCTGTAAAAGTTCATTTAGTGACGGTTCGAAGTTACAAAGTGACTTATGACTCTTTTTCACACTTACTACTATTGTAGCATGGCCATGGTCATGTGATCAAAATTCAGATACTTGGCAACTGATTCATTTTTATGACAGCTGCAGTGTCCGGGGTAATTTGATCACCTTTTATGACCTTCTGACAAGCAAAGTCAATGGGAAAGACAGATTCATTTAACAACCATGTTACTAATTTAACAACTGCAGTATTTCACATAGCAACTGTGGCAAGAAAGGTTGTAAAATGGGGCAAAATTCACTTAACAACTGTCTCACTTAGCAACAGAAATGTTGGGTTCAATTGTAGTCTTAAATTGAGGACTCTGTAATTAAGAAAGAGCTTCATCACTGTTGTTGCAATATTTGAGCTGCCCACCGTCCCACCCCCCCAAGGAAAGATCTTAATTACTTGACTTTTTCAATTTTTCCTAAAAGGACTACCCTGCAACTGCTGTGTAACAAAGACATTGACAAGATTTCCCCAGAGTCTAGCTGAACACTTGTCCATGATTGCTTGGTAATATAAAAGTATCACTGCTGGTTTAAGGATGCTTTTCTGAATTCTCGGTCTGATACTCAATTATGAGATTTCCTGGTGATTTTCCATTCAACTAATGAGGTTCAATCTTGCTAAAATGTAAAGCTGAAAGGGTCCTTGGAAAAAGAAGTCATCCAGTCCAATCCCAAATGTATACAGGATAACAGAGTTGGAAGGGACATAGGAGGTCTTCTGGTCCAACCCTCTGTTCAAACTGGCCACGCCCACCCAGCCACACCACCTAGTTGCAGCAACCTAGATGTGACCACCCAGCCATGCCTATCCAGCCATACCCACCTGGCCGCTGTGAGTCATCATAGTCTTACATGCAACTGGCCCTTTGAGGGCAACCATAATCCTGATGCGGCTCTCAATATTCCCGGTAGGTTATCAAGAGGGAAACAGATAGAGACTAATAAAGTTTGAGTATTACTTTGTCCAAAATCTGAATTTACCTAATTTGCTTAGTTTCTGCTTATATGCTGTTCCAGTCCAGCAGGATTCTGAGTGGCTTACATTCTTCTTGTAGTAAAATGAAAATAGTAAAAACAATATAACTAAATAACCAATCATAGTAGCAAAAAGAGAACAATAACAGTAGCAAAATGGTGCTATGTCCACCAAGCAACAATAAACTGAAATGTACAGTAGTTCCAATGGACAGGGAGAGATTTCTAATTGATTTCAGATTTCCTCCCATGGCTTTCTAAAATGCCCTGTTTTGTGACTTTCCTAAAACTCACCAGGGTGGAAGTTAGTCTATTCTTAGGAGTTATACTATTGAAAGGAAGAAGAATTGCAACGGAAACCCTGAATATGACTGTATAACATAGTTATATAGCTATATAACATGCACTTCTCAAGATTGCACATCTAATCTGATTCTGCATAGATTGTCTGAATATAAAACTATCTTCTCCTTTTTCAGGGCATCGTCCTTTTTATGCAGTCAAAAAGATTCACATAGAGTGCCCGGCATAGAGATTGCTAATAATATTAAGGAATAAAATAGCAATTCCATTTAACTTCTATTCTATCAATCTGTTATGACCCAGGTGGTCAAGGCAAGGCAGGCCTTTAGAGAGTCCTTAATTGTTCTAAGTAAATGTTCCAAAAAATGGCCCTCCAACGACCGATAAGACTCCACCCCATGCTACTCTGGAGGCAGCCACCCTCAGTCCTCCAAACAACAGCCCATATATAACAAAGAAAGTCCACAGACTAGGATCACGCTCACAGGGCAAGGTCTAGAGTCCCAAGCCCAGTCCACTCAGCTAACGAAGTCCACAAGGCAAAGTCAAGGCACAAGTCCTCAGAGCAAAGACAAGGTACAAGGCAAAAGGCAGTTCTTAAGGCAAGGCTGCTGACAGGCAGTGGTGCTGATAGGCAGCAGATCCCCTCTAATTAGGAACAGCTGCCTCTCCCACTTGATCAAAGGACATTTCTCTAAACTTAAGAGAAATTGGTAGACTTGGCTACTGAACATATTCATTCATTCACTCACTCACTCACTCACTCACTCACTCACTCACTCACTCACTCACTCACTCAGTTACATATTTCTATAGCCTTCCATCTCACAATCAAGTGACCACTACCAGGTAGCACTAATCAAAAGCCCCTATCACAATACTTCTCTTATTGATAGTTATCTTTCTTCCCAAATCTCTCTGTAGCAGACCACGATGAGAGCCATGGTGGTGCAGTGATTAGAATGCAGTATTGCAGGCTAACCTTGCTGACTGCCAGCAGTTCAAGCAGTTCAGCTCAAGGTTGACACAGCCTTCCATTCTTTTGAAGTCGGTAAAATGAGGAACCAGATTGTTGGGGGCAATATTCTGACCGCTTAGAGAGGGCTGTAAAGCACTGTGAAGCACTATATAAGTCTAAGCACTATTGCTATTGTCAAAATGATGATACACGCACATTGATACGCACACAACTTCATCACATAAATGCTATAGTTATATGCTTGCTTTCTGGATGTAAGTACCGACATCTGAATGATGACATCATCATGCTATCATGTATATTTTGCCCTCTTCTCAACTCACAAAAACAAAAAAACTATGTGTGTTCCTCTACATCAAATGTGAGAGCTGTAAGGCAAAGGTTTATTCTGGCCCCTTAACTCTTTAGTTGAACAGCTTAACAGCCATCCACATAAGAATATGAACAAACATCTAGCAATTTTACTATATGCACACGATATAACAGTACTTGGTTTAATTTAGTATAAATTCTCTAAGGTTTTATTGTTGTTAAGATGCAATTACAACACTTCACTAAAACATATTTTAAATGTTCTAAATTTATTGTATTTTGTTGTATTTATTGTATTATTTTCCATATTAATCTGACTTTGGAACAATGTGTAATACTTTCAAATTCCTATTGTATATATTAAATATACTGTATATTTTCTACATGGAATTGCCTGCTACATAACAGAAATGGATGTTCTATGTTCTTATAAGAAAGAAACTTTATATTTAAACATTACAAAAATAAATTTATTGCTTCAATTACTCAAAAGATTGAAGACCTAGTATTAATTCTGACTAATGAACAAGTTCCTGACAGATGTAGATTTTTTTACTGACTATAAAGAATTAGGATTATCCTTTATTGAAACTCTTGTATAAAATTATATATACAAATTAATATATTTGAGAAGCTCATATATGTTTGTTGTTATACTTGTTTTGCTTTTTCTTTCTTTTCTTTTTTTCTGTTAGCTTTTCCCTTTTCACTTCTCTTTAAATAAGAAAAGCAAAAAAATATATATCTTAAGGCCATAATGCCCACTAAATCTAAATAGGACTTTTGTATGCATAAGTTGTGCATTTACACATGCATGAAATTGCAAGTGCACAAAAATATAGCATATGGACACATTTTATCCATTGTATCTGAAACTCACTAAATGGAGGACTACTAAACTGAAGGTTTAGAGAATGTGATATTAAACTTGAAATGCAAGGTATGAGCATATGGAGCCTTTAAACCACTCAAAGACAGACCCAATGGGAATCTATGTTGCATGATAAGAAGGCCTGATAGATTTATGCTCCCTTGTATGCTTGGAAAACAGATGCAATAACCTAGAAAGCCATCTGCAGATTTCTCAGAAAATAAGCTTTTAGTCTAGCCTGAAATAGAGTATGAAGTCTGCCACCCTGGTTGTGAATCATTCCCACAATAATCATTTTAAATTGCAATGGATTGTAGCAAAAGAGGATCTAATGATTGAACATTATACTTTTAGGGGACAGGAAACAAAATGGAAAGTATTGCAAATTGCTCAGATTAGCCACAATCTGCAATAGATAAGCTATTAAAGTGGGTAAAATGAGGATCCAGATTATTGGGGGCAATATGTTGGCTCTGTAAACCACTTAGAGGGGGGTTATAAAGCACTATGAAGTGGTATATAAGTCTATTGCTATCGCTATTGCTATACTGATAATAAGGTGCCATTGCACTGAATTTGGTGGGATTTATTTTTTGAGCAAGCATACTGTATTGAGGGCAAAATAGCGAACTTGAAAGGACAGCTTGACTTTGAACAAGATTACTGAGAAATAATTTTATTTCAATAGATCTAGTTCATTCAGGAGAAGTTTTCTTCATTCTAACTTCCTGGACAAATGTACTGTTAACTGTAATACCATTCTTAACAACTCGATATATGTCACACAATCCTTAAAAGTCTTCACTGTAAATCAGCAATTGGACCTACGCTATTAAATAAGTTTTCCTTGTGTTTTTCCCCGTGAAACTAGGGTTAGAGCAACAGGCATCAATTTTCATATCACTGTGCTAATCATTCATTGAACACACACACTTCCATTCCAGGGTGCAGTAATGAAATTACAGTATCCCACTAAAACATTCCAAATACTCTCACCACCATTCATTCCAAAGGGTAGGAGTAAAGAAAATTGCAGTAAAGAAAAATTGACAGAAATCATAGAGCTGGAAGTACAAAATGCATTGGGGCTGTGATTTAAAGAAATTCTGAATTAATAGGTCGTTCCACTCACAAAGAGGGAATTTCATATTTGTCCTATATAATTGCTCCTCCTGTTCCATAATGTCCCATAGATCTCAAGACAGCCTTTTCAGGAATTACAAGAGTATTAAGAAACAATAAGGCAGGAAAGTTTTATACTTATGGAGAAATTTGTTCTCCAAACTTATGTTATCACTTCTCACAGAGAAATAATTATTGGTCAGATCTACTGTATATTTTCAGTGCGGCACACATTATTAGCATTTCAAAGGTACTGCATTGGACCCCTCACATCCTGGACATGAACTGTTTCAACTTCTACCTGCAAGATGACGCTGTAGGGCACGGGTGTCAAACTTGATTTCATTGAGGGCCAGATCAGCATTGTGGTTGTCCTCCAGGGGCTGGGGTGGAGGAGGGGTGTGGCTCAGGGGTGGGTTCTAACTTACCTCGCTGCCTGTTCACTTCCTCCCATGCCGCATGGCCACACGCTCATTGCGGGCCGCATGGGCGCACGCACATTGCCAGTTTTTGTATCTTATGATTTATGATAATTGTATTTTATTACGATGATTTCTCATGTTGCTTGTATCTACACTGAGAGTTTATGCACCGGAGAAAAATTCCTTGTGTGTCCAATCACACTTGGCCAATAAAGAATTATAAAAACATTTAAAATACCTGAGGTTCAAGACCAGATTTTAAAATACATAAACACATAAAACAGTTTTATACTGTTATCCAAGTCATGTATATTACATATGACCACAGAGCCATGGTTAACCCAAAATCTTAAAGTGGGGGTGCTAGCAAAGAATTCAGTGATGGGACTGTTCAACCATACTACCGTAACTAGCCTGCAGATGTACGTTAGCATTTATTAAACTGCTCTTTCCTGCAGCTGTAGTTCAACTGGTGGTCATTAACAATTATAGCTGGGTTGTACCATTTAACAAAAGGATAAAAACATTGCCTAAAGAAAATCAATACATTGTGGTAAATTATGCAATATTTATAATTGGTTGGTTCTCTAACTGAGAGTAGTATAGTGGCTCAAATTTTTTTCCACCAAACTAACCCTATGTTGTAGAAATAAAATATATTTTAAAGAATCATTTACTTGTCAATTGGAGGTTATAACTACTTTAAATATGACTATAGATAATCAGCGAGTTAACTGTCAATATGCATATGGTATTCTCTTTCACATTCTAGAAGTTATAGAAGCTATTACACTGCATTGTTTATAATACATCTGGCTTTAAATCCTACAATATTCAGTTCATCTAAAGTCAGTGCCTTTAATAAACATTGGAGTAGGATTCACATCTTAATACATAAGATTCTCAAAGTGGATATAAAGATAAAACCAGAAACTTTTCTTTTGAGTTGAATGGAAAAAGACTTGGGGGGGGGGGGATTGGAACTTTGATGTATATGTTGACAGCAGCAAGATTACATTATGCACAAAAATGGAAGAGCACTTTTTCCCACAATGAATGAATGACTTCCAAAATTGCAATTAACAGATGGCCAAATTGACTCTGGACTTTGTGCTTGAGGTTAAAAAAAAAAATGATTTACCGAATATAGAAATGGCTAGTTTACTATATAAAAGTAAAGAAGTTGAGATTTGAATCTATTATCTTATTCTACTGCAGCAAAGGAAGTTGGAAGTCAACGCCTTTCATTCTTTTTTTCCCTTTTCCCTACACTTTTCCCTCCCTCATTTTCCTACTATTTTCTTTTGTTTTGTGTTTTATATTATAAACTAATAAAAAATAAAGTCAGTGCCTCTAATGTACTTATTATAACTTAGAACAGGGGTCGGCAACTTTAAAAACTCAAAGAGCCATTTCCCAGAGAAAACAAAACACCCGGAGCCACAAAACCTGGATGGGCATGGCCAACTCTACATCACTCCCACCAAGTCACATGACCTCCCCAGCTATGCCTACCCAGGTTTTGTGGCTCTGTTTTCTTTTCTATGAGAAAAAGGTATCTCTCTCTTTTCCCTCCCTTTCTCTCCATCTCTCTTTCTCCCTCTCCTATCTCTCTCCCTCCCTCTCATCTTTCTTTCTCTCTTTCCCTCTCAACATCTCTCTCTCTCCCTTCCTCCCACCCATCTCTCCCTCCCTCCCTCTCCCTCCCTCATCTCTCTCTTTCTCCCTATCTCTCTCCCCTTCTCCCTCTGTATGCTGAGGAACGATTGCCACACCTGGCTTCTCTTCAGGCGACCCTCCTCCCCTTCTTGCGACTCCCTGGCTGGCTGTGATGTGCGCGGGGAGACCCTCCTCAAGGCGCAAAGGCGCACACGGAGGGCGGGTGGTGGTTGGCTGCTCACTTAAGGAGGGTCCTTGGACGCGGATTCTCTCCTGTCCTAAGGATCTGGCCATTGCCTTGCCATGCCCTCTCACCCCGCATGAGAGGAGAAGGAGGGGGAGGAGGGTCACCGGAGCAAAGGCAGCCTTCGCTTCCTGCCGCTTTGGGCTGTTGATACTCAGCCTCTAAGAACTTGCATGATGACAACAAGGAAGTGATCATGGTTGATTTTTTTTAAAGAAAACTTATATTGCATCCATGTTATTCACTTTCAATAAAACAAGCGGAGTTCTTTCCCTAATCTATTCAAATATATGCAGAATTGGATAAGGAACCAAACCATGGATCAGTCTGATTGGATATTATTTCTAGAATGTCAAAGCAGATTCCACTCCCCATATAATATGGATATTAGATAATTAAAAGTATAGGAAAAAACAGTGAAACAGAATGGAACATATGACCAACGTGGCTATATATAGCAAAAAAGTGTAGTTCTGAAGAAAAGTTCAATAGCTTTCACTACATTTGAAAGTGCGTATCTGAATACATATTATGTCTTATCCAAGGACGGTAGACATAATTAGGACTAGTTCTCATTATTTAATTTCAGCCATAACGATTAGGCCAAGCTAAATGCTATTCAACAATTATATTTACTTAACCTGGGTGTAGCATTAGTTGCAGTAACAAATCTAGAGTGCAGGTATTGGGATGATCTCTAGATCAGTGGTCTCCAATCTTTCTGGTTTTGTGGACCAGTGGATATAGAGGGGAGAGGGAATGGTTCCATATGAGCAATGGGTGCTTCCATGGCCCAGTTCTGAACAGGCCGTGGTGTAGTAGTAAGCCAGGGCCTGCGGTTGGGGACCCCTGCTCTAAATAGCAGCAAAAGCCCATTCACAGCTATGCTGCCATCTAATATTCGGTGGATGTAGCATCCCAGATCTGATAAAATATTCAGTCTTCTGTTCCAGTCATACCAGAGAGAGACCCGTAAGTATGAGGTTCACGCTCTTAATATAGAATTGTCATTTAACATAAGCAAATGTAGATAGTATCACAGGACTACAAAAGTGCACGGATAAGTTTACTAGCATAGAGTTGAGATCAGTTTTATGTCAGGCATTTATGTCTGGGCTGAGAAAGACAATCTTTCTTATCATCTAGTGGCTTATGGATTTTTGCAGCTTTGATGTGGTTCCTCAATTTTACATGACTTTACTAAGTGGAGAGGAAAAAGGAGGATTTGTAGAAGGAAGCCTGTGGAGATTAGAAAGCCGCATGACTTGGGATCAAGCTCAGGTCTGCTGAATCACAGGGTATTCTGGAGTTCAACACAAGTTTTTCTCAGGTTTACTAGCAGATTTACTGAAAGTATTAGCAAGTTAACTTCGAATCTTTTGTATTCAGCCCTTTTCCTTGGTTTTTGACAAAAATATCTCAGTTTGCAGCTGGCTTTGAATGAGAAAAATATCTTAAATTTCATTTTCCATTATTAAATTAAACAGCTACCTGAACATTGGGTTTTAAGAATCAGTTTAATGTTTTTGATTTGGGAGCTGGTAGATGTCTCTGTTTTATTTCTCATTTAAAGGCATGAGATACTGCAGGCAAATTATCTCTTCAGGGCAGGGTGGGTTCTAACTTACCTCACTGCCAGTTCGCTTCTTCCCATGCTGCGTGGCTGCATGCATGGGCGCGTGCGCTTTGCGCACGCATGCACAGTGCCAAAAAATCCAAAAAAATCCCCCCCCAAAAGCCAAAAACAAGATGACAACACATGCGCAGTGCCGGAAACTTGGCTTCTGCGCATGCGCAGAAGAAAAAAACCCAGGGGAAAATCCCCCCCCAAATAAAAATAAAAATAAAAAGATGGCAGTGTCCACGGACCAGCACTGACAGAACCAGTTCTGTGACATCACTGTCACATCACCATGACATCACCAGTGGTTTTTTACCAGTTCTATAGAACCGGTGCGAACTGGGAGGAACCCACCTCTGCTTCAGGGGTCTAATATTTAAAATACACAAATTCTTTCATTGATTTTTTTCTGAAAATCCATCTTCTTTGAAATTGTATGTATGCTGTTGCTTTTAAATCATGAGAACTTGACAAAATGGAGGACACCTATTGACTTGCCATAATAAATCACATGATGGAAAGGCTCTTTGTTTTATATATATGTGTGTGTGTGTGTGTGTGTGTGTGTGTGTGTGTGTGTGTGTGTGTGTATATATATATATATATATATATATATATATATATATATATATATATATATATATATATATATATATATATATATATATATATATATATACATACATACATACATACATACATACATACAGAGCTGATAGGGAAGAGAACCTTGTGGCCTAGAGGTTAAACTTCTGCCTTACAAGCAGACTGCCCAGGTTCAATTCCCACTACGGGTATGGCTATCTGACGAGAGCAAAATAGCTCGAAATAGATCTATAATAGTCTCCCTTTATTTTCATTTATCAGCAAAAATGTTACACACACACACACATGCGTGTGTGTGTATTCTTCATGCCTCTCCTTTGTAACTCTATATATCTAATTTATTTATGATCAAGAAACTATTTATAGCTGAAGCATTGCAAAGGTATTTGTATGATAAGATGCTATTTATGCGGTTGTTTACTTCTTTTTCATTAATGAGAAATTATTTATAATAATCTTAACTACATAACCATTAGAAGAAAGCTGTATTATCTGTTTCCCTCTTATATTCATATTTGCATTCACAAAATAGCCTTATCTGAATCTAATTCAGATCACCATCATTGAACAGGAAAAAGATTGCCTTGTGCTGAGAACAATTCCCTGAGGAAAGGAATACACTTTTTTCTGTTTAGCTGATTAAAAAAGGCACAATCCCCAGGAACATTGTCTGACAAACACCTCTGGAACAATTACGAAGTAAGCAAGACCACAGAGGAGTAAGTATTTGCACTAGTTCCATTCATTAATTCAGATCTGGGCAGCCTGTGCATTCATAATATCCTTTTTGTGTTGTAGACACAGAAGTGAATTTACTGGCAGGATCCATGGTGGAAAGGGGGACCAGAATGAAGGCAACTATTGACTTCATGATATATACTACTTTAAGAATAAAAATTCTCACTGATAGTTAACTTCTGTAAAAATATATAGGTAACATGGTGCCTGTAGGCCACTGATGGGCTGTCTGTTAAAACAAAGCAGATTACGGCATATGCTTGAAAGAAGACCAGGAAGCCTGTAATTGTGGAGTCTGTCTGGCAAGAAACAAAGAATGCTTATTCACAGGGAATATGCACATTTAATGCTTGTAACAATTCTGAGTGGTTAGAAAGATAATAAAAGAAACAAAGACACATCTTGCATAGCTCAGCTAGAAATTAGGAATAAGGATGGCCTGGAGCAAATAGAATGTGTATTAGATAACTCCTGGAGCATTCACTAGCCAAGGCTTAGGAATAGAGACAGCTAGAGGCCAATAGGACAATTGTTAGATCATTACTAAAATGTTTATTAGACATATATCCTGCCTTATCTCACCTTCTGCTTTAGTGAAATTGTATAAAGCTTTCTTAATCCTTTGTTCTGGGTCCTGGCATTTTGCTGGCTGGGACCCCTTTTGCTGAAGCGCTTCAATAAAATGAAACAAAACCTGCACCTCATTTCTGGTGTTCTTCATTGGCTTCGGCACCAGGCTCAGATCTGAATTGGGGGACAACACCACAATGGGTCTACAAACAATCAAGTTAACACATGCCAGGGATTTTTAGTCCTACCTAAGGCACAAAGCCACCTGGGTGACCTTGGACCAGTCACTGTCTCTTAGCCCTTGGAAAAAGGCAATGAAATCTTGCCAAGAAAACTTCATGGACTAATTGAAGCTATTGCCAGGAGTCAATATGGACTAAAATAAAAATAAATAATAAAATAAAAATAAATCTTATTTTTATTCAAAAATTGGCATGCTGAAAGTAAAAGCCAGACTCCAGCATCATATTTACTTACTAGAATGTTTTACCCTCACTTCCAGCGTGCCATTGATGTTCTTAGACAAGAAAATACAGGGAGTAGCTGCCTGGCTCCGCTGAACAATTTGACTGGGAGATTTGTTCACCTGCACTGACAAAAAGGCAACACTGCAATAGTCAAGTTCATCCATGGAATAGCAATTTGGAGCAAAAGAGAAATCTCATCAGTTGGCTCCTAATATCTAATACTAAAAGGATAGTATGCAAATGGTGTTGCCTGTAATAGAGCAGCCATTTTCTGAATAGCAGCCATTTTGGAAGTGCCTGGGATTTTCCCCCCCAATATTCAATATTTCAATATGTACTAGTTCCAAAGGACTTCTGTGATAAGTCTCTAATTTTCAATAAAGAAAAATAGTATTGCCCAAAGTATGCATGAAATTATTCCATGTAAAGAGGCCTGGATAAGCCTCTTTATAAAATGGCCCAGGTGGAGAAAGAGTTGTTGAATTAAAGATAGAAAGAAGAAGGGAGCAGGAGGAGGAGGAGGAGGAGGAGGAGGAGGAGGAGGAGGAGGAAAATGTACCTAATAACAAGCATTCATTCTCTCTGCAGTGAATTAACATGTACTGAAAGCTAAAATTTTATTCGGACAAGGAGTAAATAATTGGCTGACTATATTGATTTTATTTAGAATTTTGGATATTTACAATTGGTCTCTCTCATTTTCCCCATATGTTCCTTTTTCCCATTAACCTCTTTTTATATCAAGATATTGGAGTAATGGTTTAAACATGTTTTTAAAGTATATGCAGTTGAACAGGTATTGATGTTTCAAAATTAGTACAAGTTATATTAAGGTTGTCATTTCTGTGTTTTGAGCAGAAACACACGAACAGTTGCCTTTCCTTCCTATTTTTCCTGAGCTGGACTGCAGGAAAAAATCCATGGTCAAATTGGAGAACTAAAAACTCCCACCTGGCCAGACTAAAATTGGCCAGAGGTTCAGCCTTATTGCTGAGTACTTAGTAATTACCCTTTCCTAAGTGATCTGCCTGGAAGGCTTTCATTAACCTCTTCTAAGTTGAAACAGTTTCTACTCATGTTTATTAGCAGAGAAGTCCTTCAGGCATGAATCCTTTTGTGGACAAGCACAGACAGTCTTGGAAAAAAAGAAGCATAGCAAATATTTAGGGGAAAAAATACAAGCAACCCAGTTACAATTTTGCATGTTTAGGGGCTAGAAAATGCCAGCATGTTTTTGCATATGGGTGAGGGTCACTGACAATGGAGGAGGGAATTAAAGAAGGGCACTGGTGGCTGAAAGAATTGTTTGGTCAACGACAATTTGTGGCAGGTTCCCATTTTTTATGATTGATTCTGCCATTTCCCACACTTAAAATTCTTTTCTTTCCTTCATAACATTTGTGATCTACAATTTTTCATCATTGTATTTTAGTTCTTTCATTGAAAGTTTGAGAGTTCTTGGACTGAAAAATCCTCCAAACCTGAAGATTTTGGGGTAAGTTTTCATGGTAAACTAGATGTCCCTGGAGAAGCAGGGTTGGCATCATGGTGGAGATCAGCAGCCAGATGGGTGAATTCTGGTCAGCAAAATCTCTCTGGATTTTAAAAAAAAATCCATGCAGTTGCCAAGACACACTCTAGATCAAAGTGAGCAAAAAAAGATTGGTTTAAGAAGTTTGATACAAACTTCTGCCAATTCATGTGATCTAGCCCTTACAACAGATTGTATGGAAATTCTAAAGAATCTTGACTTAAATGTATTTTTACTGAATTGAGTAATGTCTGGCTTGTACCACCTGAAATGGGATGTTTATTGAATTAGCAGTAGTTATTTTTGATATCTATGGCTTCATTATTTGACCTGGGCAGTTTTGACTGTTGAAAACCAGACCAATATATTTTGAGTGCCTGGCCCTCACTAACAAAATGCTAGTTTTGTCAGTGAGGGCCACTTGGTTGTCTTGGTTATCTTGGTTGTCTTTCCTACTGCCATTGCTAGTTTATGAACATATATGAAAAAGTTCACCATTCTCCCCAAGTTTTGCTGTAAGTTCATCCCTGACATTTCTTCTTTTGAAGACTGTTCTACATTAAATGATTTTTAGATTGTTGCTTTTCCAACTCTCTGCTAGGAAAATAAATGCATATCTTCCTGGATTTTTCATTCTCTTATCTAATTTGATGTTTCTAATAGAAGGTCACTGATTTTAAAAAAGACTGAGTTCCATTCAAATGAAATGAAAACTGAAATATCACAAAAAAGCAAGGTGTAAAGTAATCCACAATAATTTCTTTCAAGTGGCAACCTTGAAGTCAAATTCCAAGAACTTGTAGAAAATTCAAATCACTTAAATGTGACCTTTAAAGTGAAGGATAAGGATAGTTGTGAAAGAAAGCACTGAATTTATAATTGCCAAAGCATACAAAAGGAGGTGACCTTGTACCAATGTCTTTGCATTATCACATGTACATTTGGACAGATGAGATACTTTGAAACAACAAAAGCACCTGAAAAATGCAAGAGTAAACAAGCTTTCCAAATTTTACCCTTGAACTTTTGTTTTCAAAGTTTAATAGGAAAAACTCCACTTTTCTATTATTATTATTTTTGCTGGGAACATTCATGTCCCTTCACAGTGAACAACATATAAAGAACAAAATTCCAGACTGCATGACATAAAATGAGTGTGTTCCATAAAACAGTCTTATCTTTGAGAGTGAGAGGGGCAGTACCTATAGTCAACTGGTACCCCCATTAGCAACATTTCAGAGCAAGTTTCTATTTTCCTAGGCGTTTAATTTTTTAATTGCCTTTTAATTGTTTCTTAACTGAATTTTAACAGTTTTGAATCACCATGTAATGTATTGAAAGACTGGAGAAATTCTCACTCCAGTCCGACCAGGGATTTGCATAGGTGTAGCCTGATTGGCTGCCTGCTCGCCAGGCTCCGATTGGCTGCCGGTTTTGCCAGCTCCCTATTTAAATCCCTGCCACAGACCTTGCTTTGCTGAAGTATGTACTGAACGGAATAAAGAGCTGAAGTCACCGCCTCGCCTCTAGCCTCTTTTATGGGGACTCAACATCTGGCGACGAGGATGGGATAGCCTTAGACAAAGACATTCCAGTCGACTGGAAGGAAGTGAACCACGAGGCACCAAAATTGAATCCTGGACAAAGGGTTGGACTTTAAGAGGCCAAGATGGCATTGTCTAGAGGCAAGGCGGTGACTTAGCTGAAGTCACCGCCTCACCTCTACCCTCTTTTATGGGGACTCAACACACCACTTGGCTTCTGCCTGGTTTGTATGGTGTCATTGCTTCAAATTTCATTTTTGTATTATTACATATGTTTGAACTTCACTTGTATTTTTTACCATAAAGTGTCCTGAGAGCTTCAGCTATTGGGCAGTTAAACATTAAAATACATAGAGACATAAAGACATACCTAAGGGTTTGTTTAGCCTTCTAGCCAGAATATATGGCCTGATCTTAGGACCCTCGGAGGAGGAAATAACTGGTGGCCTTGTGTTCAAACTGTCCTCCAGCTGTCAGTCTTACTGTTTCTGCAGGCTTTCCTTCTGTACTTGATGCATCTTACTGGGCACTGAACCAAAATAATAGGATTCAATTGCAGAGCGGGGTTACTTCATACCCATGGAAGTGGCTTCAGGGGCTTCAAGAAATCTTGTCAGAAACGTCAGTTCAAAACAGCTGTGTAGATTTGCCACTTTGTTCCCCTTCACCTAATTTTTTTTAACAATAGGCAGAAATCAACATGTTCAGCTTTTCCACGGTTTAGTACTGGAGAAAATGCTTCTATAAATAGTAGTTAATCTCACAACTAATGTTAGTTTCCAAGAATGTGTGGAAATGTGGTATCGATCAGACACACCACTCTTATAAAAAGAAGTCTTCCAAGCAGCATATTATAAAAATGGAAGAATGTAGAAAAGAGAGATGGGGCCGGGGGGGGGGGATGACAAAATTTAAAATAATTAAAATTTAATTATTTTTTAAAGTTTTTTTTTAAAAAATAATGAGGTCCCCTTTTGCTTAAGGGACAGGCAAAATGGCTTTCCTATCAATGGGCTGACATCATAGTTTTCAGAAGCAGTAGAGAAGATGGACACCTGCTAACAGACTGCCAAGGATCACTGCACCATTCAAAACAGTTCTAAACATTATCCCCTACTTGATATGCTACAGTAACCTTTTTATTCTTATCAGATCTCCAACCTCTGAATCATACTCAGTGACAAGGAAGAATAAGATGATACACTTACTAGAATAGACAGAGCTCTAGTGGTAAAATAGAATTGGGCTTCCTGCCCCTGACTCAACTGTGAAGACCAAGACTCTGAATTGCATAGTCCATAACAAACCTGACAGAGCTGTTTATTTCTGTAGTGAATCAGAGCCAGAGAGACACACGAATAAATGATTCTCTGGGGCATAGAATAATAATCCACAGTAACATCGAGCCTTATTTTGTCTGTCTCTGGAAATCAGGGCAGAGATGTGAGCTGTTTTTAGTAATTTATCTCAGTGCAATATGACCATGGAGCAACTCTTCATGATAGCCCAACTTCAGACTCACCTTGCTTCCAGTCTCTTCAGAAACCTTGACTCTTTCTGGAAATAAAGAAGCTACCTGTCCTTCCCTGATAGTGGCTGGCAGGAACTTTGTCCCTTTATCTTTGTAAGAATTTTGTTTGGTATAAGACTATGTTTCAAGAGGTGAGATTTTCTGCTGTTGAATCTCAATATTGAACCAGTTGCTTTCTGATTTCAACTTGAGATCAAAACAATTGTAATGGATATGTCTAAAATGAAAGGTATTTTTTCTCTGATTACTGACACTTTCTCCCCCCCCCTTCCTACTATTTTCCAACAAGTACTGGGTCTGCTTTTTTCAGATCAGCAGAGAGACAGTGACTGGCCCAAGGTGGGTCTAAATTCATCCAGGTTTCATGCCTAAGGTGGGTCTAAATTCATAGCCGTCTTGTTCTAGCCTAGAAAGATTAGCAATTCCATTTCTATGTACTGTATTAGGTATCAAGTTTATTTTACTGTAGGTTAATTCAATAAGCTCTACACCTGGATTAGCTCAGGGATGGGTTCTGGATTCTCCCACTGCCGTTTCGCTCAGGGAAGCACCACGCGGGGTGGTGGTTTTGCGGGCATGCACAGTACTTTTAAAAAGCTTCTGCGCATGCACAAAAGCAAAAAACAAGATGGCAGCACCTATGGCGCCACCCGGAGAACTGGCTCGGGGGCATGGCAGACCTGGGTCGCTGCCAATTCTAGCAACCCAGGCCGCCAAGTTACTACCGGTTCTATAGAACCAGTCCGAACCAGGAGGAACCCACCTCTGGATTAGCTGGATCTCTCTCCTTTACAATATTAGTAGATGCACAACTGGTATCTTGTTAAATACATGACATATATTTTTACAGGGAAATTTTATTGGATTTGTTCACCCTCCCTAAATTCTTTATGTAATTTGGCTGAAGGTTTATCCAATACTCTCAGTATGTCAAAAGGTCAGAAATGCTGTTTGTGGCAAGCAGCATTCCTACAATGAAAATGGAAAAAGGCTAGCAGACATATATCTTGTAGGAAAATGGGTTCTCCTCCAAAATATTATGCCTTTCCCTTCCTTGTGCTAGCAAAATTCCAAGTCATGGAGAATAAAGTAAATTATCAAGGCCGATCTTTTTGGACAAGAGGCATAGCCAATGTATAAACATCCCCTCCTCATTTACATTATTGAGTGTTGGGACTTATTAGAACAATTACAGATTTAGTGGCTGTCTTGGGGTGACATATTTGGACCTTCCTAAAATATTTTTGATAAATAAATTGTATCAATTTCCATTAACTTTTATTAAATTATTAACTGATAATTTTTATTCTTACCAGCAGAAAGACCTATATGATCTTTGAACTTATTAAACATTGCTTTTGTTATGTGTTATATGTTATATGCTATGAATATATTACAAATATGATACATAATGTATAATATATTAGAATAAGTCATAAGTATACTTATTCTATAGTACAACCATATCTAGCCTTTTCATGAACCCACCCATATTGCTGATGATACCGGGTGGAACATTAGTGGGCACAAGGAATGCAGTGGATTGCATTTTTCATGGAGTCATGGAATGGGGAGTAAGAATGTAAAGTTCCTGACAAGACTGGGGCAATATGTACCATACAGAGGGAACAAGCTGAGTATAAAGACAAGACTAGAATGAACCCAGACCCCCGAAATTCGAGGTGATTCTTGGAGCCCATCCTAACACAGCCTGATCACCTGTGTTGACAGTGTATGTAAGACCCGAGGTGGCGCAGCGGTTAGAGGCAGTACTGCAGGCCACTTTAGCTGACTGTGATCCGCAGGTCAGCGGTTCAAATCTCACCGGCTCTAGGTTGACTCAGCCTTCCATCCTTCCAAGGTAGGTAAAATGAGGACCCAGATTGTTGGGGGCAATATAAATATACATTGCTTACTGGTGTAAACCGCTTAGAGCAGTGGTTCCCAACCTGTGGTACGTGTACCACTAGTGGTACGTGAGGGCCTTCCAGGTGGTACGCAAACACTTTCGGGGTCATGAACGATTTTTAGTTAGTTATTTTTTACTTCACAAAAATGTTTACTGCCTAACACAAGATAATCTGGCAACGATTTGCAACTGTTGCCACACGCCACCCACCTGGTCCCAGCGGCCCGAGAATCCAGTTGCTGGATGCACGGGGCCAAAAAAGGAACGGTACAATTATGGAAATAAAGTGATATCTGATCGAATTTAGTTTCTCTGGAACCAGGTGGTACGCGGCGACTGTACGGGACCTCCAAGTGGTACTCGATCACAAAAAGGTTGGGAACCACTGGCTTAGAGAGTGCTTGCACTGTGAGGCGGTATATAAATCAAATAAATAAAAAAATAAAAAAATAAAAAAAAATAAAAATAAAAAATAAAAAATAAATAAATAAATAAATAAATAAATAATTTTTTTAAAAAAATGTGAGTATTGTGTGAATGTATAGCCTAGTTAGGCAACAAAACTTACAGCAACTTGACAAGTCTTGTTGGGCATAGTTTTTTAAATAAAATCTATTCCAGACAATTGACTACATATGTTATTCTTCCCACCCCAAGCAATGTGGAAAATGTGCAATGATTACATACTATTAGCTTTATGAGTCATGTTTTAAAAATATTTTTCAAATAGTGCACCAACAGAATATATTAGAAATATGAAACTGTTTTGATGTAACTCAGTTTGGATCCAGGAATGCATTATAAAAATTGAATAACACAACCCAATAACACAACATAACATAACCCCAAAGCATAGCACAATATCACAACATAATATAACATAGCATGCTCTTTTTAGCGTGCACTTCCTAATTGAATGTTGCTAAGATGTAAACATGGATGTCAGCAGTGGTGGGTTCCTACCAGTGCGGTCCACTCTATAGCACCGGTAGCGGCCCGCTGGTGACATCACAGTACCGGTGCGGTCGGTTGCCGGTGCCTGGGTGCCGCCATTTAAAAAAAACTTTTTTTTTACATTTTTAAAAAATTTTTCTTCTGCGTATGTCCAGAAGCCGAGCTTCTGGCACTGCGCATGCGCTGCCTTCCTACCCCACAGTGAGTCCAAGCAGGGGAGGATGGCTGAGGGAGCACATGAGATGCTGAAAGAATGGGCGGCAGGAGCTATCTCCATTTCCCTCCCTTCAGCAGTCCGAGAAGCCACGAATGCGCAGTGATGATCCTAGGCATTTTCACACGTTTGAGGCTTCTCAAGCTGCTGAGGGGAGGGGGAATGAGCGGCAGGACCTATCTCAGTTCCCCTCCCTTCAGCAGTCTGAGAAGGCCCGCCCACCCGGTCACATGGCTGGCAAGCCACACCCACAAAATAAGCCACACCCACAGAGTGGTAGTAAAAAAATTAGGAACCCGCCCCTGGATGTCAGGGCAAGCTGAACCTCCCTGGGGTTGTTATTCTAGAAAGCAGAAGCAACTGCAGAATCCTACTTCCTACCTTCCATCATCCATAATTGTATAAATTGCCCATTTATTCCCATTCTTTGTTGTTTTCTTATTCACTCAGATGTCAAATTCAGAAGAATCTTCCCTGCAGTCCAACAACTACTCAGTTTACTCAAGAATCTTTGATGAGGAACTGCATACAAAGCTTTTTGAAAGTTCAAGTACAGTGACATTTCCATCCAAATATTTTGGACATTTTCAAAGCATGGAAGCAGGTTAATCAACCCATGCTTTCACTAATCTATTTCTCCCCAAGCAAAATGTGTTCCTCTCCATGCTTCAAATTTTTATCTCTTATTATTTGCCAGTTTGCCCAAAACAGTTTTTAAACTGGCCAGTAGTTTCCTGTTTAAAAATTAAAAGTTTCCAGTAGTCTGGTTCCAGGCAAACTATTGTCCGTGCACACCCCACAATCACTCTCTGCCCCTTTAACTGATATTTATTAATCTCTGCATGCCATTTCCTAATGAGGAACCAAATTAATTTTTACTCTCACTTAAAAATTAAGATCTTTCAAAAAGTTTTATTTCATTTATAAGACTTTTAAGATTGCCAGCCACTGAACTTAATTGATAGTTTAATGAGATCTTCCTTCCATCTTCACAACTGAAGGGCAACTTTGATTAAACTATTGTAAGAACATGATGTAGAGGCTGTACAGTTACTGTATGAAAAAATGATTTTCAAGACTATATACACCCATCATGGACACCAAGGCCCAATGATTACCCACTTGCTCAGTTAAAGAAAGCAGACACTCATATCAGGCAGCAGTTGTTTAAGAAAAGGCTGGACTTGGCTTAAGAAAAAGATGGAGCAGATGGATGTAGATCTCACTTTGGGGAGGCATGATGTTCCAGAGGGCAAGAGCCATGGCAGAAGACTCTTCTCCTGGACACTGCCAGTCAGAATTCTTTGACTGACATTATTTATTTAGTTATTTTGATTTATTCAGTCCATCCTCTTAATATCCTTCCTTTTTCTATGAGTACTAATACTACTTTCATTATAAGATTGCAGATATTATAAGGTTTCAGTAATAGAATCTGGCAATGACAATGGAGAATGATTGCAATCAAACCTTAACCATGCATCTATTCATGACAATAAGGTTATTACAAGATAATTTACTCATGGAATACTTGTTTAAAACACACACTGTGTTTCTGATCAGCAACATAAATCAGCTTTGAGACCAGTTAGAACAGACCCATAGTCATAATGGCTGCCAGGAACTCTTGAACTATACCAGGCAGGCCAAGGCCGAAGTGGATGTTGACATTAACTGAGGGGATTCCAGCATCAACTCTGACATCTTTATGTTTTCTACTTTCTATTAACATACTGTAGTTTTATAGATTTTCATTTTCTAGTTCAACTTCTTGATGTTTAGGACTCGTGAGTAGTGTTCATGTTACCCACTCAGTTTGCTGCACACTATGTCTAAAGTTATAAAGGACAATCTGCCCACAACCCCAAAATGTGAACATTACAAAAAAAAATCATACAAAAGAGCATACAACCTGCCAGTCTAGAAGGCAATTAAGCTTTCATTTGCTTTTCCTAGCAACATTCCTGCATGGAAAAAAAGTAAAAAATATATACAATATCTGTGATTTCATTTATTTTATTCTTCCAAACTCAGCATGATTAGCAAGAAACCTCTACAACTGGAAATTGAAGAATAATAAGAATAAAAAAGAAAAATACCATCTCCATTTAATAAACCATGAAGCCACAGAAGAAAATGTTCCAGTTATAGGATACTTTGCAAAACATCTTATTTAATTTTTACTGAATGTCTTAACACTAAAGTGATAAAGATGTTTTTTTCAGATTGTGTGTGTGTGTGTGTGTGTGTGTGTGTACATACATACATACATACCTGTCTCATATTAAGATGCATACAAACCATATACATTATTACTGAGTTGAAAAAAATGCATATTTGTTTTCATCTTTAAATCCAGAGACCTCCAGTTGCCGTTGCGGTGAGAATAGCTGGAAAATAGCAGGCTCAGTCGAGCCTTGCAAAATTCAGCTGGTAACCAATGTTGGAAGACGCTACCTACGGGGTCATAGCCACCTTGTAGTAAAGGAAGTAAAAAAAACATAGCCACCTTGTAGTAAAGCGGCAGTAAAGGAAAGAGAGGCACTTCGCTGACCACGAGGAGCTCGCAATTTCCTCGTTAGGTCTGAAGTAAGCTCTCCAGAATGGCAGCAGGGACAATTGCCATTTTTGGCAATCACAAAGCTGGGACAACTGAGACCACAAGATTTGTGCTTGAGCGGTTCGTGGGCAGAGCATTGAAACTGGGTGAGATAATTATCAACTTTTACTCTAAAGACCTGATATAAGTGCAAGAATTTTAAAAGATAACTCCCAAGCCTAAGAAAGCAGCAATTAAATACACGGAGGGGAGAAAAAACCTGAAAATCAAGAGGTGAAAGAAGCCCAAGGGAAGCTTTAAAACACAGAAAGCTTGAAAGAAGCTTAAACAATTTGAAAGATGATTTTCGGGAGAAACTGCCTTGTTTATTTGTATTTCTAAACCCCCTGGATTTATCGGATAATCAGCTGTTTTTGAAAGATGGTTTAATGTTGAACTTGGGAATAAGAGAGCCATCTACTGGAAGAAGAGAAGTACTACAGCACTATAGCTGCAGCATACTCAATGAAAGTCAACCCAATACACACAAAGTCTAATACATAGAATAGAAGTAATAGCATCTGGAGCAGGGGTCGGGAACCTTTTTGACTAAGAGAGCCATGAAAGCAAAAAATTTGGAAATTTATTTCAGTGAGAGCCATATAATATATTCTAACTTCTTTCTTTCTTTCTCTTTCTTTCTTCTTTCTTTCTTTCTTTCTGTCTGTCTGTCTTCCTTCCTTCCTAACTTCTTTCTTTCTTTCTTTCTTTCTTTCTTTCTGTCTGTCTGTCTGTCTGTCTTCCTTCTTTCTTTCTTTCTGTCTGTCTTTCTTTCTTTCTTTCTTTCTTTCTGTCTGTCTGTCTGTCTTCCTTCCTAACTTCTTTCTTTCTTTCTTTCTTTCTTTCTTTCTTTCTTTCTTTCTTTCTTTCTTTCTTTCTTTCTTTCTTTCTTTCTTTCTTTCTTTCTCTCTTTCTCTCTTTCTTTCTTTCTTTCTCCCTGCAAACCAATAACCACCGTGGCTCCTTTCTCCCTCGCCCAGCCCTCTTCCCAGACGCCAAGTGGAAGCAGGGCAGGTGGGTGGGTTGCTCCCCTCCCCTCGGAGGCAGAAGGAACCGCTGTCGCCATCTCCCACGGGACTCCAGCCACCCGACTGAGTCCTCGACCGCGGCGCCAGCAGGGTTAACACGCATGGGAGGGAAGGAGAGCGTGCTACCGCCACCGCTGAAACTTCTGAGCTGGGGGGGGCGGGGAGCTCAAAAACGGCCGCGGCTGCATCCCTGAAATTCTCCCTGCCATTCAAGCGGCCGAAGGAGTCCCGGAGCCCTGACGCTGCCCTCCGTCTTGGTCTCCTGCCGCCACCACCAGCTGCAGCCTTCCCAGCAGGTGGGCGCGCGGGGGATGGATCGCGGAGCAGAGGCGCCCGGCGAGCGGTGCGAGACGCGCAGGGATACCGGAAGTGGCATCGGCAGCAGCAGGCTCCCGCCCGCCTCTTGCCTAAAACCGCCAGGTGCCTCTGCTCCGCGACCCTTTCTGCGCGCGCCCACCTGCTGGGAAGGCTGCAGCTGGCGGTGGCGGCAGGAGACCAATACGGAGGGCAGCGTCGGCGCTCCTTCGGCCGCTTGAATGTCAGGGAGAATGGCAGGGATGCAGCCGCGGCCTTTTTTGAGCTCCCGCCCGGCTTGGAACTTTCAGTACCTGGCGTATAAGACGACCCCCGACTTTTGAAAAGTTTTTCAAGGGGTAAAAAGTCGTCTTATACGCCGATACATACGGTACCTGAACGTGATTTTGGGAGGTTGATACGGCCTGACAATTAACAGAACGGCGGGACGACGCGCGAAGGGAAGCAAGAAAGCCAAGTCTACACTCTCACACAAAGCCCCTCACCTGCCGCGCGTGCTCGGCCCCGGCCACGCCCTCTCACCGCTTCACTCCCGCTACCGTTTCCTTGGTTTCCCAACCATCTTTCCACACAAACTTCCCTCACGTGGCCCCATCAGCGGGCTCTCTTATTGGCCCACCGGCCTGACCAATGATTGTGGTCAGCCGGGACGGGAAAGCGGTGATTGTGTTCAGCCGGGATGGGAAAGCGGGCAGGAGAAGCTCCGCGCCACAACCGCCGCCAGTTCCATCGGCTATACGCCGAAGGACTGGCCCGGGCGAACCGGGAGGATTTCACCCCTGCTGCGAGCCATATGCAATCATCAAAAGAGCCACATCTGGCTCGCGAGCCATAGGTTCCCGACCCCTGATCTGGAAGATGGCCTGACCTTGACTCTACTGTTAGAAGACAACTTGTATAATTTGAGAATATTTAATGAGTGTTTTTCCCCTTTGAAGATTTATAAAAGGAACTAATTTGCAAATAACTAAACTTTATTAAAATTGGCTATTGGATTATGGATTTGAAAGATTAGAGGAATCTAGTGGATTAATTTGGATTTGGATTATTAATGTTATTCAACAGAACATTCTACGAGGCAAAAGAAGAAAGGTGTCAGAAAAAAAGAGAAAAGAAAGAAAGTTAAATAAGACTTTAAAATTTGGACAATTGGGAAGATGTGTGTATGTGTGTGTGTATACATATACATATACATATACATATACATATACATAGACATAGACATAGACATAGACATAGACATAGACATAGACATAGACATAGATATAGATATAGATATAGATATAGATATAGATATATGGAAGGACTCAATGGAGAAGAGCCTAATGCTGGGAAAGATTGAGGGCAAAAGAAGAACCAGACAACAGAGAATGAGGTGGCTGGATGGAGTCACTGAAGCAGTAGGCGTGAGCTTAAATGGACTCCAGAGGATGGTAGAGAACAGGAAGGCCTGGAGGAACATTGTCCATGGGGTCGTGATGGGTTGGACACAACTTCGCAACTAACAACAAAATAATTGGAAAACTATAAGGCTGTAAATTATTAAGAATTTTAAAAATCATAAATTGAGGGGGTTTGAAGGTATAATTATGGGATTGATGAAATGTTATTATGCAAGAGTTTTTAAATATTGAGACAGAACTATAGAAATATACATTTTATAATTTTTATCAAATTGTTATAAAATGGATTTACAGGGGATAATAGAGATATATAAAGAAATATTTTTATGTTAAAAAGTGTGAGTGAATCTATAAAGAACAATAAGGAGACAAGGGGATTGTTTAAAGACACAGAAACGAATGTAGAAGTCACTCAACAATTGGGGGGAGAAGAACACGATACTCAAGAAATAGATGAGAAATTAAAAAAACAGTGGAAAAGAAAAATCAAAATGAGATGCAAGAAGTTAAAAATAAACAAGAGAAAGGATTAATAAGTAGAAGTCAATCAGATAACCCCTCAAAAGTTTATAATAGAACAGAGAGAAAAGAGAAAAATCTCTTTTTTAAAAAATAAAAGGAAGTCTTGTTGATGGGTGTTCAAATAATACAGCAGAAAGAGACAAAGGGTACCCAGAAGGGAAAGTTCAGTAGACACAAAAAAATCAAAAAGAGATACAAGATTCCAAGAGAGAGAGACAAAGGCTGACTAAAAAGTCAATAAATGTCGGAATTTTAAAAAGATTAAGAGATGATAGAAAATACATATAGGGAAAATAGTATATATATTAATAGATAATATAACTTACCACAATTAAAATAAGTTAAGATTAGTAGATGGAAATTTAGGATTACCGTATTTTTCGGAGTATAAGATGCACCTTTTTACCCCCCAAAAGAGGGTCAAAAACTGGGTGCGTCTTATACACCGAATGGTGCATTTTGGGGGGGGGAGGGAGTTGATGCGACCCTGCTTTAGTGCCACCACCACCTGACCGCAGGGACGCTGCTGCCACAGCCGCCGGAGCGCATGGCCGCCTCCTCCGCTGGAGCGCATGGCTGCTTCCTCCGCTGGAGCGCATTGCCGCTGCCGCCGCTGCACAGGGACACTGCCGCCACAGCCGCCAGAGCGCATTGCTGCCACCTCCGCTGGAGCGCATTGCTGCCGCCGCCGCCGCACAGGGACGCTGCCACCACAGCCGCCGCCACAGCCCCCTTGCAGCCCCCACCCCCGCCGCAGGACCCGACGCCAATGCAGTCGGTGAGGGGGGGTTTGGGCAGTAGCAGCGGGGACGCCAGCTGGGACAGCGGTGGGGGCAAGGACAGTGGCGGCGGCAGGGACAGCGGCTGTCCCAGCTGGCGTCCCCGCCGCTACCCGAAGCGAGCCGCCACTGCCGCTACTGCCCAAACCCCCCCCCACCTACTGAAGCCTGCTCCTGAGGCACCGCTGCTGCCGTCCGAAGAGAGCTGACAGGTGAGAACTTTTTTTAAAGGGTTTTTTTAAAGGGTTTTTTTTTAAGGTTGCCAAGTGGAGGAGGAATTCTGGGAGTTGAAGTCCACAAGTTTGAAGACCCTTGCACCCCCTTGGCAAGTTTAAGCCTTGTGGACTTCAACTCCCATTCCTGAGCTAGTATGACTGGAGGAGGAATTCTGGGAGTTGGTCCACAAGGCTTAAACTTGCCAAGGGGGTGCAAGGGTCTTCAAACTTGTGGACTTCAACTCCCAGAATTCCTCCTCCAGTCATGCTAGCTCAGGAATTGGAGTTGAAGTCCACAAGTCTTAAAGCTGTCAAGTTTGAAGACCCCTGGGTTAGGGGTTAGGGGTGCAAGGGTCTTCAAACTTGGCAAGACTTTTTACAACCATGTACACTTTTTACAAACTTCAAACTTGACAGCTTTAAGACTTGTGGACTTCAACTCCCATTCCTGAGCTAGCATGACTGAAGGAGGAATTCTGGGAGTTGAAGTCCACAAGTCTTAAAGCTGTCAAGTTTGAAGTTTGTAAAAAGTGTACATGGTTGTAAAAAGTGTACATGGTTGTAAAAAGTGTACATGGTTGTAAAAAGTATTCTGCTACACTGGTATTTTATTAAATAATATATTACTACACCATTTGGTTCAGAATACTTTTTTCCTTGTTTTCCTCCTCTAAAATCTAGGTGCGTCTTATACTCCGGTGCGTCTTATACTCCGAAAAATACAGTAGGTAATTTAATTGTATTATTAATATTAATAGTGTGTTAAAGTATATTATGAATTTAAAATTTTAAGGATTAGAAATTGTGGGGATTTTGAGATACACTCCTGGGATTGATTACGGTAAATATTGTTAATATTTGGTGTTATTAGTAATGTTGGAAATGACTTCACCCAACAACTTGGATCAGTGAAAACAAAAAGATTTTATTTTAAAAAGAAATAATAATAATAGCAGTTTGCAAAGTGCAATGGATCTTTCAGCCAGAAAGCCAAAACCCTTAGGTTTCAAAAACATACTTTATATACAGTTCCTACCCCGACGGACCATTTCCCTCCTCCTTGGGACCATTGGATAGGCCCTCCAGGGTTACAGCAAATCCCATACGCCTCAAGAGGAATACATTATTTCTTTCTTTCTTTCCTCATATTACCTTCCCATCAGCACCTCCCCGTGACATCTCTGGTGTTAAGGAATGTCTTCGAGCACCCTCAGCAGGGCCCCTGTCCTCTGCCAAAGAACAAGAGAATGCCTACATGTTCTTCTCCAAGCATATGCATAAACGGCATGGGAGAAAGTTCCACAAAATATGAGACAATGCAATGTTCTTTCTTATACCCACAAAAGTAGTCATATAATCTAACTACATTGTAAAACTCAACCATATACTCTAACTTAAATTTTACATTTCCCTGCAACAGACAGATTTCTCTCTAGCAGTGTTCCTTTTGTCTTCCTAATTGGCCACTTGGTCCCCCATTAACAACACAAAAAATGTGTGTGGATTGCTCTGGTTGTTTGAGATATCAATTCCTGCCAATTCCTGGAGGAAGGGGTGGCATTTTAGGGAAGAAGGAAAAGGGATTTATGAAGGATTTAGATCTTAATGCACACACAAAGGTATATGTATTACAAATGCTTAACAATTAAATGCTTAAAAAGGAAGATACTTTTATAATGCATAACATATATTACAATACAACAAATATTTATAAAATGTCTATAACTACTTTTGTGGGTATAAAATAACAAGTTTCCATTCATTTATTACTATTCCCTTCATTATTATTTTATTTTTGAATTATTTTATTCCTTACAATAATACTACACATTTGGAATATTGAAGTTATGGTGGAATAATGAGTAATTTTTAAAATATTAAATAATAGTAATTTAATATAGGATAACAAATACATGGCGTAAAGAAATGTTATCTATGTTTAAATGAATTAATGGGAAAAATGATAAAGGATTATGAAGAGAGAATAGTATTGTTGAAGTTGGAAGATTAGGATTATACATACTTATTTGTATTATTATTGTCAGCGTTGTTTAAAAAAGACTTGACCCAGTCAATACACTGTTCACAAAATATGTATGGAATTATTATACTAAAAATAAAAAAATTATAAAAAAACCCAAAAACCTTTAAATCCAAAGTGCCTCAGAGAAAATTATTGTTTCAAGATCTGTATCTTGAATATCTATATCTAATGTTACATTCCCTAACTACTGCCTTCCATGTGGTTAAACTCCATTCTTATAAAACTCAGCATGACCAATGTATCTGAAGCAGGATGGAAGAAGCAGAAATAGGTTGAAAACTAGGTTCAGTATCTGGTATCTCCAAGTATAGTCTGAAACATCAAAGAGCCATGACCAAATAGAGGCAATACTAAACTAGAAATTTGCTACTTATGTTTCTTCCTAAAAAAATAAAACAGATTAAACTTTTGAGGGAACATCAAAAGTTCAGTGATAGAATATAAACTTTACATGCAGGTCCTTCAGTTTTAGGAATCTCCTAATAGAACATGGAAAGTACCACCACACCTCTCCATTATCACTAGCAGACAATTCTGGTTTCTTCTTACCTATGGCAACAAAGAGACAGGTAATAAGGAAAAAGTAGTAATTTGAGCCTCTGTTGAAAACAATGTTTATAGCATTTTTGATGTATTGGTATGAAGAAAAACAGTTATAAATAGTGAAGAGTCTAGCATTTTCTTTGGTTGTGCTGAATTGCTAAAAACATCAAGTCAGATTATGTCAATGGTACTAAGAAACTGCAACTGTAATAGCAGAAGTTAGTATATTCGGTCTTTTTATTAGTGGAAAAAGAGTATTACTTTAAGGCTTCATTTGCTGCTGCTAATGGGCTACATTTTATTAACAAATATAATGACTAAAGGCTAATCCTGATTTGAAATGATTGATGGTGAAATGCACAGACTCTGTCCAATTAAATAATTCACAACAGTTTGGTTATGCAATTATTTTATCCCCTTTTCTATTTGAAATAAAACTATCAGAGAAACTATTGGGGCCTTTGAATTTGAACATTCCTTTCATGCAAATTATGTCATATTTGTGCAAAATGGCTAAGCTGAACCTACCCGACAGAATCTCTCGTTTGTTTTTTGCTTTTCCTGATAAATTGTAGCCTGCCAGTAGGAAAAAGCATCTTAATTTTTTTAATATATACTATTTTCTTTTCTTTCCCTGACCCATCATTACTGTGATCAAGTCACTCAGGGTTGTTTCAGGTTATGATATGTTCAGGTTATTCTTAAAGAAGAGCTCTGAAGCTTCGGTGTTCAGAACTTTATCCACATTCACTGAAAAGAAAATTCCAACATATCCAGGGGGCTTATTCCTAGTCTTTATGTACAGTATAGACTTAAAGTTTAAGGCTCCATGAACTTTAAATTGCTTCAGTTTCTTTTCAGTAACTAACTGACATTTGAGTCATGCATATTTCTATGTGAATAATGACATTTTAAAAGTCCTATAATATCCTTCGCCAGACTTCATCTAAGTAAATAAGTATGAATTTTCAAGCAAATTGCCATTAAAGGAATAGCCAAGAAATATTAATGTCTTGAGAAAGTAATTAGCTTTATAATTGTCTATATTTTATCCTATGTTAATATCTGCCAAATATTGTATCAGTAATCATATGCAAAGAAAAAAATCTGGAGTTTGAGGATAGAATACAACAGGGAAGGATGGATGGATGGATGGATGGATGGATGGAAGGAAGGAAGGAAGGAAGGAAGGAAGGAAGGAAGGAAGGAAGGAAGGAAGGAAGGACCTGACATACAAATTTTACAATATTTTCTGTAACAAACATGTTTCAATAAATTAATCATATTTGCACATCTTATTAATCATATATGAATATCATGCAATATAGCATGTTTACTCACACTTGATCTGCCAATGGGAGCAGATCAGATGTGGGTTCCAACTTACCTCGCTGCTGGTTTGCTTCCTCCCGCGCCGCGTGGCCGGAATGCAAAAGACCCCGAAAAAATTAAAAAAAAAAAACCAGCTGAAAATAAAATGGCGATACATGCGCAGTGTCAGAAACTTGGCTTCTGTGCATGCGCAGAAGAAAAAATCAAAAAAATAAAAAAAAATTCAAGAAAAAGATGGCGGCGCCCACGTCCCGGCACCGACTGGTTTGGTGATGTCAGCGTGACATCACCAGCAGGTCACTACCGGTTTAGGCGAATCGGTCCAAACTGGGAGGAACCCACCCCTGGAGCAGATAAACAAATAATGAGCTCCTTGTCTCTCTGTTTATTGTGATATCCACACTAAGGACATCTACCTGTCTCCTTCCTGAACATCCTAGAATCAGAACCCATGCTATTGCCAGCTTCTGATTCATTGCTTATTTTTAGAAATTAGTCAGGGTCTTGGTAAACATACTACGGAAAGAGCTTTTGTGATTGTTTTGCCAGTCTTGCTAGTAGGAGAAGTCACATGGGAATAAATAAACAATACAAGCTTTTATAATTTTTCCCCCTGCTTCAAGACCAGTTGGGATGTTTGCAAAACATTCATATTCTCTTACTGTGATGCTAACTATAAGAAAATAAAGAAAATAAATATTTATATTTATAAATATTTATATTTATAATATATATATATATATATATATATATATATATATATATATATATATATATATATATATATATATATATATATATATATATATATATATATATTTATAATAAATATATATTAAATTATATATATATAATAAATATATATATAAAATAAATATAAGAAAATAAAGAAAATATAAGGGGCGTGCATAAGTGCACCAGCGTGCCTACCGTCCCTGTCCTAATGTTCCCGCTTATCAGTATCCATCTTATGTATACAAACAATGTTTTATCTATGTATATTACCAACATGTACTTGACAAAAATAAACAAGCAAACAAACAAAATAAAATATGAAATAAATGAAGTTATGGCATATGCTTATTGAACTTGCCCTGTATTAACTATAACAAATTTCTATTTTTTCCAACATTTTTTTAAAGCTATAATTTATGAATAGTTAATTACATTTGAGCAATACCATGATGGAGCACAAATTATTCAGATTGCCATAAAATGCTATTTCATTCCTAAATATTATTATAAAAAAAAGTTAAGCATTATAGAACTGTTGTAACATTGTAACAGCTACAGAACTGTTACAGAACCAACCAGAATCGGTCTAAGCCGTGAGAGGGAAGCTACATTTAATCCCATACTTTCAAATAATGAAGGGTTCAAAATTAGATGATGCTACTTTACTGTGGCAGCATCAATACTTTGGAATAACCTACAAATTGTTCTCACACACACACACACACACACACACACACACACACACACACACAAAACCCTGCTAAATACCTAGGTTAAATTATAATCCCTCAATATAGGAAAACATTCTTTATAGCTCATTAAAATTGTTTAAGTTAATTATTTTAATATATATTTTGAATTGGTGAATACTCTAAATGCCGTTTGCCATTATGTTTTGGATTACACTGTTTAAAATTTTAATAGCTGTTTTTAAACATTAGTACGAATGTTCAGAACAAGTATTTTACCCTTAAGAAAAAATGTGCTTAAAATGTAGGGTTGCGATATTTTAAATCTTAATCAGATTGAGTCCATTTGAAATAGAAAAATGTAATTTATAAAAAAAATAAAGATATAAATTGTATGTCACTCAGTCACTTTCTGTGAAATAGAAGGCCATATAAATTGAGATGGAGGATGGAGGGATAGCTATCTATCTATCTGGATGGATGGATGGATGGATGGATGGATGGATGGATGGATGGATGGATGGATGGATGGATGGATGGATGGATAGATAGATAGATAGATAGATAGATAGATAGATAGATAGATAGATAGATAGATAGATAGATAGATAGATAGATAGATAGATAGATAGATTCTGTTATAACTGATAACTTATTATAAGTTTTGCCCATTGGTGTAGGACTATTTAAACATATTACATTTTATTATATTATCCATTTTATGCTTAACCTGCTAAACCTAATTAAACCTTAACCTGCTAAACCTAATTAAACCTAATGGGTGAAGGACTATTTAAACATATTACATTTTATTATATTATCCATTTTATGCTTAACCTGCTAAACCTAATGGGATTAGCAGGTGTTGCTCAGTCAACACCTGCTAATCCCATTAGGTAGACCAAAAAATCAATTCCAAAGCAAGGTTAGAACTTTGTTCATTGAGATCAGTTATAACAGAATCTTGCAAGTATGGTTTTGCTGTATTTCCCTCTCCACTTTTATACTTCAGTGAATCAGGGAGGCATTTGCCTGAGTGCTTCTGAATGTAATCTTGTTTCTCAGAACTTAAAAAAATGTTTGTTTCCTTTGTTTATTGCATATTTCTGTCAAGGTCAACTTGCTTACACTCTACATAACCCCACATTTAAGCAAATTTCCTGGAAATTCAAATTAATTTTACTTACAGTTTTTATTTTCAAATATTCATGATCGTAATCCTAATATAGCTAAGTTCTGTTAAAAGTATGTACAATTTACAGACCACTAATTTATATGCCCAAATAATTTTACAAATTACTCTTTTTATATGTAGACAACCTGTTTTATGCTACTGAGTGTCAAGATCGAACCACTTTTCTTCTTTCAAACCTAACACTTTTCAACTTGCCAATGAACTGGGGAGAGGGAAGGGGGAAATAGAATGCTGAGAATGTGTGCATGGACCATGAGAACTTGGTAACCATCAAGGTCACCACTGCAGGTGCTTGAGAAAGAGATTGACTGTTCCCATAACAAAAGGACATTTCATAATTGGACAATGTCCCCCTTCCTCCAGAGGTGGGGAGAAAGGGAAATTATTGTTTAACTAAGCAAGCATTTGTGCAGGAAAACCAGAGCTGGTTTTTATTCTTCAGTACCAAAATGGTGTATCCAATAAAGTTTTACTTTTGATAATTCAAAGCTCCCTAGAGTGTTTCCTTATTTTGGTCTATGGAGATTCTCAGTCATCCAGGTCATGGTTGTCCCAAAGGTATTTTTTTCAAGAGGCATCTGGATTTTCTGGTTACTTTCCTTTCTGGACTTTCCTTATTTTGGGTTCACTAGTTGGACAGTTGACACTGCATTTTATTACTTACTGATCTTTGATTGCAATAAAGATGTTTGATATTTGATTTGAACCAAATTTTAAAATATAATTGAAGAAAGTTCTACAATCTAATTATAAGGTAGAAAAGTAGAAGAATCTTCTACAAGAAGAAAGGTTTGCAGAAGCTGCAAAATATGTTCCAACATATTACTCAAAACTGACCCTTCTTCTTCCAATGGGCAGAAAGTTAGAGGGAAGTTATACAGACCATCAATGCAAGTATTTTGATCCCACTTTGGAGTTATTTGTGACTCTAAGAGAGCAGTCTGGAAAAGCAGTTTCATAACTAAAGCTCTAAGTTCAACAGAACCTGTACAGGTTTTCATGAAGCATTCTAATTTGATGTGCCAGAGCTATATTCATCCTCTAAAAGCTTTTGGTGTAGTACAGAAGGCCACACTGCCATGGCTTAAGCTGTTCTTTTTCTCTGCCTTAAAAATATCAAGGTTGAAGGGTTTATTTCTTTCTTAGTGACGTGCCAGCTGCAGTGGTTGAATTGTAAGCATCTTGTACATGCCTAGGACTTCATGTAGGATTCTTCCTTCTGATCAGAATTGGCAAGGGGCAGGTTTGAGGGAGGAAGGAGATTCACAGGGGAAAGAAAAACAGGGGAGTGGATGAGGGATGTATGAGGGACAGACTCTAACAATAGGGGGGAGTCTGCAAGTGAACATGCTGATGAAGCAAAGGGATGACACTTAGAAAAAGATGGCTTGAAAAGGAATTTTTTTTATCCCCCTTTTGAAGAAAGGGCTTGGATAGTAGAGAAGCTACAAGGTCTAGAGAAGTAATTAACCAAGCCTATTGATTACCGTATTTTTCGGAGTATAAGACGCATCTTTTTCCTCCCTAAAAGTGGCTGGAAATTTGGGTGCGTCTTATACTTCAAATGTAGCTTTTTTTCCAGCCCTAACTAGGTGCTAACAGATCTTCCCAGCTCTTACCTTGCAGGCTTTTTCATTGTTACTCTCTCCAAAGAATGTTTTTCTAGCCCTAAGTCTTTGCAGAATTTTTTTTCATTGCTCTACTTTCTCCGAATAAGTTTTTTTCTAGCCCTAACCAGGTGCTAACTATCTTCCCAGCTCTTACCGGCTTGCAGGCTCTTTCATTGTTATTCTCTCAGAAGAAGGTTTTTTTAAGTCCTAACCAGGGGATAAAATAATGTGCTGAAGCTGCTCTGAATAAGTTTTTTTCTAGCCCTAACCAGGTGCTAACTATCTTCCCAGCTCTTACCAGCTTGCATGCTCTTTCATTGTTACTCTCTCAGAAGAAGGTTTTTTTAAGTCCTAACCAGGGGATAAAATAATGTGCTGAAGCTGACCAGACTAAGGATGCTAGCCAGATGAATACCTGGTACGCAGATTGTTTTCCCCTATTTTCCTCCCCAAAAACTAAGGGGCGTCTTATACTCTGAAAAATACGGTAAGTTTAGCAATTGCGTGAGAGAGGAAAGGATTGAAAGGACTTGAAGCATTTCAAGGAAGCTTTCTAGATAAATGTATGTAGAATTTCTTAAGTTAGGTGCCTAAGAAATCACATGTGTGCACACACATAGACATTACATCTGAATGCTAATATCATAAACCAACCTTTATATTAATTATTATGATCCAATAACAATATACAGTTTAATTAGCATCCCAGCTTCATGTGTTATCTATTTCTCATCCTCTGACAAGGCCCCAGAAGTCCTCCAAATGTTGCTGCCAATGTGTAACAGTCACAAAAGATAAGATTTTTACACTAAATCAGAATTTTTAATTTAGCAGAAACAGAAAATAATTACCTTCAGCAGGACATCTTAACTCTATTTAAGTACATTTAAACAGACATCACAACCTTCTCTGTGGAAATGTTGGGTAGCAGCTGTAAGCAGGATCCCAAGAAAGGCCTTTCATTATTCTGCCTCACTAGGACATAATGCCTGGGGAAACCATGGTTGCCTATTTGTGTGTTGTTTTTCTTGCCTTCATCAACCCTTTGTCTCCTCCATTTCATTTTCCTGTTATTAATTAAAATGTGTCGCACCACCAGAGGCACAGATCAAATATTCAGAAAGTTATTAAACTGTTGGATGAGAAGCAGATGAGGTAAGAAAAAAATAACAGAGAGGAGACATTTTGCAGAGTACATTGACAAGAGAGTCCACTTTAAGTTCCTGGGTTTTATATGTTATATAATTTCAAGCTTGGTACTGGTTTCATTCTTATTTTTAATAAATATAGTAGTATACTATACATACTATTGTTACTACTAAAGTAATATATTTTGAAAATATGATTACAGAGCAATCTTGTGAAAAGAAAGGGAAAGAGCCTATTTAAAAGTTACTAATATTTAATAAAGCAAACATAATGCCGTTCCTTCTTCTCTGAAAAATATGACATTGAACAGCAATTCTTCTCTCCAACTTTCCATATACTTACTGCCAAAGGTTGCAGTATTTTAATGTCATTAGGGATGCTTACGTTTATTCTGTGAAAAGTATGGACACAACTTGATCTATATTTTTTTAATGGAATGGAATGGAAACTACATTTTGGGTTTTGTACTTATCCAGATATAATTACCGTACTTTGGCACAAAACTATTTTGAAATGCTTATTTTGAAAGAAAATATTTTCAAAATATTTATAAAAATACATTTGTAGTTAATCTGAAAATGTTTGAAGCATTAATTTATCAGTGATTCAAATTTGTGAATAATTTATGAGTGAGTATAAACAATTCAAGTGACACTATATTTCACCAGTGACAAGTCATAAGCATCACAAAATCTATGCTATACTACCGTGATGGCGAACCTATGGCACACGTGCCACAGGTGGCATGCGGAGCCATATCGGAGGGCACGCGAGGCGTTGCCCTATGTCAGCTCCAGCACGCATATGTGCACTGGGCAGCTGATTTTCTGCCTTGGGGAAGACCGTTCTCGGATTGCGAAAAACAGCCCAGCGGGCAAACCAGAAGTTCAGAAAACGGACTTCCAGTTTGCCCGTTGGGCCGTTTTTCACACTCCAGAGCCTTCAGGGAAGCCTCCTGAAGCCTCCGGAGTGCAAAAAATGGCCCAATGGGCAAACAGGAAGTCCATTTTTCTGAACTTCCGATTGGCTCATTTGGCCGTTTTTTGCCGTCCCCAGGCTTCAGGAATCCGGAGGCTGCAGTGAGGCCTGTGCGCATGCGTGGGGGCAGGAGGTGTTTGTGTGCATGCACGGGGGGGCAGCGTGGGGGTTGTGTGCATGCATGGGGGAGGGCGTGGGTGTGGGCATGTGCGCACGCACTAGCGCACGCACACACACCCTTTTGGCAAAGAGCCAAAAAACGTTCACCATCACTGCTATACTATATCCATAAAAGAAATTTGGATGTGTACTAAATACAAATTTATGCAGTAATAAATCCACATATTTCACATAGATTTAAAAATTTTCTGAATTTTTTTCACATGTTTTTTACTGATAAAATCCAGAGTGATTACATCAAATTCATTATTGGAAATAGTACTGAAATGATTATAACTGGCATGTGAACAAATATTAAATTTGGATTACAATTCTAAATAATGTTGATGATATCAATGTATGTTTGATGGGATCAATGTTGGAGTTAGTTTTGATTCCTTTTTATTACTGAAAGTTCCTTCTGACTTTAAAAAACAAGGAATAGAAGTTCAGCTTCTACAGCTTGTGGCTTTTTACTCTTATTGTAGTATTTATATTTTGTATTTGTTTATTTGTCAAGCATATATGATTATAAGCAAAGTATAAACAGTAAAACATGATTGAATATATATGTAATAGTACAAGCATGAGTAAGAGTAAAAGAGGTATGAATATATGGGTACATTAGGACAGGAACGGTAGGCATGATTGTGCGCTTACGCACGCCCCTTACCGACCTCTTAGAAATGAGGAGAGGTCGATGGTAGATAATCCGAGGTTGAAGTTTTTGGGGTTAGGGGAAGAAACTACTGAGTCAGGTAAAGTGTTCCAGGCATTAACCACTCTGTTGTTGAAGTCGAATTTTTTGCAATCAAGTTTGGAGCAGTTTACATTAAGTTTGTATCTATTGTGAGCTCGTGTATTATTGCGGTTGAAGCTGAAGTAGTCATTAACAGGTAGGACATTGTGACAGATAATTTTGTGAGCTACAATTAGGTCAGATCGAAGGCGGCGTAGTTCTAAATTTTTAAATCCCAAAATTTCAAGTCTGGTTTCATAAGGTATTCTGTTGTGAACAGAGGAATGTAATACTCTTCTTGTGAAGTATCTCTGGACATTCTCAATTGTGTTAATGTCTGATATGTAGTGTAGGTTCCAGACAGATGAGCTGTAATCAAGGATCGGTCTAGCAAATGTTTTGTATGCTCTGGTTAAGAGTACAATGTTACCAGAGAAGAAGCTACACAAGATTAGGTTAACCACTCTTAATGCCTTCTTAGCTATGTTGGGCTCTGGCACTTAGATCGTTAGAGATGAGTACTCCAAGGTCCTTTACTGAGTGAGGATCATCATCAAGGTCATGATCATCAAGTTTGTATTTTGTGTTTTGATTATTTTTGCCAATGTGTAAAACTGAGCATTTGTTGTTTGAGATTGGTAGTTGCCACTTGTTTGACCATTCAGAAACATAGTCAAGGTCTTTTTGAAGGGTTGTAGTATTGTCGGTGGTGTTGAATAGTTTAACATCATCTGCGAAGAGGACGCAGTTACTTTGTATATTATCACAAATGTCATTTATGTAAAGAATGAAGAGAGTAGGTCTTTCCTACTTTGTTGTGTTTTGCAACCCATTACACATTTTGCAGGGGGTATGCCATCTTATTATACATACTGTACATACATGCGTGCACACACATGTGCACACACATGTGCACGCGCATGTGCACGCGCATGTGCATGCGCACACGCGCACACACACACACACATGAAGACAGAGACCTCTGCACTATTGTGGCAGTATGGCAAAATCTTCCTCCTCTCATTACTTATCCGTAAAATATATTTTGCTAAAAAACCTGTTTTTAAGTATGTAGAGCAGCTATTGCAATAAAGTGGGTCTAGTCTAAGTTTGTAGTCATGAAAAAATACACAGTCTCAAAAAAAGAGTACAGTCTGGAATCTCTTTCTTACTCTTATGTATTTTTAAAACAGATTTGTAAGAAGAGCTACAGAGAAATAAATAACACACTTATTAAAATTAGGACAGCCACATAAAATGGCTGTGGGTGAAATGTGACTCATTACTTGTCAGTTTTTGTGATAGTTCCAAACAGCAGCCTGTAGCATATTTGCAATAACAGTATTGAGCATACAGCATAATCTGGCTATAGTGGGAAGTGTGGCAATGCTCAGAATTTACTGTCCTTCAGCTGGAATAAATGAAGCTTTTAATGCTATTTCTAAATTTGTCAGTGATCTAGGCACATTTTCCTGGAGGAAAACCCAAATAAATCTCTTGCTGAGTAAAGATACAAACTGCCCTACATTCTTCAGCCAAATTAAGCTATCCAGCAAAATTAATTACTCCAAATTAATCTCATCAGCCTCTTCAAATGAAAATGAATTTGAAAAATGCAATTTAACAACCAGTCTCCTGCAAATTACCTCTTGAGATTCTCACATTGGTTTTGACTTTTTGGTATCATTTTCTAGTTTTTAGAGCTTGTCCTACACATTCGGCAGGGGTGTCAAACTCAATGCCTGTGGGCCGAATCCAGCCCAGGAGGTGCTTAAATCAAGCCCTGCGGGGCTGGCCTGGGAATATCAAAAGACCAGCCTGCGGTGTCTCAGCCAGCGAAAATGGGCTGAAAATGGGCGGCCCGGGGGCCTCGAGAGTCCAGTTTTCAGCCAGTTTTTGGCCAGCAGAGTGCTGCAGAAGGCCATGGAGGGCAGAAATGAGGTGCGGGGGGGGGAACCTCGCACCCCCCCATGCCCCGTTTTGGCCAGTAAAGTGCTGCAGGAGGCTGTTCAGGCCAAAAACAGGGCAGAGGGGGGCGCATGTGGCCCTCCCCCCATGCCCCGTTTTGGCCGGCAGGATGCTGCAGGAAGCGTCCATCCCATCTCCCCTCCAAATCCCCGCCGCCGGCCCGCAGAGGAGAACTACAATGCTGATCCAGCCCTTGAAGAAATCCAGTTTGACAACCCTGACATTAGGGGACACTGTAGTTCTTATTACCAATCATGGAGAAATCATGAAAATCAATTTCAAAACATTGGTAAACTCTGTATGGGCTCACTATAAATTACTTTCTCTCTCTTATACAGAGAAATCCCATGAATATTTTTTTAAAAAAATTATCAGATATGTCATTAAATATTTGCCATATATTGGATATTTTCTAAACATAAAAGCATTTTTATATTTTCAGGATATTTTGTAAAACTTTCTATAGCACTTTCCCTCACCTGTCCTATTCCACTGAAATTAAAGACCAAATAACCTACAATATTACTATAAGATTTTGCAGAATTAATAGGACTATGATTGAGCTAACCCAATTTTTTGAACATGAATTAAGCACCCTGACAGATAGATATAAAACTCATATGACATTGTTTCTTTTGAATTCTTCTCTAAAATGTAAGGTTTAGCATCTTCAGTTTTTAATACCTCCTCTAGATACAAAACAGTTTGTACTCCCAATTACAGTAACAATATTGGAAGGTCTTAATGGCTTTCATTAACTGCTAATGGGATGGAGGTCAATTCAATCTTTGGGAGAATATTTTCATTTGTCAATTGCTAAGGTCACCCATTGGCCAGATAACTGTGGACAGCTTACAGAGTATTAAAAACACAGATAATAACAGTAACATTATTTTATTTAGGGAACCCATATTATATCAAGCTAATGCAACCTTATAGGACAGGGAAATTTAATTTGAGAAATTAATCTCACATACATGAAGAACTTTATATATAACTATCAGTACTATATATAACAATCAGTATCCAGAAATGCACTGCTAACAAATACTTGCAAAGTAGAGATGTCACAATGGTATCCATAACTACTTGCATTGCCACATTCTGGAAACCTATACTTTCTGAGTGGTGTTCAGCAGGAAGAGAGCAGCAACAAAAGATCCATCACCATACTCTGATGGTAACACACCCTAGAAATTACTTTAGTAGATTTTACAAATTATATACCATATTTTACGGTTTTATAATATATAGTAAATATATATTGTAAAACAGTATCTAAAATAGGATAATTAACCCCTTTTTTGTATTATAGACTTACACGTTAATGGCTCAGTCTCATAGCTTAGTTTTAAAAGGTATTAGATTCTGTTCATTTGTAGATGTTAATATTAGTAGGTCTGATTTTATTTTAGTTGTGTTTTATTTATATATGCTTTACTATTCCATTGTACTGTGTATTTGCTAGTATCTGCTTTTCCCCAAAAAAATATAGGCTTGGAGGGAGTGCTACCTTCCAAATATTATTGCACTGGCAGATGACACTTGGCATAAGTGGTCTGATAGACACCCACGTCGTGAGCCATATCAGGATTCAAAGATGACAATCAGCACCTCAGATTGTACCTGAAGGCACACCATAGCATTGTTATGCAGTTAGGGGGGGAAAGGACCCATAGCTATTTGAGCCACTATATTCTAGGCCAGCTATATCTTCTAGGCAGCCTCCAAAAACTGCACCACTTGTTGGCAACAAGCAACAAAGTCACAGTTTTATTATACTAAGTAAAACGTTTATTAGAAATGTAGATCCTAACACTATAGTATAATCCTTAAAAAACATAATAGTAATAAAAGAAATACAACATACATAAAAGAAGCACAACATGCAGAGATATTAGTTTGAATTAAAACTTATCTCACATGTCAGAAAATAAAATCTGAATATAAATGAAGACCTAGCAAAAACTGTGACTTGCCATCTAAGAAAGGGAGTTGCATCCTTCCTGTAATCATATTATATATTCCAACTGCATGAGCTGATTTGGATAATGAGCTATAGTAGTTTAGATAATGACATTCAAATAACTCTGCTAGAAACTAAATACTAAGTTTCTCACAAGTTTGGAAGTGGGATAAAAGAACTTTTTTACATATTGAAGAAATTCCAGTTTTTTGTATCTGGCAATGTATCTTGTACCACAATAGTGCATGGTACAGAAACTGGCAATAAATTACAGGGTAGCTCAAACTAAGCCAGATTCTGTACCAGTGTTCAGAAAGGCCACAGATTCAATATTCATATGAAAGTATAATGTCTGCAGTGAAGAAATTCCATTGACTTTAAAGATATTAGATGCTTTTATCATTAAAGACATTCTGAAGAAATGAGACCAGTGATCAGTCCTCCTTTCCCCTAATAATGACCCTGACTTGAGGAAATCTAACCCAGAAATTCTGAAGGATTTAAATCTACCAGAGATCATGATTGAGGGGAAATCCCTGATGTGTTTTCCTTTGGATAGATAAAATGTCTGGGAGACATCAAGGGCTGCTTTATCTGTTATAGAAGAAGTGAAATAAAGTGGCATAAGCCCTTGTATGAAACCACCTAAAAGCAACAACTGCCTTGCATCTTCATTTTCAGAGGAAGGATTATTGCAGCCATCCAGGTTTATAAAGGCTTAAGCTTCTGAAAGCAGATGATTGGAACAAACAGTATCAGAAACCTGGGACTCATTTGTGAGAGTAACCTGTTAGAAACAAAATTAAGTCAAATGCAGATGATTGGCAACAATTCGGTCTTTACTGGAAAGTAAGTCCTATTGGATTCACTGGAACTTCTTGACAGGTGAATATGTGCAATTACGTCAAACTGTAGCCCAACTTGTTGGCATAAAAATATTTATTTATTATCATTTCTGCTTTCAATCCTGTCCCATTCCATGTGTTTTATAGCACTTTCAACATAACATTCATTGTCTAAGAATTCATTATGATTCTATGTAGATGCAACAATATAAAATAGTTGTTCAATTTACCTGTAGTTTGTTAGAGGAAATATGTACTCTAGTTATCCAAGATGAGGCAAATTTAATATAGATGCTTTTAAGTAAATTACATCATTTTCCAATGAAGCTTTGTTTATTTAGATTTGAAATTCATGCATTTATGCTAATTTAATGATGCACAAAAGTGTGAAAGTGAATAAGCAATGCTCCAAGTAACAGGAAAATGGTGCATTAAGTTATTAAGATTGCACTCTTATTTAAGAAGTGAATGATATTCCTTTTCAAAATCAAAAGAAGTATATGTAGACTTCAGTAGGGCATTTGACAAAGTAGACCACAACCTACTTCTTGGTAAGCTAGAAAAAAGTGGGATAGATAGCATCACTACCAAATAGATTTGTAACTGGCTCACAAACAGGTACTGAACAAGTAATCCTTAATGGTACTAAATCTACATGGAGGGAAGTAAGCAGTGGGGTACCACAAGGTTCCATCTTAGGCCCAGTACTTTTCAATATCTTCATAAATGACTAGATGGGAGAATAGAAAGGGAAGTTATCAAATTTGCAGATGATACTAAGCTGGCAGGAATAGCCAACACCCTATATTATAGGCTCAAGATCCAAATGGATCTCGACAGACACTGGGCCCTATCTAACAAAATGAAATTCAATGTAGAGAAAAGTCTTACACTTAAGCAAGAAAAACCAAAAGTACACATACAGATTAGGTGAAATATGGCTTAAAAGCAGTAACTGTGAGAGAAATCTTGAAATCCTAGTGGACAATCAATTAAATATGAGCCAGCAGTGTGTGGCAACTGACAAAAAAGTCAATGCAATCCTAAACTGCATTAATGGAGTGAATCAAGATCACATGAGGTACTAGTACTGCTCTATAAATCCTTAGCAAGACCACACCTAGAAGACTGCATCCAGTTTTGGTCACCACACTATAAAAAAGATGTTGAGACTCTAGTGTACAGAAGAGCAATAAAGATGATTAAGGGCATGGAGGCTAAAGCATATGAAGAACTGTTGCAAGAATTGGGCATGGCTAGTCTAGTGAAGAGAAGGATCGTGGTGACATGATAGCAGTGTTCAATTTTTAAGGGGCTGTCATAGAGAGGAGGAGGACAACCTATTTTCCAAAGCACCCAGACAAGGAACAATGGATGGAAATTGACCAAGGAGAAATTCAACATAGAAATAAGGAGAAATTTTCTGAGAACAATCAACTAATGCAACAGCTTGCCTTCAGAAGTTGTGGGTGCTTCATCACTGGAGGCTTTCAAGAAGAGACTGGACAGCCACTTGTCAGAAATGGTATAGGGTCTCCTGCTAGAGCAGAGGGTTGGATTAGATGACCTACAAAGCCCCTTCCAACTCTGTTATTCTGTATTATGGAAATCCCTGTTGGTTTTGCCTCCTCAATCCTGTAGATCAGGGGTGTCAAACTCAAGGCCCATGGGCTGGATCCGGCCCACAGGGTGCCTAAATCTGGGCTGTGGGGCCACCCTGGAAACAGCAAAGGACCGGCTTGCAGTGCCTCTGCCAGCGAAAATGGAGCCTGGGGAGCCAAGCGTGGCCTGCCTGGGCTCCATTTTTGGCCACGACTGCCTCCTCCTCCCCTCTGCCAGTGAAAACAGAACATGAGGTGGCCGACTGATGAGCTGGCCACACCTACCTTGGCCATGCCCCGCGAGGTCAAACACAACCCTGATGCAGCCCTCAATGAAATCGAGTTTGACACCCCTGCTGTAAATAGTACCTTAACCTCTGAGTTAAGATACAATCAAACTCACCATTGGCCAGATATCTGGAAGTTGACTCATGGCAACTAGACTTCTTTTCTTTTTTGGTTTGAAATGTTTTGTTGTTTGTCCAAGTAGCTTCTTTGGTCTGAAGAAGCTACTTGGATAAGCAGCGAAACTTTTCAAGCCAAAAATGAACAGTAGCTATAATTCAACTTCCAGGCAACTCTACCTGGAGGATTGAGAATATTCAGTGACACATTGGCCAGATATTAACTCAACCTAAGAATTCTATTGCTGTTGTAATGATAAAACATTTTTAAAGTAAATGCATAATTAAAATGGATAAAGAATAAATAACATCTAGTCACTTTGGGCCGATTGCACAACACCTTTGTGATGGAACAGAAGAGTTAACAATCAAAGTTAAATATAGAAACCAACTATGGGGGTGGGCACATAATATCTCTTGGCTTCAAAACTCTATGAGGCTATGTGGAAAGCTGGATTCTAAAAACAGATAGGCCAGAGCCAGTCCTGGGAAAGGATTTCAGGGGTTTTAAATGATGAAATTGGTACCTTAAGTATTTATGAGGCTTAAGGCAATACCTATAAAAACCAGATAGCTTCAATCACATTGTCATGACTGCTGTCTTGGTTTTTTTTTTAACCATTCTCCAAGGATACTCCTGCTTAAGACATTTATTTTGCCTCTAAAGCCCTCCCCAAGCGCCATAATGAGGTGAATTGGAGTTTACTTTTCAGGGGAGGGGCTGAGGGGGCAGAGAAAGAATGCTGTAGGCCATATGTTTTGCATCCGTGGTCTATGAGTCTGAATCCCATCCTAGAGAAATGGGAGTATAATCCTATAATTACCCTCACAGGTTAGAACAGGGGTGTCAAACTCACATCTTCACGGTGGCATCATGTGATGTATTGGGACTTTTTCCCCTTTCGCTAAACCGGGTGTGGGTATGGCCAGCAGGTGACACATCCGGCCTGCGGGCTGGGAGTTTGACAGCCCTGAGTTAGAGCATCATGGTTTTTGTTGCTCTTTTCCAAAAGAAAAGCAAAAAAATCTAGACAAGACTTTCTCAGCTTCAGCCAGCATGAACTGATCACACAACTGCTGAAACCAACAAAGAAGAATCTAAAATCTTTATAGCCACCCCCTCTCCAGATTTAGTACAAGAATCCCTGAAGTTGATCAGAAGGCATGGGATAAACTTTGCTAATAGTTAACAGGTTTATGTCTTCTCCATGCCTGGTTAGTAACCAGCCAGGGAATACTTGACGCACTGTCTTGAAGTTCACAGTAAACGAAAGATGGAGGATAAATACTAATGATATATGACACACGAAGCTTTTTTATTCATACTTGAACAGCTTGCAGCCATTTACCTCACATAAATCTGTGTCTGGCTTGCAAGCCTCCTTCCTGTTGCAGTCCATGGCAGGCTATTCCTGAGGGTTTCCTTCACCTTAGCACAGAGATTGCAATGAAGAAGAAAGGGCAGGACATCTGCATGCACAATCATAAACCTTTCATCAAAATTCTAGTTTTAAGCCATCAAGCATACACAGTTCAGTTAATGCATGATCACCTTTAAAAAAAAAACTCATTTGAATGGTGTGTATTTTAGCCTGGAAAGAATGCTACTGGAATTGAATTTTAATTATATTTTAAAGGCTGTTTTATAAATACATAAGACTAGCAAATCACAACTGGCCAGCAATACTCACTGCATAGATTTGCAAATCCAGACCTAAGTATTTCAGTAGTAACATGCGTGACAACTTTGTGTAGTGACTGTATGAAGGCATCGGTTAAATTCCTCAGAAAGTTTGGTCTTCAAAATAAGAAATCTTGTTCAAGGTTACAAAGCAATTTTTGCAATGTTTGACTGTGTGGATGGAAACTGATAGTTGTCAAAATGCTATGCTTTTCCTTCCACAAATTAATTTTGTTCCTTCCATACATCTGAAATGCAGAACCATGTGTCATTTTTCTTCTAAGAATAAAATAATTCAACTTCTCTTTTATGGTTTGTTTTTCCAATAGTGCAATTTGAAGATAGGTGTCAGTGCTGAAGCAAACCTTTTTCTAGAAACAATTGGGTTCTTCAAAAAGAATAAGGGCAATCATTTTTTATTTCAAAAACAGTACAACCTCTTCAGTTCTGACATATATTGGCTGGGAAAGTCAGTTAGGGACAGGTACGGTAATCAAAACTCAGTAGTATGACATCATTGCCGGGGAGTCCTGGAACAGCCAGAGCAAGCTGTGCAGAAATTGTTGGGGCCAAGGGGTGCAGGTTGCATGTGAGAACAATGCAGAGGTTCTTGTACTAAATCGGGGAGGGGAGTGCTGCAAATGAGAGCAATGCAACTTTTCCCATTGGGTTCCCCATTGACTTTCTTTGTGGGAAGACGAGTAGAGCTGCTAACAGAAAATTAGAACCCTGAGAGAAAGAAAGGATGATCTTATTACAGGACCACACATTCTGGTCCTAGATAACTCTATGAGAAACTACTTTTTAACTTCATTGACTGAAATTATTTTGAATTGGAACTACAATACATATTTATTTCCATAAATCAAAGACTTTTCAAGAAAAACACAATAATGTACACAGATTACATGTAAATAATTATCCTACACATGATCCTACACATGCATAGGCTCTCCATATATTTCCCACAGAGAAATACAAACACAGGCATGCATCCTTCAGTGTTAGAAAGAGCCTATACATTATCAACTGCTTCAAGCAACAACATAATACATTTTGCAGACAGAAAGACTTGGGTTAAAAGTTATCTCTGCTATGGCAGACTTCTCCCAGTAGAGTTCTGCAGAATTGTCATCTACTCACTTTACTGAGAGTAGAGAGAGCAGAGGGTGGAGCAAGCACATAGACCTCATCGTTTGCCCATGTCTACAACCTCAAAAACCAGCTAATACTTGAAGCAATTTCATATTGAATTTTCATGATAATTTCAAAAATTATGTGTGTGTGTGTGCGTGTGTGTGTGTGCGTGTGCGTGTGTGTGTGTGTGTGATATATATGATATATGATGTATATGTACTGTATGTATGTGTGTGTATGTATGTATGTATGTATGTATGTATGTATGTATGTATGTATGTATGTATGAATGAATGAATGAACTTCCATGTGAAATGAAAAAAAATGCTGTTGTAACCCTAAGGAATCTTCAGCCACCTTGTTGTTGTTTTTTATTGAAGTAATTAGTAAGTAAAAAAGTAAAAGTTACTTTTAGTAAGTGTGGTACCTCATCTCTGAATGGATTTTCAAGGAAGGATCACTTTGCTTAAGCTTTTTACTTAATAATCTTGTCAAATATTTTATGGAGACAAAACTATTATCTAGTTCTAAGGAAATTCCATTTCTAAACTTGGAAAAGCTAAAAGACAGCTTTGCTCAGAAAACATGTTGTATGCCATGCCACAGACAGCTAATTGTCTAAATGTACATTATTAGAACATATTTTAGTGTTCTAACTCAGTTCACCTCATTAACACTGAGGTAAATATTTAATGATTTGGCCATGTTTTCTTTTATCCAAGCATTTATGCAATTCTGGAAGTTACTCTATAGTATAAATCATTTGCGGGTATCATTTATATTTGTATGAATAAAAAACCAAACATTAGTTTATATATGGAATGGACCCTGATTGTATTGGGCATAAACAGCACCTGGTATAGTGATGAATTGTTGAGTTTAGGATTGTGGTTAAGGAACCATTTTTAAAATTAATTTAGCCTGCTCAGGGATCTAATTGGTGCATTGGGAGTTCCCTTACCCATTTGTGCTTTATTTAACTAGAAAGTTAGTATGAAAAGAAAGGTTTAAAGATAAATTTGCTGAGATCTCAACTCTGATGGAGTAGACTGCCTTTTCTATTTCAAGTAGTATAAATAATTGAACATTTAAAGGCAAAAAAATGCTTTTAATGCAGACCTGAGTTTGCCCAACAATCCTAGTGAAAATGGAATATATGAATCTGTAACAGAAATAATCTGCCTTTCCAAAAACTAACAGTCTAAAAAAAATCCTTATCTTGCTTTACAGGGAATAAATGAATAAACTTACCTTACCAATTACCATTAACACAGCCAAAATTTGTGTTCCGGTTGACTTAGACAAAAGTTGATCAATGAAGTTGTCAAAAGAGAAAGGGGAAGCAATCTCAGAAAAGCTCCCTTGACGATGTTTGTAATCACAAAACCTCATTCCTTAGGACTTTATGTGCTTCACTCAAACTACATACTCTGCTAAAATCAGGCTTGCATTATTTAAAAGCAGACTTATATAGTAAAATTTAGGGAATCAGCCAGAATGTTACTATGATAAAAAGAAACCCAATGTTTTAAAGAGGCAAAACTGCTCTTAGAATATTAATAGAAAAGATGGAGCACTTTCTCAGTTTTAATGAGCTGAATACAGAATTTAAGTATCTCTAAATAAAGTTTTTAAAACCTGTTCAGAATATCAGAAGCTGTTTTTTACATGGATAATTTGCCACATTTAACAGATGTACAATGAGAGGCTCTAAAATTGTAATCTTCAAACCATTAACTTTAATGTGGTATTTGGGGCTTTGATTATTCTATTGGGAGAAAGTCACCTAAAAAAATGCAACTTTTACAGATTTCTAAACTTCCATAACATTGAAATTCCATATACAAAAATCAGTGAAGCATAATTTTTTTTTGCTATACAGTGCAATGTTTGATTGAAACTATTCATTGGTATCTTAAATTTCCATGGGTATACTCCATTGTAGCTATAACTTCTATCTACACTTCGCTTTTTTTAATAGTTTTCCCATTGAAACATTCTTTGCACAATTTAAAATTTGCCTTTTGCTTAGAATTTGAATTGTAGACAAATACAAACTGCATCAAAAGAATAGAAGTATCCAAAGACAGATTTTGCCCTCTGTGTGTGAGTGTGTGCGTGTGTAATCAATAGACAAAATAGTTTTGCACCATTTCATTGCTCACGCCAACTCTTTCATGCACCCACCACCAAAAAGAGTGCCACTTGCAGCACATCAATGTAATTCAGCTTTTGTAATATTTGCAAAGGTCATTGGCAGATCATCGGCAAGCATATTTTTCTGTTTTGCATCTCTGGCAAATTAGAATAGTGTCAATTTTAGTCCCAAGGGCTCAGTACCCAAGCTGTTGAAAGGGTCCACATTAGAAAACAACAAAAAGCCATATCTTCTCCAATTCCTATTAAAACAGAGGATTGGGGGGGGGGGTATTTAAAGTTTTAAAGGGTTAAAGGTTCCTGATAATGGTGTGATGGTACATTTTTAGTGCTACACCATGTACATAATCCTCGCTGAAGTTAAGGTAACATTTAAAACAGCGGTCCCCAACCTTTGTGTCTTGGCAGCCCGGCTGGGTGGGGGAGAGGGGAACCCTGCCACATGAACAGTGGACCGGTGCACACATGCGGCTCGACTCACGCAAGTGATAGGCTGGCATGCATGTGCATGTGCATGCAGCTCAACTTATGCAAGTTGAGCTGTGCACATGTGTACATGTGCATGTGTGCCCCAGCCTGCCCCTTGTATGAGTTGAGCTGCACGTGTACGCATGCACGCTGGCCCACCGCTTACGCGGCCCAGTTGCAAATAGGCCATGGCCTGGTAGTGGGCCATAGCCCAGAGTTCGGGGACCCCTGATTTAAAATAACCATCCTACACTAAGAGCCATCATATTTTCAATTTTTCTTACTGGAGATACAAGTCAAATCTAGTTTCACTTTTCTAATTGCTTTTTTGGAAAAGGCAGTACTAATCAAAATCAGATATACAACCAGTATGTGAAAGCTGAAAAATCAAGGAATAAGAATATTACTGAAGAAATATGGCTTTATAGAATGGCAAATTTTGTTCTTTAAGCATAATTGAGTTTAAAAGTCCACACTGAAATATATAGTAGTTTTACCATTGCAGGGAATCTGGCTTCAGATTCTTGGCCTCTTATACTCATGACCTACAAATAAGGTGACCAATCGTCCTCCTTTAGGGAGGACAGTCCTTCTTTTGTAAGTTCTGTCCTCCCCCGAAAAGTGTCCTCCTACATGTCCTCCTTTTCGATATTTGAAGACTAATCTGTTGCACGTTATGTGACTTATTTGTATTTGACATGATGATTCGTCAAGGCTCGGTACAGTGCGGTATAAGATGCGATTATAAGACTCATGCGCTCCGCACAGGAGACCTTGAGAGAGAGCACCGCGTGCAAGTGGCTTTGTTTACTTCTTATGTTATATGCTATGTTTACTTCTTATGTTATGTTGATACTCTAGCTGCAGCACTTGCCGTAAAATTCAATATGAAAGATATTTCTTGTTCAGATATTTCCAATATATTGTTAAAAGATGATACACTGACAAAAAATATTAATTCAATGGAAAAGTACTCATTTAAAAAATAATTAACAGACATGTAAGCATAATTACAATATAAAATGTTACAAATGTTTTTATTATGCATATATCATATTGTAGTGTATTATTGTTGCAATGAATAAAATGTTTTTTATTTACGATTTTTTTTCAATTTATTTGTCCTCCTTTTCATTGTAAAAAAGTTGGTCACCTTACTATAAACACATTGCTTTTATATCTTTTTTGATTGCTACCCAGGAGGCAATCTGATCTGTCTTTCCAACAAAAAGGAGTGAAGGTCAAATGTGAAGTCATAAAATCATATCATACGGAATTTAATAAGATTTTTATCACTTCAAATTCTAGCTTTGGTTAGCACAGTAAAGAATGTCAGTTTAACACAATGTTTCTTAACCTTGGCATATCTAGACTTCAATTCCCAGAATTTCCCAGAATTCTGGGAGTTGAAGTTCAGATGTCTTAAAGTTGCCAAGATTGACTGTTTTAGCTAATTACTTGGCTGCTCAGAAACTTGTGTTTCCATAAGGAAAGAATATTCAGGAGTATTTCATTTTTCAATTTGTAGACCAAAATGATGCAAAATATATTTAGGTCTTTCTACTTCATATTAGCCTTACTCACAATACAAATCTATGGCTAATGCCTCATATTTAGAGAGGGAAAGAAAAAAATAACTGGTAATATCACAGCAGACTTTTGATCTATTAGATTATTCAGTTAAAGATGAAAAGAGATTGGCAGACAATGGCAGAGAATCATGTTATTATAGAGCCTGCACCTCTGTTGAAAAATGCCATAGGATTGGCTTGAGAAAAGGTCAAATATGAGAATATGTCAGCTTTAGTCCTACTCAGAAGTAGCTGCTCCAGAGGTTTCTGTTCAAATGTCATCAGACAGCATATTGTTGTAAGCTGACTGCATGAGTATAAATGAAAATCCATCAGCATTATGTTATTGGGTCAATCATAATAAAGTTTTTGAAAGAACTTTTGACGTTCCTCCAATTGTAATATCTGCCCTTTTCATTTTTGAATGAAAACATTCTTGCTCAAATAGTATTCTAGCAGTTCCTGGGGATTCAATGAACTGTCCATCGTCCAATAAAACCCCTATTAAAATTAATGTAGAAAACCTTTCTAATCAAACAACCAACACATTATTCGGTATGCCTCATAGAGAATGTGCCTTTTGCAGCAAATATAATAGTGCAAGCCTTTAAGCAAATTTAATTAGGAAGTGGTACAATTTCTAGGTCATCTAATATTTAATGACTTTCAAAAGCAGTTTTCTGGGTCAGAAGAGGGCATTCTAGAGCTCACCCACACCATTGACAAGTGGCTGTGGGATACCACCAGCCTTCTGACAGGGGTTAAGGAAGGCCTAAACCTGCTTCTAACATTCCCTGGCAAAATTATTTTGCTGTCATGTTCCCATGATGCTTGTTTTCCTCTTTCTCTTCTTAGGTTATAAGCAAGAGGCTTACATTGTCTGAAATTGTTACAAGCAGTAAAATATCTATGGAGATTTTCAGTCATTCAGGTCATGGTTGTCCCAAAGGTGCTTTTTCAAGAGGCAACTGGACTTTCTGCTTTTTCTTTGAAGATGTTTCACTTCTCATCCAAGAAGCTTCTTCAGCTCTGACTGGATGGTGGGGATGGAAGGATTTATACTCCTTATAGACAGCTGGTCATTTGCATTCTTTTAGCGAGTCATTAAGAGCACCTGGAGGTTTATCTGTATCATCAGGATCACCTGAGTGGTGCAAATGGGTGTGGAGCCTTCTTGGAACTGTTAAAAGGACTGTGTTGTAGACTGGAGATAGATGATGTCATATCCCTCCCCCTCTGTTGAGAGAGAGCTATTCAAAGAGCCGAGGTGGCGCAGTGGTTAAAATGCAGCACTGCAGGCTACTTCAGCTGACTGCTAGTTCAGCAGTTCAGCTGTTCAAATCTCACAGGCTCAAGGTTGACTCAACCTTCCATCCTTCTGAGGTCGGTAAAATGAGGACCCAGATTGTTGGGGGTAATATGCTGAACTCTGTAAACCGCTTAGAGAGAGCTGTAAAGCACTATGAAGCGGCATATAAGTCTAAGTGCTATTGCTATTCAGTTTTGAAATATGTGGCCTCTTTGACCCCTCTTTCAAACCAATGGTCATCTCTGTTCAAAATGTGGATTTGCTGTCTTCAAAAGAGTGGCCTTTGTCTTTTAAATGCAGATGGACTGCTGAATCTAGTCCTGTTGGGTTCATTCTCCTATGTTGTGCCATGCGTTTATGAAGTGGTTGTTTTGTTTCCCCAATATACAGATCTGCACATGGCTCACTGCATTGTACTGCATATATCACATTGCTCAGTTTGTGTCTGGGTGTTTTACCCTTGGAGTGGACAAGCTTCTGCCTTAGTGTATTCTTGGGTTTGAAGTGTGCACATATGTTGTGTTGGCTCCTCCTGAGCTTTTCCAATATTCCTGTATGGAATGACAATGTTGCTTTGTTTATTGTTCTCTTCGTTGTCTGTTAATGGAGGAGCTCCTGTAGGGTTATTTTTGAGATTTGATGAAGGCCCATTTGGATTAGCCACATGTTCTGAGGGCTTCCTTTATGTGTTTTAGTTCTTTTTCTTTCCCATCTTTGCTGATAGGCAGGCTTTCAGCTCGGTGGTGGAGGGTTCTCATGACTCCCATTTTCTCATGACTCCATTTTCTCTCTTTTTTCCAGTTCTTAACATCTGTCAATTACCTTGTGGATATGATCTCAAAAGCTCTAATTTTGTATGTTTATACCATGCTTGAAGCAGTAACTTACTATTAGTTTTTAACCTTGTGGAGATCCTGAATTACTCATGTTTGCTCATATCTTATCTCTTGATATGACTGTATCCTCTGACTCAGGGGTGAAATGGTCCCGGTTCGCACCGGCTCTTGGGGACCGGTAGGACTTGGCACATGGCTTGCTGGCCACGCCCCCGTACCGGTCCGGGCCCCGGGCCCCAGGCCCCAGGCCCCCAGCCCAAGCCCTGGCCACCCATGTGTACCCCGGCCACCCATGTGTACCTAACTGCCCACCCGCCGCTTTGCCTGCTCCCGGCTTTTTCCTTTTGTTAAATAAAAATGGCCGCTGCTTTTCCCACCTATCAGCTGGGCTCTTCCCGACACCCACCCCCACTCCCGGGCCCCAGCCTATATAACCTGGCTGTTCCAGCCTAGCAAACCACCCACCTTCCCACCCAGCCTCCAGAGTCCAGCTTGCTTACCTTAGCTCTTTGGACCCAATTCTGAGCCGTTGGTAGCCAGCCACACCTGCCTTTCTTTTTGTCTGAATTGCAAACTGCAATCCATCTGATCTGCAAGCCACTTAATCTGCCTGCTTGAAACCAGCAATCCATCCATCTGCTCTGCAAGCAACTTATTCTGTCTGCCTTATTCCTTCCATAGGGTAAGTAACCTTTTTTATTTTATTTTTTGCTTTTAAAAAATAGTAGCCATATAGCCATTTAAAACTTTTGCAATGCTTTTGTGTTGTGTGTTTTGCATGGTGTGTGAGTCAGTACAGCTGCTTTTAAATGGTGTGTGTGAGCCATTTGTGTTGTTGTGCTGTTGTGTAAAGTTGTGTTTTCAGTTCTGTTGCTCTGTGAGGCTCCTACTTAAGGCAGGGGCCATTTTGCGTGCTTTTGCAATGCTGCAAAAGGCAGGGGGTTGGACTAGATGACCACACAAGGTCCCTTCTTCCAACTTTTTAAATCTGTTAAAATTTAACAGCTGCTTTTTCATGGTGTGTGAGCCATTTGGCAGGGGGTTGGTCTAGATGACCACACAAGGTCCCTTCTTCCAACTCTTTAAATCTGTTAAAAATTTAACAGCTGCTTTTTCATGGTGTGTGAGCCATTTGGCAGGGGGTTGGACTAGATGACCACACAAGGTCCCTTCTTCCAACTCTTAAATCTGTTAAAATTTAACAGCTGCTTTTTCATGGTGTGTGAGCCATTTGGCAGGGGGTTGGTCTAGATGACCACACAAGGTCCCTTCTTCCAACTCTTTAAATCTGTTAAAATTTAACAGCTGCTTTTTCATGGTGTGTGAGCCATTTGGCAGGGGGTTGGTCTAGATGACCACACAAGGTCCCTTCTTCCAACTCTTTAAATCTGTTAAAATTTAACAGCTGCTTTTTCATGGTGTGTGAGCCATTTGGCAGGGGGTTGGTCTAGATGATCACACAAGGTCCCTTCTTCCAACTCTTTAAATCTGTTAAAATTTAACAGCTGCTTTTTCATGGTGTGTGAGCCATTTGGCAGGGGGTTGGTCTAGATGACCACACAAGGTCCCTTCTTCCAACTCTTTAAATCTGTTAAAATTTAACAACTGCTTTTTCATGGTGTGTGAGCTATTTGGCAGGGGGTTGGTCTAGATGACCACACAAGGTCCCTTCTTCCAACTCTTTAAATCTGTTAAAATTTAACAACTGCTTTTTCATGGTGTGTGAGCCATTTGGCAGGGGGTTGGTCTAGATGACCACACAAGGTCCCTTCTTCCAACTCTTTAAATCTGTTAAAATTTAACAGCTGCTTTTTCATGGTGTGTGAGCCATTTGGCAGGGGGTTGGACTAGATGACCACACAAGGTCCCTTCTTCCAACTCTTTAAATCTGTTTAACATGAATAAAATTTAACACGAAGCCACGCCCACCAGACATCAAGCCACACCCACAAAATAAGCCACGCCCACAGAACCGGTAGGGAAAATTTTCACATTTCACCCCTGCTCTGACTTTATTTTTGCACCATTTCTGGGCAGAACTTTACATATTAAACTTGATTTGGTTTGGCTTGTAACCTTGATGCAAAACTTGGATTTCTTACTTGATTAGTAGTCTACTCTACACAAACAAGGCTTGAAGGCAGTCATTTTATCCTGCTGTTGCTCCCTAGCAACTGGTAGCTACAAGGTATGTGAGGAACAAGAAAAGCTATATTGTTTGTACAGATGTGGTTCACACAGAATTTATTGCACTGCCTGCTGTCAATATTCATTTTTATATGCTATATGACATGCATTTTATAACACTATTCTTACTGTGGCACTTTTATTTCATATTTCCTAGTATTCATTTGTGTAATAATGAAATATTGATATTGCCTGAGTTTTTTGAAACATGTTTTCTATATTAGGGAAATGCTACAATAAGATGGTTTCTAAAGATGAGGACTCAAAAGTTCAAGGAACTTCCCACAGCAGCACTTTTAGCTCTTCAAATATGAATCCAAAATACATATTTATAGCCTTAATTCTGTAGCCTTATTATATTAGGAGTATCTTTTTTATGCTATGCATTCTAAACGGTTTGTCATTAGTGTGTGTGTGTGTGTGTGTGTGTGTGTGCGTGCGTGAGTGCGCGCGCGCACACATCAGAATTTCATTTTTTTAATGTGTGCCAATGTGTTTATAGAAAAAGTGGCAATAAAGATTATCTTATCTTATCAAAAACTGTGATCTTTGAAAAATAAACACAATATATTTTGTTAATGAAAAACACTGCAACTATAGCATATTAACTTCAGACTGTGATTAGTTTCCCTACTATTCTTGTTTTAAGATGCATAGGACAATTCAGTAATATTTTTGATGGCACATGTGAGAATGCCTGCTCAGTACTAACCATTCATTCACTATTCTAATACTGTTAACATTTTCAAAAAATAAGAGGAAGAAGAAGATTTGCATATAGACAACTCTCGAATTACGACAGCAATTGGAACAGGGATCACCACTTGCTAATTGATGCAGTCATAAAGTGTGATGTTACCGTACATGATCATGTTGTTTAGCAATGGCAGTCCTGGCAGTCCCAGTTGTAGTCATAACCCCAGGACTACACAAGTAATTAAATGGAAGAGGTGGGATCTCAGGAAGTAGCACGGGATGTGCATGGGTGCTACAGGTGGAGCAGGGGGCAGTGGGTGGGAGTCATAGACAGGCAGGGGAATGCTGTAGGCAGGCACATGCTACAAAGAGCAAGGGTGGGTGCTACAGACTATGAGATCCTTGGGATCTCTACACTTTGTAGTGGAAGAAAAAGCCCCATGGAGCAACCTACGGGAGCAACTTGAAACCTTCCCTACTGGCTTCCTTGACTTTGCTTGTAGAAGGCCAGCATAGACAGTCACAACTGGCAATTACATGACCACTGCCTGGAAACCTGAACTGTGATAATGGGACCATAGGGATGCTGTGATGGCTGCAAATTCATGGACTGGTTGTAAATCCTCCTTGGTCACCACCATCATAATTTTGAATAATCATTGAATGAGTGATAATAAACTGAGGACTACCTCATTTTTAAAGAGGAAATTGGCTTTTGAAAAATCCTGAATCCCACTGAAGTACAAAAAGTTCACTTTAAATTCTTAGTGGAAGGTAAAAATTCCACTGAGGGGCTTTGCTACCTATATATAGTATGTACTACCTCTATATTTAATCAGTTACCTCCTTTGTCACATTTTGATGGTGTTGGAAAAAATATCCATCTGGTTCAGTTCCAAGTGGGGAGAAAGACACTGGAAACGCCGCCCTGAGTCCTGAGGGAGTAGGGCGGCATAGAAGAACCTCAAATAAAATAAAAATAAAATAAAAAATAAACATGGAGGCTGATTGGAAAGATGGTTTAATGGTGAAGCAGAACCACCAAGCACATGTGATTCTGGGTAGCTGACCACATGGAGTGGAGAGTGAAGGTTATTTATACCCTCTCTTGGGCCTTACCCTTGAGCTTCCTGTTCCTGTGGCAAGAGCATGTATTCTATTGGCTGTAGTCAGACTCCCATAGGCCATGTGGAGTCATGTTTGTCTGAATCAAGTTTGGTTGGAGCCTAGGCTGATGTAATGTCCTTAGGAGGTTTTGCAATGCAGTGAGCCCTGCTGCTAGATAATCCTATCATGTCCCAAAGGGTCATGTCTTAATCCCATCACCCTGGAGCTGAAGGTCTTTTGTTTTGTAGATAGGCTGGCCCAAGCCTTCTCAATGGGCACCAAATATCTGATGGGGCAGGGAGCTGAGGCTCTGAGTTTCTGTCTTTAGAAACATGTTTATCCTTTAGGGAAAATATAATATTCTGCCTTTTTAATATTTCCTAAAATATTTCTTTCTTCTAGGAGAGGGGTGGGTACTAACTTTCTACAATGGCAACTTTAGTGGGATTTAGAGTTACTACAAAACTTTAGAAATTGTTTGCCCTTGCAATCTAACTCCTCTTGTTGCATTCCTTAAAATTTATTCTTATGTAAGTTTTAATTGATCACAGTTTACTTTATCAGGTGCAGGAAAAGACCAGATATAACTTACAAAGGGGAGTGTGATCTAATAAAGTCTATGTGGTAATATTATTTTTAGCCTTCAAGGTTAAAAATGCCAATTACGCTTCATAAATATTTTCTTCAAATAGTCAGTATTGTAAGGTTAAACTTACTACATCAAATGCTGCTGCTCATTACACCTACACAATCATTGCCTCAAATTAAAAGAAAATGAAGACAAGTTCTTTTAACATTAGATACTCAAATGTAATTCATTATTGGTACAGAAGATCTAATTTTCACTTAAAAGTTGATCTTATGTCTAAGGAAAAAGCTAATTAGATAATGGTATCTTGGATTAGCAAGAGGAGATCAAAGAGCTATATAGGTCAAACTTTGCCAAGTGTAAAAACCGAACCTGACAAGACTTCAATGATTCTCAGGCTCAGTGAAACTGTTATGTACACACTGAGGAGATATTTTCTATTCTCAGAGCCAGAAAGAGGACGGGCAAATTTTATTTCACTTGAAAACGTTGGAGAAAAAACTTTGAAGCAGACTTATATCTGGGCTTGATTTCTGTGTTCTGCAATAAACTGAATTTTTGCTTGTGTATGAGTATATAATATTATACATATTAGTATCTATAAATAGTCTCCAATAAATATAGCAATTTGTTGTATCTGTCGTCTTTTGCTGTAATCAATTTCCTGAATATAGAGTTGAATGTTTAGAGAATAATGATTTATTGCTGTGACTGGCATGTAATCTGGTGTCCTGGGAGAACAGAACAGTGGCATTATCTGCCTGCTTCAGAGCAAGCTCTCCAGAATTCAGGAAGCCACAGCAAACCCACTAGCCAGACAGGCCTACAAACTATATGGTTCTGTCTGAGCACTTTCATGAGTGTTAGTGCAACCTAACTGGTTGCAGCTGTAGTAAGCTGGTGCAAGCCAAAGAAGGTTAATGTTGTTTAGGAAACAAAATATAAACAAAATAAGAGCTGAGTTGTAGAATGCAGGAAATAAAATTTGGAGATGGTAGACAAATAGAGATATTGTGGAGGGAGGAGATAGCAGAGACAATGTAAAGTGGCCACCTTTAGAAGTAAAATAGAATTGAGAGAAAGAACAGACTTCAGGAATAGACAGGATCAGAAGATGCAAAAGATTCACATTTGGGTATGGCAATGCAAAAGTTGACACAGAGAAGAAGAAAGGCGCTGGGAACCAGAAGAGCAGAACATGTCCCCATCTCCTAGAAGACTTCTTTTGAGCAAGGGGTAACAATAGAGAAAGCATAAAGCTTTCTCTCTGAAGTACTTTGTCCAATTTGGATTTTATTCCCTGCAGCTAACAAATCCCAGATGGATCAGGAAGGAGAAGATCTAGCTGAAAATGAAAGTTTTAAGAACAATGAAAAGGGATAATGAGATAAGAAAGACAATTGTTACAATGAACACAACTGCCAACGGAATGAAAACGTTAGGTTGCTTCTATGTACTTTTCTTTGCACTGCACCTTTAGGAAGATTAGTTTGTTTCATATGAAAAAGAAATTCATCCATTCAGTTTAATACTTTGGTGTTGCTTAATTTATTGAAATACATGTGTTATATTGTTCACTTATCTATATTTTGTTTTCTAAAAGTATGTGTAAAAGTTGTACAAAATTCACAACTAGAGGGAGGGGTCTTTTTCCTTATTAGATGTCCCAGAAGGAACAGAAATTGTCCCATAGACCCCTCTGTTGATTGAAAATTGGGCAACAGACATATCTCAAAGAAATTCTTTTTTTTAATCAATATTTATTACAACTTTTTTGTGTCCCCCCCCCCCCACATACATATTTTAAGAACAAAGTGTTGTCCGGATCATTCTTACATATCTTTTCATATACATAATCCATTTTACATCATATCTTTGTTTTCAATTTCAGCCATAATATTCTCTTTACATATTTCTTTGTCTTATTTTCTTCTTAATACATAAGCAATATTACTAATCGCCCTAAATTCCTAATCTTTTACAATAACATCAATTAGTTGTCTTATTTCTCCATTACTACATACATTTCTCACGTTTATCCCGCTGCATTTTAACTTCATCTCTTAATTTAAATTGTCTTTAAAATTAAACCAAATTACCTTTTCACTTTCCATCTGCTGTTCTATTTTGCTATAAACAATATACATCATCATATTCAAATCTAACATGAAAACCCCTTGACTTGATTAACTATCCACAATTAATAATATTAATACAATTTCCTTAGATCTTCTAATATGAACCCTATTTTCCTTCCTCCTTTCCACTAACCTTCCCCTCTTTAACCATTTTCTTTTGATCTCTCAAAAATTCCACTTCTTGTTAATTTTCTTGTTGTCCCATTCCCTTAACTTCTTTTCTTCTTTTTATGTGTCTTATATCTTTTCTCCTGAGTCTCTTTTCTCTCTTTTGAATATATTATTCGAGTGGTTCTACCCCAAATTTTCCCTGGTCTCTTCCCACTATTTCCCTCTTTACCCTTTGATTGATTCTTTTTTGAGGGATGTTCCCCTCTGTCTACTCTTTTTGTGCCACTGTAAATCCCAGTGAAATCATCAAGCTGTTTTTTTGCTTTCAGTCCCTTCTTCTTCAATGTTATTTTCTTGTTTCTCATTTATATTCCCTTTTACCACCTTCTCTCCTATTTCCTGCTCTGTGTATTCCAGCAAAATTGCTGACTCTTTATTACCTTTTAAAGTTTCACACATATTTTTTAACATATCTCAACGAAATTCTGTAGGGACTGAAAGAGACTCTACTTAGGGGATTATCTTGGGGAATTAGCTCTCAAATTCAGGACTGGCTTCTCTCTTGCCACAAAGTTGCTACTAGTGAGGAAATCGGATGGGATGCTTGAGGTCAAGTATTATGCTGCTGCAACATTATATCTGCTTAAGGCTTTCCTTTCTAACTTGTTATCTTAAGGCATTTAGAATTGCTTTCCCAAATAAATGATGAAACAATGTTACTTCTATTTGCTAAACAAACAAAAAAAGACTGCTAACCAGAGAAATATTGAAGGAAAGAAAGGAAGGAAGCAGAATATCTCTTTTAGGGGAATACAGCATATTTAAAAAAAAACCAGCACAAAATCATGTCTAGATAATTAACAGTTCAAACAGCATTGCCTTGAGAGATTCATTAATCCAGTTAATTATGACATTTTGTGTATGTTGAAGTGATGCTTAAGTCTCTTCCTGACAATATCATAAATACTCCACTAATAGCTTTACAAGTCATAATGTGATCAAAAATCATTATGTCATATTAATCTTGCAGTCTTTACCATTGTGCCTATATTGTGATTTTTGTGAGTCCTAATCTGAATAAGTTATTTGGCATTTGGCTGAAATCTATTCATCCCTCATAATTGCTTTCCACCCATAATTCTTGGGTTTCTTTTCAGGTATTATCCTTACATAGCCAGGACACATCCTTTTCCCCACTCCCTTTTCCTCTCTGGCCTTCTAGCCTGACTTCTTAACAATGACAGAAGTCATTTATCTTTTCCAATTATACAGTAGATCTGGTGTTTTTCTATGTCTATTCCTACCAATCTAATCACCAGTTTGTCTTTCTCCTTTTTTTTCCTTATTATCTGTGGCTGGGAAAAATGAAGAAAACGTTCACACAGTGATGATAATTGCTTTTCTTTTCTCATGAGGATTGTGGATTTCTCTGCATAGATAAATAAATCTTTAATGAATTTTAATCTGCAGCCTTCCCTGGTTCATGAATAACTTAATACCATGGTTGTATTCCCCAAAAGAATGCCCTGAAATTATGTTGGGTTATGATTGTTATCATTTTCAGATAGCATGACTGATTATGTATTATGGGTGTTACAGCCCAACACATACATCTACAGGGCACTCAGTAAAGATGAATGCACTATAATATATGTAACAGATAACCCACATTTTACAGGAAAACTCACTAGGGGCCATACTCAATCTTTGCTGCTGTTCAGAGTACTTAATTGCTGGAGATTGTCAAGTTTTTGCTATATTGGTTCCTGCTGCTCCAAACAGATTGAATTAACCCACCTCTGTCAGAGTATATCTTTCCGCCTTTTTATGCTGTTTCTTAGGATGTGTCCTCATTTACATCTGATCTTACCACAAATATGCCCTAGAATGTTGCAGTAAGTAGATTAACCATAGTGGTCAGAGTAAGCTGCTACTATACGTGGATATAGAATTATAGTTATAGTTAAATATAGAAGTAATATAGCATCTAAATTAAGCTTAATTGTACTAATATCTTACAGTAGAAAATATTTGTATGCTAATGTGGAAAAATATCTGTCAAGCAATCAAAATGACCAGTACTACCACCATAACTAAAGTAGGGAAAAAACCAGGCCCAAACCCAGTCGTAACAATGCCATCCCCCTTACAACAAAGATCGATAGAGATCGTGTTAGGGAAAGAAAAATCAGGCTCGACATTAAGCCTACAAAGTATGCAAGACATGCTCTTGATGATCCAGGAAACAATGGTTAGCAGCAAGCAATAGCAAGTAATCATGAGGAAACAAGAAAGCATAATGAGGAAATTAAGACGGAAATGGGGGGATGTGAAAGGAAACATCAAGAGTATGGACAAAAAGATTGGGAATATCCAACAGACGATTATAGAAAATGAACAAAGGATTAAGATAGTGGAACTGAAAGTGGACCAAGTAGATCAGAAGGTAGAAAAGATGGAGCAAACAAATAAATTGATTAATAAAGAACTTGAAGAATCCATAGCCTATTTCGAGATGGAAAAAGCTTCATGTTATTTAAGGTTCCAAAATATTATGGAAGAGAAGGGAGAGAATTTGGGTGAGAAAATGGCAGAGATACCGGCAGAAATACTACAAAAAGATACACAAGAGGTGAGAAGAGACTTGGATGAAGTGTATAGAGTACACACAAATTACATTAGAAGACATAGATTAGCACGAGAAGTGCACATCAAATTTACCAGGAGAACGATAAGGGATGAAATTTATAAAAAAAACTAGAGAAGAATCGATAATATATAAAGGAAAGGAAATTATATTAAAGCAAATACCAAAGAGAGTGAAGAACAACAAGAGACAATATCAATTTCTAACAAACTATTTAGTGAAACATAAAACTATGTTTAGATGGTTGATGCCGGAAGGGGTTCTAAAAAAGTTTAAGGTAGATACATTGGAGAAAGCACAAGAGTTCCACGACCAATACTGTGAAATAGAAGAAGAACAAGAGAGTAGAGAGAGTAGAGAAGAGTTGGAAAGTAGGAGTCAGGAAGACGACCAGACAGAAGAGAAAGAGAAAGAGAGAGAAGAAAAAAGGATACAGGAAAAATAACAGGAAGAACAGGAAGGAGCAAAAGGAAGGGTACTAAGAGAGACAAGAAGCACAAAAAAAAAACAATATAAGTAAAAAATGGAAGAGGAAATCAAAATAACCTCTATAAATATCAATGGATTAAACACACTAAAGAAGAGAACACAAACATTTGCAAAATTAAGGAAATTAAATTCTAACATGATATGCTTACAAGAAGTTCACATTAAAAAAGAAGATAGTAAGTTACTTGAAAACCCAAAATTGGGGAAACTTTATACAGCATTAACAAACACACAAAAAAAGAGGAATAGCGACATATGTTAGAGACAATAAAATCTGGTTTAATATATAAAGATGAAGTAGGTAGAATTTTAATGATCAAATTGGAAATATAACAAAAATTAATATTATTGACGATAATATATGCACCTAACAACAGTATGAATTTTACAAGAAAATACATAAAAAATTAATAGAATTAGAATATGAAAATATATGTATAATTGGAGATTATAATGCAATCGTAGACCGTACAAAAGATTATAAAAGTAAGAAACAAAACAAGAAGAAAAAATATATATTACCAAAATCTTTCTGGGAAATGACCTTAGAATTAGGCCTGCAAGATGCATGGAGAGAGACTCATCGGACAAAGGAACAATATACATTTTTTTCTAATCCACATCAGTCCTGGTCAAGGATTGACATGGTCTGGGTGACCCCGGGGTTGCGCAAAGACATACAAAAAATTGAAATAGAAACCAATGTGTGGGCGGACCACAACCCAGTAAAAATAACATGGAAAGGCCAGAAAAAGAAAAATAGATGGACAATGAATCAAAATTTAATGAAAGATAAGGAATATAGAATAATGTTGCAGAAGGAATTAAGATTATTTTTTGAAGTAAACACAAAAGAAGAAACAGTATTACAAAATCTTTGGGATACTACAAAAGCTTATATCTGCAGACTAACGATAGCTTATACAGCAAGGAAAAACAAAAAAAGAAGGCAACAGCAAGAGATATTGCAGGAAGAACTGAAAAAAGCGGAATTGGAATTACAAAAGGACCCCCAAAGCAAAATAGCAAGAGAAAACAGAGATATTATAAAACACAAAATTAACTTAACTATCCAGAAAGATTTGGCACAAAAAATTAAGATGACAAAACAAAATTATTTTGAATATGCAAATAAGCCCAGTCATTGGTTGGCATATAAATTGAAAAAACAAAAAGAGAAAAAATGATATATCAATTGTAGTATGGGAAAGGAATAATACAACATAACAGAGAAGAAAAGAAAAAGATAATATTAATTTTTTTTAACAAATTTATATGCTCAAGACGATGTAACAGAAGACAAAATCAAAACATATTTAGAAACAACAAACATAAAACAAATTACAGAAGTTCAAAGACAGATGTTGAACAGGGCAATTACAATAAGAGAATTGGATAGGGCAGGGATAGGCAAAGTTGGCTCTTCTATGACTCATGGACTTCAACTCCCAGACTTTCTGAACCAATCATGCTAGCTCAGGAATTCTGGGAGTTGAAGTCCATGAGTCATAGAAGAGCCAACTTTGCCTACCCTTGGGATAGGGCATTGAAAAAACAGAAAAACAATAAAACACCTGGCCCAGATGGAATACCTGCGGAACTATATAAGAATATGCAAGAACTACTAGAATGGATAATGATAGAACTATTTAATGAGGCAGAAGCATTAATCACACTGATACCCAAGGAAAATTCAGACCATCAACAAATCCAAAATTATAGACCCATCTCACTGCTAAACACAGATTATAAACTATTTGTATCAATAATTTCAGAAAGAATTAAAAGAATCTTAAAATGAGAGTATACACCCAGATCAAAATGGCTTCTTACCGAAACAACAGATCAAAAATAATATGAGGACAATAATGAACACCCTAGAACCGTGGTGGCGAACCTATGGCACGCGTGCCACAGGTGGCATGCGGAGCCATAGCGGCCGGCACGTGAGGGTTGCCCATCGGCAAATCGGAAGTGCGGAAAAACGCACTTCCGATTTGCCGGTGAGCTGTTTTTTGCACTCCAGAGGGTTCAGGGAAGCTCCCTGAAGCTCCGGAATGCAAAAAACTACAAAACGGACAAACCGGAAGTGCATTTTTCCGCATTTCCGGTTTGTCCCTTTTGTAGTTTTTTGCATTCCGGGGCTTCAGGGAGCTTCCCTGAACCCTCCGGAGTGCAAAAAACAGCTCACCAGCAAACCAGAAGTGCATTTTTCCGCACTTCCGGTTTGCCCGTTTCGTCGTCCCAGGCTCCGGTAAGGCCTTTGCGTGTGGGTGGGGGGGGTGCGCATGCGCAGGGGGCAGCATGGGGGGGTGTTGTGCGCATGCATGGGGGGGAGGAAATGGGTGTGGGCATGAGAGCGCGCGCGAGCGCCCCCCCTTTTTGGCACGCGAGCCTAAAAAGGTTCGCCACCACTGCCCTAGAATATTATGAGGAACACCCTGAAAAACAAGTGGCACTGGTTTTCCTTGACGCCCAGAAAGCGTTTGATAATGTAAATTGGAAATTCATGATTAGGCAATTAGATAACATGAAATTTGGAAGGAAATTTGTAAAAATGATAGAAGCAATCTATACAAACCAAAAGGCAAAAGTGATAGTGAATGGGGACAGTATGGAAAGATTTGAAATAGCAAAAGGGGTAAGACAAGGATGCCCTCTCTCTCCCCTTTTATTTATATTAACATTAGAAACTCTTTTAATAAGAATTAGAGAAGATCAGGAAATAAAAGGACTAAAAATTAGAAAAGAATATAAAATTCAAGCATTTGCCGATGATTTGGTATTCATAATGGAAGAATCATTAGAATCTTTCTGTCTTCCTTCCTTCCTACCATCTTCCTTCCTTCCTTCCTTCCTTCCTACCACTTTCTTTCTTTCTTTCCTTTTTTCCTTCTTCCCTCCCTTCCCTTCCCTCCCTTTCTTTTTCTGTCTATCTTCCTTCCTTCCTACCATCTTTCTTTCTCTTTCTTTCTGTCTTCCTTCCTTCCTCCCTTCTCCCCTCCCTCTTTTTTCCTTTTTCTTTCCTTCTTTCCTCCCTTCCCTCCCTCCTTTCTTTTTCTGTCTTCCTTCCTTCCTACCATCTTTCTTTCTCCCTCCCTTTCTTTCTCTTTTTCTCTTTCTTTCCTTCTTCCCTCCCTTCCCTTCCTCCTTTCTTTTTCTGTCTCCCTTCCTTCCTACCATCTTTCTTCCTTCCATCTTTCTTTCTTTCTTTTTATTTCTTTCCTTTTTCTTTCCTTCTTCCCTCCCTTTCTTTTTCTGTCTATCTTCCTTCCTACCTACCTACCATCTTTCTTTCTCTTTCTTTCTTTTTTTTATTTTGTCATTCAGAAACAAGGAATCATTGTTTTTCTTCAGGACTGACTTGAGGCTGTTCCAGATGCTGGGGCCAGCCATTGCAGGCTGTCAGTTCTAGAAACACAGCTGGATGCCCCTGGTACCGAGGGACAGGCTTGTCTGCCTCGGGGGAACTATACCTCCGGCATGCCTTGACTATGTTCGCCCACCATTTCTCTTCCAGGCAGAAGTGTCGGACCAGGGCAGTTTCTTTTCTTTTTTAAAAAAAAATATTTTTATTGAACACACAAAACAAGACAAAACAAAACGTATAACAAACAGGTGGGGCATTTGTAGCCCCCTATCTATCAAAAGTTGTTGTCGGATGATTACATTTTATACTGTATTTCATTTAATATTCATATTGCTCTCACATTACCTATCCTATTGTACAATATACCTTCTAAAACCTTTACAAGATTACTTGAGAATACACCTGCGCTTTCCTCCAGCACCGAGAAGCGACGAGTGGCGCTGGGGCAGAGCCAGGCTGCCCGGAGATTAGCTCACGAAGATGAGGTATACCTGAATATTCAGTCATGCAGTCATTTGCCACGGGGGCTGCAAGGTTGCTCCATCGAGCCAGCCCTGGCTGCAGCCTGCCCAGGGTTCAGGGGTTGCTCGTGGCTGCAAACACACACACACCCTAAGAGGCACAACCAGGCTTCGAAGCAAGGCCCTGGTGGAAGAGGTGGAGGGGCGGCGGGGGGAAGAGAAACGAATCCTGCTTCTTCTGGCTGTTTCCTCGGCTTCACGCTTTAATGCCAGCCTGGCAGCCTTGTCTTCATTTTTGAAAAAAATGCCTCTCCGACCCTTCCTTCATTCCTTTGCGAAGGCGAAGCCTCTTCCTCCCCCGAAAAGATCCGGCTGGCCATCCCCGGCTCTGGGATATGCCAGCTGGCCTTTTCTTTCTTTCTTTTCTTTTTTCTTTCTTTCCTTCTTCCCTCCCTTCCCTTCCCTCCCGCCAGCTGTGGTCAGGCCACTGCCGCCGCTCACCCAGGCCGATGGCTTGGTAAGCATTCTCCGGGTCACGCACCAGGTCGCAGAGTGCCATCAGGCCCACTGCCGCATCAGCAGCTTGGGGTGCTGCAGCTCTTCATTGAGCTTGGGGAGGCCTCGGCGGCCAAAGGCCATGGGTGTCTTGGTGGGGTTGATGTCGGGGGGGCATCTGGGCTGACATCTGCGGGTGCGCCATGCCGGAGAGGAGACCGCTGAATTGCGCGCACCAGGTTACGTGCGCCAGGGACGCCAGGTGGGGAAGTCCACACATGTGCATGTTCCAGGGTGGGCGGGGCCTTCCCACGGGTCTGCGAGCACTCGCTCAAGCAGCTTCGGGAGCGTTCGGCTTCCCTCGTCGCTGTGCTGTGCTCAGAGCGCTCTCCCCCTGCCGATTCTCACCGCATCCTGTGCCTTTGCCCGCCGCCACTCTGCAGAGCCTCCCCGCCTTTTCCGACCCTACCGCTCCCAGGCGATTGGGTGGACATGGGTGGCGGCATGGGGACAGGACCAGCGGAACCACCTGCCGCCCCCTGGCCCCTCTTAGTGCCCCCCTGCCGCCACCCTTGCCTCTTACCGCCCCCCCCAAGGGTTCCCACCGAGCCCCCCCTGTACTGCCCACTTTGGGAACCACTGCACTAAAGCAAGAAAGACAAGAAGCTGGTCTGTTTACACTGGTTGTGTTCCTTCAACAGGAATAAACTGAATTTAGAGTTGTCCCTGAAAGTGGCGTCTGGTAAAGAGCAATTTTCACTACCTCTCCATTCAATTCGTCCTTTTTTGTCTCTAATCCGATAAAATAATATTCCCTGAAGCACTAAACAGGCACAACCTTCATTGAGGGGTCCTTGGTGGTCTCTGAGCTTGCTTTTCTTGAAAACTAGCAAACATCACTAGAAAGAAGTGAGGTTTGTTGTGAGTTTAATTCAACCCTGAGCTACAAATATTCTCCTTTATTGGTACATTCTTTATTTTGCTGCTTCGAGGGAGCGTCCGCTTCAGATTCTTCCCCAAAGTTTTCACAGCCTTTGCATCTGCCTTTATTCAGTGTAAATGTTGCTAGATTAGATAGCTATCTCGGGATTCCGTTCCGTTCCCTTTAAGAAAGTACACACAATTCTTCTGAAAAAAGCCATTATTTTGATGGCGTTGATCACCTAGAACCAAGAGATGGCGCCACTGCCCCATATATTCACGCACCGTAACTGTGTTTACTTCCTAATGGCAGTAGGATCCTCCTCTTCCTCTTCCGAGCCTACAGGACGAAGAATGGAGGCTGCGTGGTTCTAATCGGACGTCGCGTAGACCAAGTATGTGCGCTTGTTGTTTCTGCCCTGTTTTTCTTTTCTAATGGCGATAAGAGAGGAAGCAGGGAGACAAAGCAAACGGAACAACCTTCCGTTGCAGGAATGTTCAGCTTAGCTTCTCTCAATTCAGTGTCCCCCAGTTGTCTTGTAACGCAATTCCCATCATGTGCGGCCACCCTGGCACGTTGTACCCAGTGCATCTGAAAGGCACCGGATTAAGGGCGGGATGGCCGCAGCGGTTCTTGGGAGGAAACAAAGGATTCAAGAAAAAGCAGAGGGAAAATGTTTTCTAATCTGAACCCCCTCGAATCGCTTTCGCCTGAAAAGTTTAAGAAGGTTGCATCAGAAAAGCTGCGACTATTTCTAAGAGAAAAATCGAGTTTACTCTCATTCCTTGTGAATCCTATAGCTTGGAGTTTTTAGTTCTCTTGCTAAAAAAATAAAAACCTTGACCCCAGACTAATTTGTTGACAACCGGCATTTGGAGATAACGCGAAGCCACTAGCAGGTTAAACCCACTGAATGAACTTCTACAAAAAATTGCAAGCAGCATTACAGGATTATTTTTTTTAACTAATTTGGCACTCCGAATTCTTTGGGAGTTGCAATCCATATGCATCTGAAAGAGGAAGACCTTTAAATTTCCTAAATTACAACCCTGTTTGCTTCTACTAATAGAAGGGTATCCAGTTATATGTTATGAAACATCCATGTATAAATTCATGTAATACGTTGCATGGTTGTAAATTTAAAATTACTGTATTTGGAAAGGTGGCTATCTTCCTTCAGCTTGCTTTTAGGCACATATTCTGCACAAAAATGTACAATATGCAGTATTATTGACACCAACAAGTTCATTTAACAGAAACTAATTTGAACAACAATTTGCAGCATTTAATTTCTGCCACAGCAGTTTTTGAGGTCATTTATTCATATAAAGTGGTAGGATTTTGCATGAATATATTGATCACTAGAATTAATACAGGCAGAAATGCAGAATATGAGGGTAGATCTTGAGATCTTGCTTCCAAGTTTAACTAAGGTAGAAATCAAGCAGCAGCAAGTACTACTGCAGTACAATCATTCTAGTAACTCTTCTGGTCTGATATGATATTAGAATAAAGGATTGTCCCTCTTAATTGTGGGCTCTTTGGTTTGATCAGAACAAAAAATGACCTTTGGGTTGTGATTGTTCCATAGCTGGGATGTGGGAAAGATAAAGAAGTTGCCTTCTTTAACTTAGTTCCTTCCAGATAAGTTTGCCCACAAAGACTGTACTAAGTCCAGCTTATTTGGATGGCATTACAAGTACTGTGTGTATTATTTTTCTCTTTGTATTATTGCTTAATCACAGAATACCTTTTCATGCAAGAGTCATGAAAATGTTATGAGAAATTCAGTTTTGATGTACATGGTTTTTCATTGTGACATTGAGTAATGATGGGAAAGATCTTGGCAGGAGGAGTTATTTAGTCCAAGACTGAGCCACTGTAGCTCTACAGCTGTATATTTGTATATCTCTTTGAGACAAAGGTGTAATCATTCAGCAGCATGATTTCATAATTTCTGAGGTATATTAAACCATAGTTTACAAAACCCAGTGCAAACTAGAAGAAATAGACAGTACAGATAGTCCTCAAGTTACAAACATTTAGTGACTGTTTAAGGTTACAATGGCACTGTAAAAAGTTACTTATGACCATTTTTCACACAACCGTTGGAACATCCCCATGGTCATGTGAGCAAAATTTGGATGCTTGGCAACTGGCTCATATTTATGATGGTTGCAGTGTCCTGGGGTCATGTGATCACCTTTTGCAACCTTCTGACAAGCACCATCAGTGGAGAGGGCCAGATTCACTTAACAACCCTGTTACTAATTTAACAACTGCAGTGATTCTCTTAACAGGGGTAAGAAAGATTGCAAAATAGGGCAAAACTCATTTACACTGTTTTGCTTAGCATCAGAAATTGTGGTCTCAGTTGTCATAAGATGAGGACTACCTGTAAATGCAGCCCCACCTACCGGTATATATACTTATATGGCCAGTTCCATTTTGTATCATTGTTTTCATCTCATAGAATAGTATTAATTTGGCTCCTAGAAACCAAACCATAACCCATTTCTGGTCTAAGCTATAAAACAAAGTGAGTTGTTTCCTTATAGTAATTTTTAACATGTTTTTCATCCCATGTCCATATTAACCCTTAAGACTCTCAGAGGCCTCCAAATGTTTTTCTAGAGTTGTAAAATGTTGTAGGGCTGTAGTTTTTAATGTGAATTAATTATCAACTGTAATCAGGAAAAATACCATTACTCCAGAACAGAGAGACTTTTTATTTTCTTCATTATTACCCCAAACTGGAAATTGAAAGTTTCCTATATTATTAAAAATATTGTTGACTTTGATCAACATGAAATCAAAAGTCTTCATGCATTAACACAATAAGGACATTGCTGATTAAAATTAAAGTAAAAGCCTTCCTGCTTTGTGATAATAATAGTTGGATAATATGTAATCAAGTAAATTAAATCCTACTTTACAGAGCAGGCATAAATTACGTATCCATCACTGTAAGATGATTCATATCCTTGGTACCTGTGATGATCCGGGGCATGGCATGAAGGCAACACAGCTAGAGAACCAGTATTAGTCCCTTTATTGGCACCAACTTTGCCCCCAACGTCCCGTTTACTCTCCGGCCTGGAGAAAAGCTCTCCCACAAACCTGCAGCAGCTTCTGACTGCAGATACGCCAGTCCAAACGCTGTAAGCAGAATGACTGCAATCAATCACTCTAGCAGGGCAAGATAATGAGTCCAAGAAGTGAAGATTTCACAGCAATAATTCCAGGAAGACAAGATAAGCACACAGAAGCATGACAATAATTCAAACAGTCAGGAATGCAACTTTTCACACTAGATGAATTCAGCATTTGTTCCCAACAAATGCCCCTCCCAACTGCCTCTCCTTTAAACTCCATCCCCAGATGTGCCTTGTGAAGGGAATCGGGGGCCTTTCCTTCCTTGTAAGCCACGCAACCCATGTTGCTCTCTTCTGCATACTTCCATGCGTGCCCTAGGATGAGGAGGGGGTGGGCCTTGGTCTTCATCTGAACCCCCTTTCCCTTGTTCTACCTCTCCCCTGCTCTGCCCAGCCTGACTTTGCCCTTCCCCAGTTTCCTCCACAGCCAACAGAGCCACTCTTCCGCTCTCTGTCAGCTGTTTGTCTTCCGTCTCAGATTCAGACTCTGACAGGGGCATGACAGTACCCATCCTTCTCTTCTCAGATAGAGCAAATTTTCTCTGCACTACCATTAGCTAAGAAACACTAGTATGAAAAGTTTATAGGCAAGGAATTCAAAGTACAGTAATTGCTAACAAAGCTAATGTTTTTAGTCCTCTGTGAATTGGCCATTCTTTTTGGTGATTTATATAAAATATTATCTGCTGACATCACTACAGAAAAAAAAGTCTTGTATCTGTTTTGGATAATGGAACTGGTACTGTTGAACTACTGCATAAGTATACTGTCAACAGTCCGACTATCAAACCCAAGAAAAGTAGGCACTCTCAGGAATTTTGCAATCCCAAAGGCACAACTTTATTGGATACACAATTTCGGTACTGAGGAAACAAAACCAACTCTGGTTTTTCCCGCGCAATGCTTGTATAGTTAAACAATAGCTTCTCCCCACCCCACGTTTGGTCACATTGTCCAATGAATCGTCCTTTTGTTTTGAGAACAGTTCATTTCTTTGTTGGACACCTGCATCTGTGACCTTGGTGGGTCTTGGCTCTCGCAGTCTGTTTCTGGAGCATCTACATTCTTTCTCACCCTCCTCTCCCCTCAGTTCTGTGGCAAATTGAATAGCAATTTCAAACATTTCAAAAGCGGTTCAACCTTAACATATACTGGAATCTCCATGGACATATTATTATGTCAGGCTTTATTTTTCTTCTTGCTTTCCAAAATTGTAGAAGAAGCAGTACGTTATAGGGGTTTTTTTCTGTAGGATAGTGAAAATTCAGATCTTTCCCCATACAAGTTGTATATAAGTAGCATGCAAATAACAAGCAATTGCTCTCAGATGTACAGTCATATTAGCTGCATTTCTGTGCTGCTTTGTAGTCACTTGTTCATTTGGAAATCACTTGAAATGGAAATCATCCTGATAGCAGGTCTACGACAACTCGCCGCAGCCAACTTGTTGCGGGCAACTCGCCATAGCCAACTCGCCATAGCCAACTCGCCATAGCCAACTCGCCACGGGACAACTGGCCCTGGGACAAGAATTACACTAACATCGAAGAAATAGTGAAATAGAATCATTACAGAAAGGATGCCAAAGGAGGGACAAAACAAAATGTGAATTACACAAATTAACATATTTTTAAATTAACTTAAATAATTAAATTGAATTGTCCTGCAGCAAGTTGTCCCATGGTGAGTTGGCCGCATTGGCCGTGGCGAGTTGAGTGTGGCAAGTTGACCGTGGCGAGTTGTCCCAATTAATGTAAGGAGAAGGGTGGCTGATAGTACCCTCTCCTTTCATTCAGAACTATAATGCTTGGAGGTGAAAAACTTCTACTGGAAAGAGATCTGGAGTTCCTGGTTTTACCCAGAACAGTCTTTAATTGTTTGCTGTTTCATTATTTGTTTATTTTATAGTACAAGTGAAGTGCAATATTGATGGAACTGAATACTCACTTCTTACTGGCATCTTTCAGTGGAAAACTTATCTGTTCTTAAGATCTGTATTTGGCTTCTATTGTGTGTGAGGTTTTTTTTTTTTTTGCATCTGCTCAGTATTGGCAATGTTCAAAGTTGCTTGTGACATAAGGACGTTTTCAACTTTGAGATGTTCAAAATGACTGCCACCATAAAATGAGTGTTGTGTTAGCTGTTTATGGGACAGATTAATTTTACAGAATGGGTGGATTGTTCTTTTAGCTGCACCATTTACTTGAGAGGGAAAGGGTCAGAGTATTCTAAAGGGCAACGATTGAAGTCACAAAAAGCAATCCTGTTTTTAAAATGTACTGTGAGGAAAAGCATGTTTACATCAGATTTTGCAAACTCCCAGATAAGCTTTTTTGTGCAGTAAACACCCAAAGTTTAAACTATTTTTTCCTGGAGAACATGGGAAATTGAATATCAACATTGCAATTCTATGCTTGTCTCATCAGAAGTACATTTCACTAAGTTGGGTTGGATTTATCTTGAAGTAAATGTGTTGAACAATTAACAGTAAGACTGAAAAGAATAAAATGGAAAGTGAGAATGGAATTTTGCCAAACATTATTTTGCCCCAGCACTGCAAAACATCTGAAAAGTATTTTGGTATTTTGGAAGGTTTTGTCTAAGAATTTTATATCACTCATAAAAATCTTTGCCTCTTGAAAATTAACACATTGCTTCACATGGTGAAATTAGAAAGAACTAAATTCTCATTTAGTGAACAGAGATTAAAAAAAAGTACTTGATACCTTAACCCTAAATTAACTTGGGCTTTAAAAAATAAAATGCAATCATAAATTGAGTCTGTGGGAATTTAAATGGCTGCTCTTTAATCTTAACCACTCTGTGCTAAATTTTGATTTGAACTTTCTTTTGTCTTTTAGTTTGCAGTTACCACTGATACATATACCAATAGACAATGGTAAGATTTGTTTCCTTATAATTGCTAATGTTTGATTTGTTTCATGTTAGTAGATACAGATATTTATTCCAGTTGAATTGCTTTTGAAACCATTTAACATCCATTTGGATGTATGGGTGTTATCGTGTATGGGCAACATTGTCAATGACTTTCATGCAGTAATAAAAAAAAGAGGAAAGAATGCAGAATAGTTTAGTAAAAGTTGCTCCATTATTCAACACTTGCACATGGTATTACAACAAATCATTTTGCCTTTCAGTGTAAGTACTGAAATTAGTAGACAATGTGATGGCAACTTCAATCAGCAGATTTTGGAAAGTGAATGCAGAATCAAATTTGGAAAACAGAATAGTACATCCTGTAATGTCTTTTCTATACCTTTGTACCAGGGGTGAAATTTTCTACACCTTTGTACCAGGGGTGAAATTCAACCACCTCGGCCCTGCTCGGGAGAGGCAGTAGGGACGATTTGAATCGGTTCTCAGAGCTGGTAAAAATCGTCCCTGGTTGGCCCCGCCCACGCCCGGTCGCCGCTCACCTCTTCCGGATGACTTGACCGTAAATCTGACTGAATCTAATTTCAATGCCCAGATGGCTAGAAACGGATAATAGGACTGCAGAGCACATGATTCCCAGGCTACAGTTCCACTGGCGATGCTCTCAAGCAGCCACGCCAAAGGAGCCAAGAAGCAAAAGATGAATGGGACTAGAGTAGGCGATACCATTTTCTTCAACAGGAGGGTGTGTGAGAGACAAAATGATCCTCCTCCTCTCCCCAGCTTGGAGAAAGCAAGTAGATAGATCAGGGGTGAAATTCAGAAAGAAGATATACCAATTATTATACACAAAACAATAAAAGAGGTACACAAATACTTACATAAGAGCAATAAGAGTCTTATTGCTCTTATGTATTTGTGTACCTCTTTTATTGTTTTGTGTTTAATAATTGGTATATCTTCTTTTTGTAGGTCATTAGGGCAAAGAAGTGACGTCGACTTGGGCATGCCCGCCCACCCAGTCACATGACCACCAAGCCCTGCCCACAGAGCCCACAGTAGGGGAAAATTTTGAATTTCACCCCTGCTTTGTACTGAAGTATGATTTATCTTCCAGTCAAATTTTGAATATAGAAATTGTGGGTATTTTTTTTCCTGGAAAGTTGAGCTCTAAAATTAGATCAAAGTAATAGCCTATTAGATAAGCAGTTTTAAGATGATAAAAGAATTTGGTAAGAACATAAATCTAAGTGGAGCTGGTAATCATCATAGAAGGCAGTTATAATTTTTTAAAAAAGGTTTGTATTTTAGCTCTTGAGAGGTAGGAATATGTGTGCATATGTTTGTATGTGTATATACCGTATAATCCATGCACTCTTCACTGAAAATTATGGGTCAATATTTCCCCCTATGCTCCAGTTTTGTGGGTAGATAGATGTTTTCCCAGTCTAGTCTTATAGCCATATTCTGTACCTAAGGGAGATAAGAACCTAGACTTTCACACTCCTGTCCATCACTTTAATCTAATTTAATACAATATATCTGCTTATCATTGTTCCAATAGCGCCATACCTAGCAGCTTGGCTTTTGCTCTTCATATTTAATTGTATGGTGCTATGAATGTCCACACAGAATGTGTGATTGGGAAAATTCATATCCATTCCATAACTACATCACTGGAACAGAAGTTAAACAAATGGTATTTTGACTGTTATAAATAAGTGGCATGCACTTATTTATGTGCATGCACAAAAACATTGTAGGCTTACAGTATATGCTCACCTCTTTCCAACTTGGTACTTTCAATATTTCCTAACCTGAAGCTGTCCATTTGTTCCCTTTATTGTAATAACATTTGTAGTCTGACATCTCTTAGGACACTAGACTTAAGAAGTTGTTCTCAGCTGAATCTTACAAGTAACATCATTATAATTGTCTTTCATGTTTCTAGTTGTTTTTATTCCTTGTCGCTTCTGTAGAAATACACAGTATAATTTCTTTAATGTTTAGAAAGTCCAGTATGTTCCTCATAATCATCCTCTCTATGTGTTTGTCTTCAAATCTGTCCTGGCAGTGCTTTGATTTGTCCCTGCAGTTTTCTTGGCAAGAATAAATAGAATAAAAGAGGGTCTTTTTCATGGAAATTTGTGACTGTGTGCACTTCATCAGGAAAAAGCTCTTCTAATTTTATTTAGAATCTACCAAAAAAAATCTGATAAAATGCACACAGCTACAAATTCTCAGGTCCTAAAAATATCCTAGTAGCAACTGTTAATATATGCAAATCTACAAGTTAGAATAAAATAACCTACATGTGCCATGAACTTGTGTGATGGAGGTTTGTATCTGAAGGATGCTAAGTTAAAAGAAGATTAAGTTAGGATATCAGGCATAGCATTAGACTAATGGATTTCTTTCATACTGGCGCTGAATTCTGATATTTGCATCCAAAAGATATTATGCTAAATATAAACTTGAATTCTGAGTTTTAGTTTATTTATCTGTTTCGAGGGGGGGTGCTTTTAAATAAGTAGAAACAAAAAAAGTAATTGCCAATAACATTAATAAGGAGGAAACGTTGTATGCAAAATAAGCTAATCTTTGGAGCAATTTGTTCTTGTCCTTGCAAACTGTGTCTTCAAAAGGCTATTGTGTAGCCCTGGGCGATTAAAATAATGGGAATGTTGCCATTAACTTCAGTGGCATAGAGACTGAATCCATTGTCAAGTTTCCTCTCCCTCTCCCAAAATAAAGCTTTTCAGAGAAGTTTGAGAGTGGAGGAGAAACTTGTATTCAAATGTGTCTGACAAACAGTATGTCCTACTGGTCCCTGGGAACCAGAAAGTGAAACTAGCCATAAACAAAAGAAGATTGACCTCTTAAGATTCATTTGTTAAAACTGAATACCAAGAACAAATACATTTGGGTTTCCAGAATTCATGTATTCTTAAACGTTTAGGCTAAAATTGCACTTTTAGAAATCAGTCTTGTCAACTTCTGGGATTTGGTGACCAAGACATATTCATGATACAGAAAGTTGCATAGTGTTTAACCTTTTTCCCCATTGATATAAGAATATGTTTTTCACTCTTAAAAGTGAAATAGAAGATTCCATAGTGCTGAATGAAATGCAGCTCTCTTGACTTAAATTATAGTGGCTTTTACATAATGGAGGACAAGGGCACTTTTGAACATACATGCAAATATGCATGTGACTGGACTTTCTGGACAAGCACTTGCAATATTTTTTCTTCAAAGAATAGGTAACGCAGGCAGACAGATATTCATTTGGAAGTCTATATATTACATCATCTGTAATATAGCTATATATTACAGAAGGTAGCTGTATTCAGCAGCCTCATATTTCAACCGCTTTAGATACAACTTTTGCCTGCTATTGCTTTGCGATTTCATTGACCTTTTGTGATATAAGAAATTGGAGCGTTCTCCAGAGTAATGAAATATTTATTATTGTATGGACTATCTTTGTGTATTGGATGTGCCAGTTTAGGCTGAAGAACTTAAGGTAGTTGGTTCTCTAGATCCTCAGACATTTTAAACTTGACAACCAGAAGTTGTCAAGAGTCAATGTGAAAAGAGCCTGCCAAAGACCAGGAAACAGCAGAAAGCAAACTGGATGTCAGAACAAGCCATGGAAACTTCCAACAAGAGAAAAGAAGAGAAGTCAAAGCCAAGAAAGACAATTTCTCAAGAAAGAAAGAACTTAACGAAGAATTTCAGAGAACCATTGGAAAGACTTAGAACAGTGGTTCCCAAACTTTTTCAGTCCACCGCCCCCTTGGTGCTACAAACTCATCCTCACCGCCCCCCACCCCACCCCCTCAGGTGGGCGTGGCTTAGTGGTCAGGTGACCGGGTGGGCATGGCCAACTTGTAAAATGTGGTGAAACTCACTTAACAACGCTCTTGCTTAGCAACCAAAATGTTACGCTCAATTGTGGTCATAATTCTTTCTTTCTTTCTTTCTTTCTTTCTTTCTTTCTTTCTTTCTTTCTTTCTTTCTTTCTTTCTTTCTTTCTTTCTTTTTCTTTCTTTCTTTCTTTCTTTCTTTCTTTCTTTCTTTTTTTCTTTCTTTTTCTCTTTCTTTCCTCCCTTCCCCTTCTTTCTTTCTTTTTCTTTCTGTCTTCCTTCCTTCCTACCATCTTTCTTTCTTCCTTCCTTCCATCTCTTTCTTTCTTTCTTTCTGTCTTCCTTCCTCCCTCCCCTCTTTCTTTCCTTTTTCTTTCCTTCTTCCCTCCCTTCCCTTCCCTCTTTTCTTTTTGACTGTCTTCCTTCCTTCCTACCATCTTTTTCTTTCTTTCTGTCTACATTCCTACCTACCATCTTTCTTTCTTTCTTTTTCTTTCTTTCTTTCCTTTTTCTTTGCTACATCCCTCCCTTCCCTTCCCTCCCTCCTTTCTTTTTCTGTCTGTTTGTCTTCCTTCCTTCCTACCATCTTTTTCTTTCTTTCTGTCTTCCTTCCTACCTACCTACCATCTTTCTTTCTTTCTTTCTTTCTTTTTCTTTCTCTTTCTTTCTTTCTCTCTCTCTCTTTCTCTCTTTCTTTCTTCCTTTCCTTCCTTCCTTCCTTCCTTCCTTTTTCTTTCCTTATTTTCTCTCTCTCTATATATATGTGTGTGTGTGTGTGTGTGTGTGTGTGTGTGTGTGTCGCACACACCGGGGAACTACATTGCCTCCTCTGGGCTCTGCCTATGGCAATTTAAAATGTGCTTCTGTCTGCGAGGAAGAGGGGCATGTTTGAAAAGAGGGGCTGGAGGTGGGTGGGAAATCTATCCCACATTGAGCCACTGGGTGTGTGTGAGTGTGTGCGTGCGTGGCCGAAAATGTCCAGGTTTGGGAAACTGGGAGGTTTTGAAACCGGTTCCCCCAAACATGGTTTGTATTTGGTTGCAAAAACAAACAAACAAACACACAAGCCATTTTGGTTCCTCGCCAAGGCTGGCTCAACTGGATGACCAAACAGAGCCTGGAAAGGAAAGAAAACTGCAGAAGTGGTCAATGGAGGGGGTGGGTGGGACAGATGCACATGGGGGAGGGTCTTCTCCCCCTCCCACCACACTGGCACATTCGAGGGGCTTCCTGGAAATACACCCCCTCCCCCATGGGAAGCGCTGGCACCCTCCGAATTGCCTTCCTTGGCACAGAGGCCGGGTGGAGGGGGGGACTCCTGTACCCAGCAGGCACAGCTAGAAAGCCCCCTCCTCACCTGGTGGTGTGTCGTGCCTGCCTAAATTGCTATCCATCCGGGGGCAGGGGAAGATGGCATCGCAGGGACGAACGAGAGCAGTGTGGTAGGTGGGCAGAGGAGGTGAGGCCGAAGGCCACATCGTGAGACGGGCATGCGGAGAGGTTGCGGGGGGGCGCAGGAGGCTGGGCACCTGTGCTCATCAGTGGGATGGAGAAGGGGATGGTATTGGGCGTTTGGGGTGGGGTGGGGAGTTATGATTTTTAGCAGATGAGACACACATGTACGCACAATGGCCAAGGGGAGGATTTAACTTGGGGTTGTTTGGGAGAGAAAAATAGAGGGAGGGAGGGAAGAAAGGAAGGAAAAGAAAGGAAAGGAAAGAGAAAGAAAAGGAAGGAATGAGAGGGAAGGAAATGGAAGGAGGAAGGAAGGAAGGGAGGAAAGGAGGGAGGGAGGAAAAAAAGTAGGAAGGAAAGAGGGAGGGAAATTAAAGGTGAAAAGGAGAGGGAGGAAGGAAAAGGAAGGGAAGGAGGAAGGAAGGGAAGGGAAGTAGGAAGGAAAAGGAAGGAAAGTAGGAAGGAAAAGGAGGGGGAAGGAAGGGAAAGAGACAGAAGGAAGGAAAGGGAAGGAGGAAGGAAAAAGGGAAGGAAGGGAAGGGAAGGAGGAAGGAAAAAGGGAAGGAAAGGGAGGAAGGAAGGAAAGGAAAGGAAAGGAAAAAGGAAAGGAAAGGGAGGCAGGCGAAGGCGGCAGAAACTCTGGCGGGCAACTGTTCCCGATCTCCCCCGCCATCACTGCCCTCTTTCTGGACCGACTTTCCGGCCACGTTGCCTCTTGGCCGAAGGAGCGGAAAAGAGGCAGCTGCGATTTCCCCACAAGGTCTCCCTCCTCCTCCTCCTCCTCCCGCCCCCCCAACCTAACCCCCCAACCCCTGCCCGCCTCCCCCCAATCCCGTGTCTTACAGGTTTAACAGCTCCGTGTTTCTGTCGGCTAGTCTCTAGGGAAAAAAGCTTGCAAAATACAGAAACTCTTCTCGCTGCGAGTTGTTAATTGCTCACCCTCGCGAGAAGAGTTTCTGTATTTTGCAAGCTTTCCAGGGGTCTCCAACCTTGGCAACTTTAAGACTTGTGGACTTCAACTCCCAGAATTCCTCAGCCAGCTTTGCTGGGAGTTCAAGTCCACAAGTCTTAAAGTTGCCAAGGTTGGAGACCAGTGCAAAGAGACCAGACGACAGATACACGGAGCTGTTAAAAGTCCAGTAAGATGCCCGTCTCGCGGCCCGCCCAGTCCCCACCGGGAAAAGAGTGGCGGGAAAAGCGGCAGCAGGCGATTGGGTGGACATGGGTGGCGGCACAGGGACAGGACCGGCGAACCACCTACCGCCCCCCTGGACCCTCTCACCGCCCCCTGTCACCACCCTTACCTCTCACTGCCCCCCTAAGGGTTCTCACCGCCCCCTGGGGGGCGGTACCGCCCCCTTTGGGAACCACTGACTTAGAACAATATTAAAACAACATTTATAAAAACATCAGTACAGGTAGTACTGGACTTACGACCACAATTGAGCCCAAAATTTCTGTTACTAAGTGAGATATTTGTTAAGTGAATTGTGACTCATTTTATGACCTTTCTTGCCACAGTTGTTGAGTGAATCACTGCAGTTGTTAAGTTAATGACACGTTCGAGTGAATCTGGCTTCCTCATTGACTGCTTGTCAGAAGGTTGCAAAAGGAGATTCACCTGACCCCTGTACACTGCAACGGTCATAAATATGAGTCAGTCAATACGTGTCTGAAGTTTGATAACGTGACATGGGGGTGCAGCAACAGTCAAAGTTGAGTCCTTCGGGAGTTGGGCGGCATATAAGAATAACAAAATAAATAAATAAATAAGAGTGAAAAATGGTCATAAGTAACTTTTTTCAGTGTCGTCGTAATTTTGAACAGTCACTAAATGAACTATTGTAAGTTGATGACTACCTGTAAAGAAGATGGAAACAGACATGGAAAAGCAAGGAAGGGACCTCTGAATTTTAAAAAAAAATTCAACCTCAAATTGGCATGTTAAAGATGGACAGATAATAGCTGATTTAAAGAAGATCACAGATGAAAGGTGTAAACTGAAATTCTATACAGTAGAGATATCAACATTTTCAAGAGATTGTATTAGCAAGGAAAGCTTAATCAAAACATGTTTCTTTTGGCAAATAGTGGCACTGTTCTACTTTGGAATTTGGCACCACACTTGGAATACTGCATTCAGTTTTGGTGGCCCACCACACTTGGAATACTGCATTCAGTTTTGGTGGCCATGAGGTAAAAAAGATGTTGAGACTCTAGAAACAGTGCCAAGAAGAGTATCAAAGATGATTAGGGGACTGCAGTCTAAAACATAAGAACAGTTGCTGGAATTAAATATGTCTAGTTTAATGAAAAGAAGGACTAGGACTCTAGGAGTGAACATGATAGCAGTCTTCTAGTATCTAAGGGGCTGCCACTAAGAAGAGGGATCAACTTACTCTCCAAAGTACCTGAAGGCAGGACAAGAAGCAATGGATGGAAACTAATCAAGGAGAGAACCAACCTAGAACTAAAGAGAATTTCCTGACAGAACAATTAATCAGTGGAATGACTTGCCTTCAGAAGTTGTAGGTGCTCCAATATTGCAGGTTTTAAAGAAGAGATTGGACAGCCAATCTCTTACACTCTGTAAGACGTAGCCGCCCAGAGTCCCCTGGGAGTTGGGTGGCATACAAATAGAAATAGAAAAATAGAAATAAATAAATAAATAAAGAATGAATGAATGAATGAATTAATGAATTAATGAATTAATGAATTAATGAACCATTTGTCTGAAATGATGTAGGGTTTCCTGCCTGAGCAGGGGATTGATCTAGAAGACTTCAAGATGCCTTTCAATTCTGTTATTTTAAAAATTCATTTGCAAATTACTAATTGTGAATTATACATATTTAATACATGAAATAGGTGGTAGAGCCAGCAATATTAGAATTCTGCAGAGAAATTCTTGGAGATGAATAATAGAATACCTTTAAAATTCCACTCAAATGATAAGATTTCAATGAAATATTATACTGAAAACATGTATTATGATGCTGAAGCACAGCTTATTGCTCAGCTGACAGATCAACAGATATTTCAAACAGTGATGTTTTAATGGAACTTTTTCAGTGTTCAAGAGGGAAAAGGGCTTGAGAATGTATTTGTGGTTCACAGCAAGGTCAACCCAAACAAAACATTTAGATATTTATCACACTATTGATGATTTTTTAAAAAGAATAGTCTTCATCAAAACTTTTATTTGTACCAGGGATGCTGTTACAGACAGACATACTATCTAGTATACTACAAAAATTATAAAATTGAAAATGTTTATTTTCAAGTTACACACTATATGAGCCAACATGAAATAGTTGCAGATAAACATGTGATTCTTATATAGGGTTGTATGATTGTGTAAACAATTGTTTATCAAATTAATGCCAAAGCGCTAAAGAAATATTCAAAATATTAATATGTGAACTGTGTACTTATAAGCCTGTTGCTACATGCCACATTGAGATAGCAGTTGTGTAACAAGATACTATCCAGGATCTTCAAGCTAAGAAGAGAAATTTCTTGATTGAAATGAAAGAAACCCAAGCTCCCAAGGTTTTCAATAATATCAAATGGATTTGCTAACATTCATATTTGGTAAACATATTGTAGCTCCTAAATGAACTCAGTTTCTAAGATAATATTTATGAGATCCATCAGTTTTATCCTTCTGCTGTATTATTAAGATAGAAGCTTTTGAATGTAAGTTAGTTCTTTGAAAGAAACTCATTGTTGAGGGAATATTTGATATGTTTCATTGTTTTGCCAATGTAACAGGAAAAATACATTTGACAATTCATATATTAAATAAATAATAAATAAATAAATAATAAATAAATAATAAACAAATAAACAAATAAACAAATAAATTTTATTATTAAAATTTATAAAATTAAATAAATAAATAAAAATTAAAATAAGCAAGAAAATGATAAGAGAACACCTATCTGACCGTGACGAATATAAATCACCGGGACCTGACAGATTACATCCCAAAGTTCTGAAGGAGCTGGCAGATGTTATCTCAGAACCATTGTAGCGCATCTTTCAAAATCCTGAAGCACCGGGGAAATACTTGAGGTTTGGAAAGGGCTGATGTGGTTCCCATCTTCAAGAAAGGGAAAAAAACAGATCCAGGAAACTACAGACCAATCAGTCTAACATCAATACCTGTAAAGATCCTGGAAAAGATAATCAAGAAACAGATCTGTAAACAACTAGAAGCAAATAAAATTATAACTAGTAGCCAGCATGGATTTGTTAAAAATAGATCATGCCAAACCAATCATTTCATTCTTTAATAAAGTGACTAAATTAGTAGACCAGTGAAATTCTGTGGACATAGTATACTTAGATTTCAGTAAGGCATTCAAAAATAGACCACAATCTACTTCTTGGTAAGCTAGAAAAATGTGTAATAGATAACATCAACACCAGATGGATTTGTAGCTAGCTGGCAAACCATACTCAATGAGTAGTCCTTAATGGTACTGCATCCACATGGAGAGAAGTAAGTAGTGGGATACCACAAGGCTCCGTCTTAGGCCCAGTACTCTTCAATATCTTCATAAATGACTTAGATGAGGGAATACAAAGGGAACTCATCAAATTTGCAGATGACACTAAACTGGCAGGAATAGCCAACACCCCAGAAGACAAGCTCAGGATCCAAAAAGATCTCGACAAACTTGAACAATGGTCCCTATCCAACAAAATGAATTTTAATATGGAGAAAAGCAAAGTTTTACATTTAGGCAGGAAAAATCAAAGGTATAAGTACAACTTAGGTGAGACCTGGCTCAAAAACAGTAACTGTGAGAGGGACCTTGGAGTCCTAGTGGATGATCATTTGAATATCAGCCAGCAGTGTGCAGCATCAGCTAAAAAAGCTAATACAATCCTGGGTTGTATAAACAGGTATAGACTCAAGATCACATGAAGTATTAGTACCGCTTTATAAACCCAATTTTGATCATACTACAAAAAAGATGTTGAGACTTTGGAAAAAGTTCAGAGAAGAGCAACTAAGATGATCAAAGGCCTGGAGACTAAAACATATGAAGAACGGCTGCAGGATTTGGGTTTGGCTAGTCTAAAGAAAAGAATAATTAGGGATGACATGATAGCTGTATTCCAGTATTTGAGGGGCTGCCACAAAGAAAAAGTGGTCAAATTCTTCTATAAAACACCAGAGAACAGGAACAAGAAACAATGGTTGGAAACTAACCAAAGAAAGAAGCAACCTGGAATTAAGGAGAAACTTCCTAACAGTGAGGACAATTGACCAATGGAATAGCTTGCCTTCAGAAATCTTGGGCACTCCATCACTGGAGGTTTTTAAGAAGAAACTAGACAGCCACTTATCTGAAATAGTATAGGTTTTCCTGCTTGAGTAGGGGGCAGGACTAGAAGACCTCCAAGGTCCAGTCCAGCTCTATTCTATTCTATATTGCAGTGATGGCGAACCTTTTAGGCACCAAGTGCCCAAAGTGTCGGTGTGTGCCCAGGCACAAGCGTGCGCACCCCCATCATGCGCCTACACCCTACCCACACTGCAAGGCGCAGGCACATGCATGCCCGTGCATGTGCGGCAGAGACCCAAAGACCAGCTAGCCGGCAGGAGGTGCGCATGCATGCATGCATGTCAGAAACCCGAAACAGAGCTGGGGCGACGTCACGCGTGCCAACAGAGAGGGCTCTGCATGCACCTCTGGCACACGTGTCATAGGTTCGCCACCACTGCTATATTGTATAGTTTTGTTAAGATCATATTTTCCATATGTGTGTGAGGTAGGTATATTTATGTTAATAATGAAACAAATCAGCTGCTCTACCATAACAACTAAAATAGATAAAGAAAACTCTTTTCCAATTCAAAATCAATCTTTGAAACAAATAGAATTAAAATGCCTGTGGGTAAATTACAATATCAAATAATTCAAATGAATTATTGTAATTGTCTCCAAAAATGATCAATGCAGAAGTAAACTTAACTCTCCATTTCCTTTTGCATCTAATCTCTATTGGCCCAAGGACATACTCCAGACCCAGTCAGCTTTTGAACAGATTTCTTTAGTGTAGCAATATATGGAAAGAACACTGCCTCTGACAAGTCTTATGCTATTCTACCTCAGTTCCCAAGTAGGGGTAGACCCTGCAAGGGATTAGAGCAGGCTTGTCAAACTGGCGGCCCACGGGCCAAATACGGCCCATGCAGGCCACGCTCGCCCTGGCTCTGCAAATGCAAAAAACATCCCGATACCTCACGATGCAGCCCGTGATGTGTTCGGGTTTGACACCTCTGTATTAGAGGAAATTAAAATTGCTAGATGTACAACAGTTGTACAGAGATGATAATGTGTACCAGTTTCAGCAGGTGGCAGCACCTGGTTAATCTTGTTCTTGGAAGTTAAACAGGGACAAACCTTATGAACACTTGGATGAGGAACTACCAGGGAATATTAGGGATATTGGCAACATTAGAATTTAAATATATATTTATATATGAAAAAGACAATGGCAAATCACTTTCTTAATGCTGCCAAGAGAACTGTGTGCTTTTATCCACTTGGCATTCAAATTGTGATATCTTACCATTTCCTTACCAGTTAGAATCTAAAAAGATGTTTATTAATATTATAGAATTCAAATGATATAGTATGTCATACTATCTATGAACTATATTTTAGTCACTTCTAAATAATTGCCAGTAATTTACCAATTTTTTTTAGTGTTCCAGGCAGATTCATCAAGTTCAAATTCCAGTTCCTTTCCCCAAGAGTTGAGAGAATAATTGCATTTTTATTTTTATTTATATATTTGTTTCCCACCTTTATTATTTTACAAATAACTCAAGGAGGCAAACATATTCAACACACCTTCCTCCTCCTATTTTTCCCACAACAACCACCTTGTGAGGTGAGTTAGGCTAAGAGAAAGTGACTGACAAGTCATCCAGCCAGCTTTCATGTCTAAGGCAGGACTAAAACTCATTATCTCCCGCTTTATAGTCTGGTGCCTTATCCAAACCCAGTAGAATTAATGAAGGCTTTTCGATTATAAGTGGTGCATACCTTATTTTTGGAGTATAAGACACACCTTTTTCCTCCCTAAAAGTGGCTGAAAATTTGGGTGCATCTTATATTCTGAATGTAGCTTTTTTGGAGCTTTTTTCTAGCCCTAACGAGATGCTAATGATCTTCCCAGCTCTTACTGGCTTGCAGGCTCTTTCATTGTTATTCTCTCCGAAGAATGTTTTTTCAGCCCTAAGTCTTTCAGGTTTTTTTCTCATTGCTCTACTTGCTCCGAATAAGTTTTTTTCTAGCCCTAACCAGGTGCTAATGATCTTCCCAGCTCTTACTGGCTTGCAGGCTCTTTCATTGTTACTCTCTCCGAAGAATGTTTTTCCAGCCCTAAGTCTTTGCAGGGTTTTTTTCATTGCTCTACTTGCTCCAAAAAAGTTTTTTTTTCTAGCCCTAACCAGGTGCTAATGATCTTCCCAGCTCTTACTGGCTTGCAGGCTCTTTCATTGTTACTCTCTCCGAATAAGATTTTTTAAGTCCTAACCAGGGGATAAAATAATGTGCTAAAGCTGACCAGACTAAGGACGTTAGCCTGGTAGGAAGATTTTTTCCTATTTTCCTCCCCAAAAACTAAGGTGCGTCTTATACTCCGGTGCGTCTTATACTCCGAAAAATACGGTATATAATATAGTTTGAAGACTTGTATAAAATTTCAGAGCTTAAGAATTTATTGCATTTCCCTTACTTGGGGCCAAGTTGGAACTTAGGACCAATTCTTCTGTAGAATGTACATATAGTCCTCAACTTACGACCACGATTGAGCCCAAAATTTATGTTAAGTGAGACATTGAGTTTTGCCCCATTTTACCATTTTTCTTGCCACAATTGTTAAGTGAATCACTGCAGTTGTTAAGTCAGTAGCACAGTTGTTAAGTGAATCTGGCTTCCCAATTGACATTGCTTGTCAGAAGATCAGAAAAGGTGATCACATGATCTCAAGACACGGCAAAGATCATAAATATGAGTCAGTTGCCAAGTGTCTGAATTTTGATAACATAACCATGGGGATGCTGCAACAGTCATAAGTGTGAAAAATGGTCATAAGTCACTTTTTTCAGTGATGTTGTAACTTTGGTCACTAAATGAACTATTGTAAGTTGAGGACTACCTGTATTTTACTGGACAAATCTAGGCTTTCCCATGAAATACTTTATTATTATTAATATTTGTATTATTTATTATTAATATTTGTATGCCGCTCATGCCGCTCAACTCAACAGGGACTTTGAGCAGCTAACAACAGTATAAACGGTATAAACAATATAGTATAAAACAATTTTTTAAACATAGCAAAAAACACAATAAAAACATTAAAAGCACTCAGTCACTCATATACTCATGGGCCTACATCTATCAACTATTAGGCCCAGGCTTGCCGGAAAAGCCAGGTTTTCACAGCTTTTCTGAAGGCCAATAGGGTGGGGATAGTCCGGATCTCGGGGGGTAGCTAATTCCACAAAGTAGGGGCCGCCACAGAGAAGGCCCTCGCCCGAGGGCCCACCAGCCGACATTGTCTAGCCGACGGAACCCGTAGCAGGCCAACCCTGTGAGATCTAACCAGTCGTAGGGAGGTATATTGTAGGAGATGGTCCCGAACATAATCAAATCTCTAATCTATAAACTCCATTATTATTTATCATAACTGCATTTTCTTTGCAACAGGCTATGTTTAGTTGATTATTCACCTTTTTAGTTTTGACTTTCACCTCTAACAAATGCTGAATTTAATATTAGACTATGATGAACAGTTTTGTGGCCTACTTGCATTCAAGAAGATTCTGTATCTTACTTAAATGTTGGATACATTTTAGGTAGAATAATCCTAATTTTTTGTTTCTAAATTTCTTTTCTAAAGAAGATTTAACTACAGTAAAACCTTAATTTAATGGCACATTCAGGTAGAGGGATGTCCATTAACCTTAATGCCTATTAAATCCTAATTTACATGGTTTACTCCAATCACCATTATTTGGGAAATTGCATAATTCATGCAAATAATATATGGCAGTAAACTCTTGATTTAATGAATAATCTAAACAATGTGTTCGGCTTGTTTGAGACTATTAAATTGAGGTCAACCAAGGATTTACTGTAAAAGAGTATCCAAAACAAATGAACAAACAAAAAAACCATGGGCAATTATTTATTGACTCTCTGTAGGCAATTCATTCAACCTCCTAGGCAAAGTAGTTGACAGAAATGGAGAGGAGAGATGCAAAATCTAGCAATCTTTGATGAAGAAGTTCCAGTTGCTATAACCCTCAAAATAAGATTGCTTCTCAAATGCTAAGCATGCTTTTCAGGCAATGGATGCATGATCCACATGTTATATATTAAGGGGAGGAATATGAGGCTTGATTACATGGCTTTGAATAGAATTCCAAATATTTGTTAGATCAACATTCCTTGTTTTAATTGACAAGGAATTGTGTTGGAAGACTTCTGGCTCTTCCTTTCCCTTCTGGGCAAAATACAGAATCTGGGCTCATCTTTTAAACAGATTAATATAATGATGGCATTAATGTAATATTCCCCTAATGCAGGGGTGTCAAACTCGATTTCATTGAGGGTCGCATCAGGGTTGTGTTTGACCTCGGGGTGGGGGGCTATGGCTGGGGGGCATGGCCAGCTCAACATCACTCATGTTGGGGGTGCCTGTGGTGGCCTGGGTGGGGCTGGAGGGATCCATGTCTCCAGCAGAGGAAAGCGAGACCAGGGAGAGGGCCAAACACTTGTCCTCCAGAGGAGCCTTGCCATCCCTCTCACAGAAGGAGAGAAGACCCCCGGATGGTGGCACAGGCTGTCCAGAGCCCTAGGCAGCAGAGGGCAAGTGCCCAGCCCGGCCCTCGAGCTCCCAGGGCACCAGGACCCCTCAGCCCAGCTCAGCCCTGCTTCCCCAAGGCGATGCCCGGCTGCTCCTCGAGACTGTTGCTGCTGTGCTCACTCTCCTTGGCCAGGTTGCTCATGGTGTGTATGGGAGGGCAATGTGTGTGGATCAGGGGGAGGCCCACTCCCTCTCCATGCAAGGAGACCCAGCTTTGTATCCAAAGCATCCTCAGCGATAGGATGGGAGATTACCAGGAGAGATCAGGACGAGGAGACAAGGGGATGGTGAAAGGGCAGCAGGGCTGCTGGTAGAGATATAAAATTTCCGGAAATTTTGAAGCTCGGAAAAAACCTGGGTTTTTTCGGGGGGGAAACGGAAATTTTCAGAAAAATTGAAAAAAATGCTACATTAGCACTTTTTTGTCTTTTTAAGATTGAAAGTCATTCTGTTACTTTAGGAACATAAAATATGACTATGGACAATTTGACGGCATAAAATTATCACAATTAGCATATTAAAAATATAGTGTAGCCAAACAATTATCACAAACAGAATTTACTTTTTTATAATATTTATTTGTAATTGTAACAAAGGGAGCAACAATCTCCTGAACTGCTTACTAGTTTATGTGGAACAGCCAAAAAGCCTCCACAAAACAATTTTCAAAACCAAAAGTAAGAATTTTTCATATTTCCTCTCCACAGTATTAAATAAAAATAAAAACAAAAACCCCATTCTCATAAGTCCCTTCATTCAGCACAGGTCCTTTTTGTTGCTCTGTATTTTCTTCCAATGCTTTTGAGGCCTAGTGAAGAGGACAGAACAAACCAAACACACCCACTAACATGCAAAAGCAAAACTGAAACCTTTTTCTTGTTACAATAGCAGCACCTCCTAAAGGAAGAAATGCATACTGTTCTTGCATTGGAGCGTTCAGTTTGTTACCTAGGACTTGCTTGTCCTCACTCAGTGCACAGAAATTAGAATAATCTGATATCATACATTTTTTTAGAAATGATTTGGAAAATATTTGAACACCCTGTCTTAAAATATTTTATTCATCATGTTAGAAGAGCAGAGGTGGCGCAGTGGTTAAATGCAGCACTGCAGGCTACTGCTAGTTCAGCAGTTCAGCTGTTCAAATCTCACCAGGCTCAGATTGACTCAGCCTTCCATCCTTCTGAGGTCGGTAAAATGAGGACCCAGATTGTTGGGGACAATATGCTGAACTCTGTAAACCGCTTAGAGAGGGCTGTAAAGCACTATGAAGCGGTATATAAGTCTAAGTGCTATTGCTATTGCTAAAATAAAATATTCCACAATGTTTTTTTTCTTTTTTCAATTTTTCCAATTTTTTGGGGGGGGGGAAGCTTTCAGGAAAAATGGAAAAAAACGGTGTTTTTTCCAAATTTTTTCTGTTTTTTTCCGGGCCTTCACATCTCTAATTGCTGCTGGTGGCCAAATTCTCAGACCCTCCCTCCCTCTTATTGTAATCTCTCCCTCCCTCCCTCCCTCCCTTCCTTTTTCTATTTTCTTCTTTTTCCTTCCTTGCTCTCTTCCCATCTTTCCTTTTTCTTTCCTCTTTCCCTTTCTCCTTTCTCCTTTCCTGTCCCCCCTTGGATGCTCAAATCCAAAAGGAAAACATTTGTCGATGCCTCCGTCCCTTGTGATCAAATGCCACTTTTGCTAGTAGTTTGTTTTGCTAGCACTCTACCAGCAAAAATGGAGCTCAGGAGGGGGGCGCTTCCCCCCTCAAGCTCCATTTTTGTGTGCCAGGGCCTCCTACAGCACTCTGCCGACCGCCACTAGTCTGTAGATCAGCGCCTGGTCGGCCTAGGCTGGGCCAAGGCTCCGCAGGCCAGTCTTTCGCTGTTTCTAGTGTGGCCCTACAGGCCAAATATAAGCACCCTGAGGGCCGGCTCCGGCTCACGGGCCTTGAGTTTGACACCTCTTCTCTAATGGAACCATTCTATTTTGATCACATTCTATTCTTTTTTCATCTTTATTTTCCTTCCTTCCTTCCTTCCTTCACTAAAGAAATTTTAGATATCTGGTGAACTGGTAGATTCTCTATTTTTGACAGCCCTAATAGTGAGATAAAAAGCTATTATAGACATAAATATATGTAGGAGCAAGCAAGAATGTATTCATAATTATCATTGTTGAAATGTCTCTAGGTACATCCCATTTCTGGTGGTAATCTATTTAATGATATATTTAAAAATGAGACTGATTAATAGTTTTGGGATAGGGTAGGAGAAGAGAGAACATTTATCTGTGTATTTCCAATTCTTTTATGTTTTGCATGTTGTATAGTAAAGTAATATGCTATGCCATGCTACAACAAATATTTGTTTTCCACATAGGACTCTTACAAAACATTATATAGGAATGAGATCTTACACTGCTGAACTTTGTTTTCCTTTTTAGGCAAATTTTTTATGTCAAGACATAGGACCATGGTATTTTCAAAAAATGTATGCAAGATATTGGAAACATTACAATGAAGCTATGGAGTGGATGTATAGACATAAAAACGCTTATAGGAAAGCCATGGAATTAGCATATAATCCATCAATTCATCCTTCCAAACAACATCAACATTATTCTGACTGGGATGAAAATGTTCCAGGGAGAACTGGTCCATCTTCTTTCTCCACCTCACACAGAAAACCATGGTATCCTCCAAGGCTTCAGGATGACCTGCATTATGTCAGAAAAAGGAGAGCAGCAGAGAAAGATTCTGAAACAGATTCAGAATCTGAAGGTGAAGAGGACATAGAATGTGACCTCGACAACATGGAAATCACAGAAGAGCTCCGTCACTATTTTGAGCAGACAGAGAGACATCAGGAAGAACTACGTGAGTGTGTTCTCTTCTCTTATTCTTCATATCAGTTTATTTTTATATGGCTTATCCCTTCTTTTCACGTCCACGCGTGGATTCCATCTGTTGCCTAAGGAGCTCAGCCTGGAAATTTTGTAGATAGGATTTTCATTGTGAGAGCTCTTCACAAATCAGGGGCCAGTAAGCTCAAGGACTGGTAATTTGCAGTCAAAGTGTCAATGTCTCTAGACAAAATTGCAAAATATTTTTTCAAGCTGCTTTGGAATGAAAAAGATAATGAAAAAAGGGGTTGATGGTTTATCTGAGCCACTTAAATTTGGATATAAATACCTTACACAGAATAACCATTACAATTCAAATAGCAAATTTTGGCTAGTGATTATCAGTATTAATTCATAATCAGCAATGGTTCATTACAGGGGGAAAAAGCCTGGGATATAAAGTCTTTAGGAAATTGTAAGCTTTTCTCTTAAAATGAGAAAATCTTATGCAATATACTAGGCAAGCTTCAAGCTTCAGCTATTTATGATCAAGTCAGACATAGTTATTCTCGATCAAGTCAGAAAAGCAAAACTGGGATTTCTCCACTCTTTCCCCTTCATTTTCACTGGCATTTTTCATTCAGAAGTTGATGAGAGAAATACTACTTTGCAGTTTTATATAACTTGGTCTTCAAATTCTCTTAGATTGCATTAAATAAAAGCTAAGATCTAAGCCATCCAGCCAAGCTGATACATTGATTTTTCAAATTTGGCTATGAGACATAGCAAAAAGCCATTCATATACAGCTATGAAACTTGTGCTTGTTAGCTATTCAATCTGCTAATAATTTGAGTCCCAAATATTTTGGTAAAATGACATTTAACCAAGCTAGTTTTTCTTCTCACTCTTGAGCATATAAAAGAAAACTGGCCATGGATCTTTTCTGGGAAGTGAATCTCACATTGGTTATGTTAGCATTGGAAATTCTCTACTTTACTTGGCTGTTCAAAGTGACAGGGAATTTCAATCCTAATCAGAATCTGAGTGTGTGTGTGTGTATACATATACGTATACATATACACATACAAATATGTATAGCCCTATTATGGAATTTGTAAACTTATGGCTATAAGAGTTTTGTGCTTTGTGTGGATTTGGTTTCTGTGGCAAGAGAAATAATCTGCAGGGCAATTTTACAGATTGTTCTTCTAAACAATATATTGAAACTTTAAAAAAAGCACTGTTCTGAACCTTATCCTGTGAAATTTGTGCATATAGAATGCTATTGTTTAAAATTAATATCAATTTGATTTTTAACATTTTAAATAGTAGATTATTAAAATGGTCCAGAGGAAATTCCTAGTTACGGTATATTGCTGAAGCCTGGAGGAAAGTCATGACTAGAGTATCATACAGATCAGCCATTTACTTTCTCTTTCTTTGATTTAATCCAACAGAGTAGATTTCAATGCATCTTTATCCTTCAAGTGTTTGTTATGCAGTACAGGAAGTTTCTCTCTCTCTTTCTCTCCCCCTCCTTCTCCCCCACCAATAATACAACTTTTACTTGAGGAGAAAAGGTTTTAGACAAATTAAAAGCATCTTCTTCCCTAAGTAATCCTTTTCTTTAGAATGTCTTGGATTTGAAAGACCTTTTATAGTTTTCTTTTTGATTGGCTCAATTCACAGACTAAATAAAATGATTTCTCCCTTGTGAGTTTTACACTGAGGCACTTCTCTTACAGTTTTACACTGAGGCACTCACAGCGCAAAGCCTGTTTTCTAGAATAGGATAACCTCTCCCTCAATAAGAATCCCAACTCTCGTAGTACCAAATAAAAATAAATACAGGTAGTCCGTTACTTATGACCATAATTGAACCCAATATTTATGTTGTTAAATGAGAAATTTGTTAAGCGAGTTTAATCCCATTTTACGTCTTGCCACATTTGTTATGTGAATCACTGAAATTGTTAAATTAATAACACGGTTGTTAAGTGAAGTTGGCTTCTATTGCCTTTGCTTGGCAGAAGTTGCAAAAGTTTATAACATGACCCTGGGACACTGCAACTGTCATAAATATGAACCAGTTATCAAACATCCAAATGTAAATCACGTGACTATGGGGATGATGCTGCCATGGTCATAAGTGTGAAAAATTGTCACTTTTTTCAGTGCCGTTGAGGACTACCTGTATAGTTTGGGAAAGAACATCTATCCATCTTTCCAATTTTGCTATAATTTGGGAAGACTCTCACCACCTGGCAATCTCCTAGAATTTGGCAATGGAGAAGAGATATATTTAATTTCACAGAGCTATTGATTTTGCAGTTGCCTGTTTTCAGCTGAACAAATTTCAAGATAAAATGTGATTAAGCTAAATGCTATTAGTGCATTACTTCATTTCATCATTCCTCCTCTGCAGAAAACCTTTGGAGTGTGTATGTTGAAGAAGCTGCACGTTGTTTTCTTTAAATGTCAGCAGATTATCTGCCGTTATTAAGTCCTGCATCAAAGTCTATGGCTATGTGAATCTGGCTGGATTTTTTAATTTAGGGATAAAGCTGGGGGAAAGGGGGGCTGGGGAGTTACCAGATCTTATACATATATACCAACTCCTCATGCCTATGACTGTTTAATAATGCTATCCCCTACAGATTTTATTTTTTATTTTATTTATTTGTCAAACAGTACAAGGTAGCAAGTATAAGTATGAACATAAACATGAATAAAGGAAGTAAATACTGATAAATGGGGACAGTAAGACAGGGACAGTAGGCACGCTGGTGCGCTTATGCACACTTTTTGGCTTCCTCATCAGATTCCTCAACCCAAATTTCTAAAGATTCCCTGGAGGACAAACCAACTATTCTCTCACATCGAAGGAAGAGTCCAGGATGGGTTGTTCTACCCCATAGCTCTATGGACTGGGTTGAATTTTCTGAGGATCCGCCTCTCTAGTGACGTTCCCCAGTCATTCAATCCAGTCCTCAGCTCATGGACGTTTTTTCCTTAGCTCCTGAAGCTTAGGATTTGCTTCTTCATCTTCCTTCCTGGACTTTCCCTTGTGATAGCCTTTTATTTTCCTTTCCTTTCCCTGGACGACATTTATTTTCGACAAGAAAGCTAATACAGCGTGGAACTGTGAGTATTAACTCGCGCTGCCTTCGAGCGGCCGAGCAGCCGCTCTCCTGCCTGACATTTGCTGGCTGTAGAGGAGAGCATTGTGGAGCAGGACTGTTAATACCTTAGCCCTGCTTGGTTTTTTTGCACAGCCCGGCTTCGGCTTCTTGGTGCCAGCTTCTGTGTTGCTCTCCCGATCTCAGCCAGCGTTATTTCTGCTGTTATTATTTAGCGGCTTGAGAAAGACTGTTTGGGGTGATTTGGAGTGTTTCACAGATATCGAGGCAAAAGCTCCGATTACTTGGCTGACTTTGCCCCGCAGTCCTGCCTTGCTGGCAAGCTCCTAGTTGCGACTATTGTCTGATCGATTTAGGCGCGAGTCGCCATTTTGGGCTCATGTGAGTGTGGATTACTTTCTTTTGGTGCAAAATGTCATTTTGAGCCCCAACGGCTTTTTCTTCTGGGCACGGCCGCCATTTTGATTGCCCTTTTTAAAGCGGCTGGCAAGGGCTCTGGCCCTCTCTGCACACCAGATCTGTCAGAGAAATTTGGGGAGCCAGGCCTGGACACAGCATTGAGGCTCACCCTCAGTCGCCTCGCAGTGCTTCTGCGGGAGGGGGCCCCAGCTGTCTCGGCTGATCAGTGCCCTCCCCTTCAAGCTGCATCTTCTGGCTCTGACAGCTTGACTCATAGCTGCATGGAGAAGGGGTCCCTGTCTGCGACCATACTCCTTGCTCCATTTGGAGGTTGAGCAGGGCCTCCTAGTCCGGGAGCGATTTTCCAGTCAGGTCATCCGGACGATGCAGGCGGCCTTCCACCAGGGAAATTTATGAGGCGACCTGGAGGACCTTTTGTGTCTGGTGCGGTGCGCGCCAGTTGGACCCTCATGGGATGGTGTTTGAACATGTCCTTCAATGTGGTATCGAAAAGGGCCTTTCTCCCAGCACGTTGCGGCGGCAGGTCGCTGCCTTGGCTTCAGTGTGGGATGCTGCGGACCATGCTTCCCTGGCCAATCATCCTCGGGTCCACCTTTTTCTGTGGGGGGGTCTCTAATCTATTGCCCCTGCCCATTCACTGCTACCGCACCTGGGATTTGACCATTGTATTGCAGGCTCTGACCAAGCCTCCGTTTGAACCCGTGCGGGAGGTTGGCCTACGAATTTTATGCGAGATGAATCTCGGAGTTGGCAGCATTGTCGACACGCAAGGATCTTTGCATCTTCCATTCGGACAGGGTGGTTCTGCGGCTGGAACCTGTGTTCCTGCCCAAGGTCAACTCCATCTTCCATCATGCCCAGGAGTTGATTTTACCTAACTTCTGTCCGGAACCGCACCACGAATTGGAGATCCAGTGGCATATGCTGGATGTGCGGAGGGCTCTTCGCATCTACATCCACAGAACCATCCCCCTCAGGAAGATGGAGGCCTTGTTTGTGTCGTTTCGTCCTTTGTAGCTTGGTCACAAGATTTCACCTTCCACGGTCGGTAGGTGGCTTCGGGCCTGCATTGCTAAGGCGTACAAGTCGCAGTCTCTTCCCGTGCCTCAAGGTGTGACGGTGCACTCGACCAGGAGTGTGGCTACCACAGCTGCCTGGACTACACAGGCTAAGGTCGAGGAGATCTGCCAGGCGGCGACATGGACATCGGTGTCTCCTTTCATCCGTCACTATCTGGTCAATGCGTTTGCCTCTGCTGATGAGGCGTTTGGCCGAAGAGTGCTGCGACGGGTGCATGAGGTGCCGAGGATCCGTGAATAGTATTTGCCCGCCCTACTGGACTCCTTACCTTTGGTATGTTCCATCCTGGACTCTTCCTTCGATGTGAGGGAAAAGGGGCGTTGGTTCTTACCCGATATCCCCTTTTTCCGAGAATCGAAGGAAGAGTCCAGTCCCACCCTTGGGTCTGGTTTTGGCCGGCCGGCGGGGGGCTGTGGTGTTTCGTATTTCTGCAGGATTCTCAGGCTTTGTCTGGCCACAGTTCATGGATTCTACTGGGAGTTTGCGCCATTCGCTTCCGACTTCTTGTAACAACTGAGGGATGTCCCCAGGGAGGCAGATCCTCAGAAAATTCAATCCAGTCCATAGAGCTATGGGGCTAGAACAACCCATCCTGGACTCTTCCTTCAATTCTTGGGAAAAGGGCGTATCAGGTAAGAACCAACGCCCCTTCTCTTGCCTGCTTGCTCTTTTAAATCCAGAATTCAGAGACATTTATTGGTTGATAGCATATTACAGTGCAATATTTAAAATATCTTGTGAAATGGGGAGAGAAATAAATGGTGTATGTAGTAAATATCTCCTCCCACTTAGTGGAATATTTCCACTTGACCAAATAGAGTTTAAAGCTGGATAGATGACACGGCCACACAAACAACCCTGTTTCTTACTCTCATCAACTTTCATATGGTCAACTGGAAAGTATGAAGGTGAGTGTTCTCAATTGAACGTAAACTATATCTCAGTGCACTATAAAACATGGTCCCAATTCACATGGAGAGAGGAATACAAGGAAAATTATTTACAAGGAAACTTATTTTCAGCTGCATGCATGGAGATAAAAGAAAACAAGGAACAGGCCAACAATTGCAGTTTGTTCTTTATCCAGTCAGTGTATGCAAAGGGCCCAGCTTGCCTAGAATAGCTCCTTGTTTGTTGAGCTTTAGAATAGATTCCAGGCCCTTCTTGATTGATGGTAACAGTTCTGGTGCCCAGAGGAAGAACAGTTGCCACAGGCATGAATGTCTGACTAAAATGATGCCCAGGCTCTGTTAAAGACATGGTGAAGAAGCTCTAGTACTCCTTAAGCCCACTAACAGCTGTGAAAAAAGTACATGTAATCCTAGACTGCATCAACAGAAGTATACTGTAGTTCCTTTCTGTTCTAGGTTGATCAAACTGCTCTGGAATATTGTACCCAGTACCACATTTTAGAAAAGACATGGAGAAGTTGGAATATGTCTAGAGGAAATCAAAGCAGATAAAGGTCCTAGAAGAATAAATGTATATAAGAATAGTTGGAAGCACTGAATATGTTTAGCCTGAAGATTGGAATGGGGGGCATGATAAATTTCTTCAGAGAAAGAAGGACTGTCGAATAGAAGCTGTGACAGTTCTGTTCAGGGTTTTTCCAAAAACAGTAGTCTTAAATTACATATTTAATTATAGATTTAATTGCAGATCTAATTGTAGATTTATTGGACATTAGGAACAAAATTATAACAATGAACTCTATTCAGCAGTGGAAATGTCTTTCTTTAGAGATGGCAGACTCTTCTTTATTGGAGGCTGGAACTCTTGTCTGTCTCAGATACATAGTTCTGCATTCTAGATGTTCTCCAAGGTTCCTTCCAGTTCTTCCATTCTAGGATTTTATGCAGTATTCATAGTTTGCCCAGTGTGAAGCCATTACATTTCAAAATAATATATGAAATAAGGGTAAAATACCAACCACCACCACCTAAATATTTTTATGCTAAACTTCAGACCTTCAGTACTTAAGAATATTTCTAAAAACTGACAATTTTTTGAAACTCTGTCTCTGTTTTAACATTTCAATAAGGACGAGATTGCCTTCGCCTGCTCCTGCCGGTGTAAGCCCATTCTCCCCTCACAATTTTTTATTTCCATTTCTCTTAAATGCCATCTTTATAATTCATATCACGTGCCATGTTCCAAATGGCCTAAAACTAGCTGTGGGAACAGTGCATAGCTCAACATGTATAATATGCCAAATTAGTAGCCGCCTTGTACAATAAACAGTTATAATTCTCAGGTAAAGAGAACATAGTGGTTCGTTCTTATTCCCTCCAAGAAAATAAAATATTGTAAAGAAGTAACATAAGGAGTTCAAAACTCTGCCTGGATAAGGTCCCTGAAAGTAAAGCAGAACATAACCAAATGTGGCACTGCATCGGTGTGTATTTCTGTATGTGTTGTGTGTATGTGTATGTATGCATTGAAAAACCATAGGAGAAACCAGCAAATGAAAGTTCAAGCTTGAAAATGGTCTATATCCAGGTAGGGACAGTAAAGATGAGAAAGCCACCCAAGTGGATTCCCGCAGCAGAATCAATTGGACTACTTATATCATTGCCAGTTCATCGACTTCTCCCCCATTCTTGGCCTGGTGGTCCATAATAAGCATATTTAGCCTGTCCTGGGTTTCTCAGGGCATACATACATATGAAGCTTGTGTGGAAAGCAGAATTTATACACACAGATGCAACACACATATACTTTCTCTGATTAGACCCAGATATAACATACAGGTAGTCCTCGACCTTCAACAGTTCATTTAGTGACCATTCAAAGTTACAACAGCACTGAAAAAAGTGATTTTTGATCATTTTTCACACTTACAATTTTTGTAGGGTCCCCATGGTCACATGTTGAAAATTCAAATGCCTGGCAGCTGGTTCATACTTATGACCGTTGCTGTGTCCTAAGGTCATGTGATCACCTTTTGCAACCTTTTGACAAGTGTTACAATCAATGAGGAACCCAGATTCACTCAACAACCATGTTACTAATTTATCAACTGCAGTGGGTCACTTAATAACTGTGGCAAGAAAAGTCATAAAATGGGGCAAAACTCACTTAGCAAATGTCTCACTTAACAACAGAAAACCTGGGTTCAATTTTGATCGTAAGTCTACTTATATTGCTTCATTACACAAAAGAAGAAGCAGATGCCTCCTATAGCCATTTTCGATGTAAGGGTTAGAAAGTATCAGGAAGTCATGTTTTGCATGATTTCTCTGTGTTTTTCTTTTAAAGAAGCAACATACTCCTTTCCATTTCTTTCCCACAGATTTCATCAATTCAACAAGATATATCAATCTATCATCTGCCTGTCTGTCTGTCTCTCTTTCTATCAAGAGATATACATATACCCCAGCATTTAAAATTATTAATAGGTTAATTCCGTGATGGTGAACCTATGGCACGCGTGCTAGAGGTGGCACGCAGAGCCCTCTCTGGGCACGTGCGCTGCCGCCAGCTGCTCTTCTGGGTTCCAGCGCACACATGCGCACCGGTCAGCTGCTCTCTTCTGGGCTCCGGCGTGCGCGCCGGCCAGTTGGTCTTCGCACACGCCAGAACCCGGAAGAGAGCAGCTGGCGCACATGCGCATGACAGAACCCAGAAGAGCAGCTGGCCGCCATGCACATGCGCACCGGCCAACTGTTCTCTTCCAGGTTCTGGTGCTCCAGCGCGCATGTGTGCACACTCCAGTTTCGGCACTCAGTGCCGAAAAGGTTAACCATCACTGGGTTAATTATTTGTTTTGTTAAATATTGGCCACTCTTTCTGTATCTCTCCTATGTTTCCTGTGGAGCTTGTAATTTTAACCTGCAGGAGATGTTTTATGAATGTGTTTGAATGACATCCCAGAGGCTATTTATTAAAAGCATGAAATCATTTTTCTGGATTATTGCACCTGTCAGATGCATTCAGCGTTTAGTTGTGAAACTGTTCAGAAATGCTGGTTATCAGGAACTTGAGAGAGCAGACCAATCCTTTTAGGTAATCCAAGACATTGTTCTTAAAACTAAAGAAGAATATAAGATTCTGTTTTTAAAAAAGGCTTCCTGAAAATTCCTTAGGAGCTGGATTAAAGATGAAATCACTTATATTTCAACACCTCCATGCTTTATATCTAAAATTTATCCATCTGTCAGTTTATAAAATGAGAAAATAGTTGCTTATCTTGAATCATACAGAAATTAAGGTCTTAAACTAATGTCTAAATAGCATCATGTCTTTTCCTCTTCAGTTTTACTTTTCTTGGACTTTTAAAACTTAAACCCACTCAAGCTGTAATCGGTGTATCAACTGGGTTAGCACAGAATTATATACTGTTAAATAGTGGGACTGTATCTGATTATTTTTTCATGCCAGTCATGAGCTCCTTACTTCTGCCTTAGATTTGGAAAAAGGCTTTTAGCTAGAGAAGGAGGGTACTATGATTATGGTATTTTCTAGATTTTTTAATCTCATCTTTATTACTCTTATAAATAAATCAAGGCAATGAACATACCTAATATTTCTTCCTATTCCTCCTACTCCCTACAACAACAACTCTGAGTTGAGGGTGAATGATTGGCCCAAAGTCACCCGGCCAATTTTCATGCCTAAAGTAGGACTAGAACTCAAAGCTTTCTCTGAAGCCTGAGATACCTATAATGTGGACATATCATACTTTATTAAGCCTATTAATGTCAGCATGGTGTACGTTTCTCTTATTTCAAGAAATTCAGTTTATCTGTTTGGAAGAACAAAAACTGTAAAATCTCAATATTATAGAGACATAAATGCAAATGTCATTGGTTGTATTTTATGGAACTGACATGTAAAAATGTTCTATGACTAGAAAGTCACTGACAGTAAACTTACCTGGCAAAATTCCAAAGACAGATGCTATGAAGAAGGTATTGGGGAGTTACCTATTGAACAACTCTCTGTGGACAATAGAGGGTGGCTTTCTTAATAATTTTGGACTCTCCCATCCTAAGCAGTCTTATTAATTGGGCCTTCTAATTGATGTAATCCACTAATGACTGCAGCTGCACCAGTAGGCTTTTATAAATATTTCTTCTTTTTAGATTTATTTTCTCCAGGGGAGCTTGTAAGAACATCTGTTGACCAAAGAAGATACTGATGCCAAGAGCATCTCTTAGGAAAATTCTTTTCCAATTCCACTTCTGTTTCCTGTGTTGCTTCTCAGGAAAGTTCAGCTTTCTCTCGGTCCCCTTGCTTTATTGTTAAGTCACTTTTCCAGAGAAAGTTACATCCGAAGTTCACTGCTGGTTTATTTACTTTGTTATTATTGCTTACTGTGGGTGGATATGTGTGTATGGATATCACTATACATACATATAATTAATCCTGGAGCCATCTAATATACTCAGAATGAATTGGAAAGTTAAATTTTATTTCTTTCAAGAAAGGGAGTTTCACTATGAGTTATTTACCCTTATGGTAAATTCTAAGATTAGAGGATTTGTATTTTACTTCATGCAAAAAATAATTGAAATCTATAAGGGAAAGTTGGGGTTATTTAATATCATCCTGCCCTCTTAAGTTATCTTCACCCAAGGCTTTAGTTTGTGTTATAACATTTTCAAAATGGCAAGTCCCAAACTCATTATCTTTAGGACCTTATACTACTGAACTCCAGTTCTGTAAGCCTAACCAATATGTTTGATAGGCAAAGCGCTCACATTTGTGAACCGGTAGGGACGTTAAGTGAATACCACCCCTGGACTATATACAAGTTATATAAGGTCTCCTACTCTGGCAGGGACTTGGACTAGGGGGCCTCCAAAGTCCCTTCCAGCCCTATGATTCTATAAGTTGTGGGTATGTTTTCTTCCATAGGTAAAATCCTTTTTTATAATTAATCCTGGAGAAAAGCCATGATTTAAAAACCACCGGACAATTTGGCTTTGTAAAAATGTTACACCTGATTAAGCGCCAATTCTGGTGGCTATCACTTAAAAAGAACATTCAAAGTTATGTTGCTAGCTGCCCAATTTGTGCTTCTGCCAAGTGGCGGCAAGGGAAAATGCCAGGACTCCTCCAACCTGTGGCAGAGCTTTAACATTCCCGGAAGCAAATTTCAGGCCATCTGAATCTGCTTTTTCTTGATCTTATGACAGCTAGTGTACCAACATTTCACACCCTGAATTAGTAGACCGTGATGCAGCAGAATTCAGATGGGACAAAAGTCTTGTTGTATTATGTAATTTTACATCACTTCTGTAATGTTATAATTATGTAAATAGCATTAAATGACACACATGCTATAATTTGCAAAAGGAAATCAATATGCAAGTAATATATAGAGCAAAAGGTTTTTGATTTGTAATGACATTGCTGTGAATGATACAATCTTTGTTTGAACAGATAATCAGGAATTACAGACATCTTCTCCCCACTTACTGATTGATTAAATCAAGATTTATCTGTATCTGACACTGATAAGCCAATAAAATATTGCCTGAACTGGTATTAATTTTTCTTGCACATGACCTTAATTTCTTGAAAACCATTTTAGAGGACAATTTTCCCATCTTTTTAGATTCAAGTCTTATACTAGCGTGAAATGAAAATTGTAGATTTGGGAATGAGAATTCAGCCAGTAGATTAAGTTCTTAAGCGATTAAGTGATTTTGTGGCATTTAACATGCCGATTTGCCTAGCAAAGATATTATGGGGCTTTTTTGTATGTGTAAAAGGGAGAATTCTTGTTCCTCATCAATGCTCTGTCATACCCAGTTGGCTGGGTATGACAGAGCATTGTCATAGTTACTGTACCAAATGCACTTTGTAAATAAATAAAATGGAATACATGACTTCAATTTTCAGATACTTCATTGAAATATTAAAATATTATTTATATGATAGAACTTTCAGCATTCAAAACTCCCCCAAGGGGGCTTGCAGAATAAATAAAATAAAACAAACCAAACAGTAAGCATAAAAATTAAGCATCAGAAAATAACAGTGATGATAAAAAAAATATGCATTCTATCTCCTAATATGCTAAAAATCTGAATCTATTACACTTATATAAAAGCACAAGACATCTGTAGAAATAAGTGAAACTTCAGTACAGAGCTGTGACTTTAAAGTAGTATGCCAAAGACAAAAGTAAACTTGAAATATTCACAGTTTCCCCTGATAAATAATTTATTTTGTCAATTTGCCTATTATGAAGTGACAATTCTTTGTCTACACGGCAATTCACACCTTCAGAAAGAAAACAAACATAAATGATAATAATCCTTTGGAAAAGATTTGTGAAGTAAGACTGGACAATCAGTCAGCCACATGAAAACACATAAAATAAGTGAGACTGTCTGCTTAATGATATACAATATCACTTGGAATAATTTCCTCTTTTTGCCACAGCTGAATAGCTACACAGCTGGCTGTCTCATGTTGCTCTTGTAAATGTGGCTACATGATTGCAGTGTGTAGGGGTTGAAACTGCTACGCTATGCAGTGGGAACGCTTCTCTTTTATTTTCCCAAGGAAACTTTAACAGCCCCAACCAGTTCTCTTTATTATTTATAAACAACTAGAAAGATCCTCAGTTATGTTTCACTTAATGTTCTTCTGAGTTATAGAATTGTGCAGAGATATTTCAAAAACTTCTTAATTGAAAAGTATAATTGGCTTGATGATAGTCAAAGCACTGTGGATGTTCTATCTTCCTGAAATTGGCATCGGGAGTAAATACTCCCTTTCTAAGAGTATTTGTGTATACCTCAAGCTCATCCTTTTTCAAAAATTTTCCACAAAGAAGAATTAAAAAGATTTTTATTTTATCTTTGTGTCATCAAGTATACAAACAGGATGCAAATTTGATAAATGAATTGGCTTACATACATTAAAGTTGGCATCAAATAAACTATTTTCAAACTAACCCATAGTAACTAATTAACCCATAGTAACTAACAACAAACCAAATGTCATTTGATAAGAAACAAAAACAAAAGTTGAATTCTTTGGTTGTATGTAGAAAGATGGAATGAGAATAAAAGCACAATAAAGTTAGCAGGAGACAAAGCCAGCATCCAATCAAAAGAAATCTTTAGGAATCCTCTAAAACTAGCAAGAGTTTAGGTGAAGTTGATTTAATCTGGCAGCTTTAATTAACAAGTTGATATTTTTAATCTAAAAATTATGAATGGCATACAGATTTCTAGATAGAAATAATTTGAAATTTAAAAAAAATATGAAGGACGCCTAGAAGAAAGTGATAGGAGGTAAACGTCACTGAACAAAGTCTCACTTTAATTATACCCTCTCAAGGGGCCTCTTGCAAAACTGACAGGCTTGTTGCCAAGAAGCATGGAAACAATTTTAATTTTTTTAAAAAAAATCTTCTAGAGACAAGCTTTATGTGTATCAGTGAAACTTATCCTTTTGTGTGGATACCAATAGTTACTCAGACAGCTGCTAGACAGCTGGAGGTTCTATTCCTGGTTGTAGCATAGTTGCTTTTTTTTAAAGCTAACTTGATAATCAAATAGTTGTTTAACTCTTGGAAACTTTTATTTCTGGGGTTACAGAGGCAGTGTGTTATACTTACCCTGTTCTCCTTTATTCATCCTAATGCCACAAATGGAATGTTGGTTGGAAATATTCTTAAGCTTATGTATGCTGAAACATTGAAAAGATTATTTTAAAATCCCACACAGTATCCAATTTTATACGGTAATCCATCTGTTGCATTTGCTTTCAGAAAATCAGTAACTTCTTTGTAAACGTAATTAAAAGTGTAATGGACTAGTTATTAACATTACAATTTAAAATCTGTGGCATTTGCCCAAATTAGAAAATGTATGTTAAAAGTGTCCTATTTTGCTCATCTAGTTTTAAAATCCCATTTTCCAATCCTTTAATCCCTTAATTCGGGGTACAACCGGGGCGACTGAATCAAGCTGAGCATTTACTGGCCGGATGTCCTTCATGATGCCATGTGGAGTTCACAGCAGATATTTTTTCTTTGCGCCCTAGGAGTGAAATATCTGCCACTATCTGGGATTGAACTCTCAACCTTCCAAGTGGGAGGTGAGCATCTTCACCACTAGGCCACCACATCACTCTAGTTTAATATAGTGATGAGTTATCCTAATGATTGTCCAAACTACATGAAGGAAAATCAAGTAAGAATAGTAACCTTAATGCATTACTGATTTTATCAGTGCTGTCAGTGAAGATAGGAACCAATGCAAAAACAACAGATTTATATGGAATGTCAAGACTGCAAATGTGATTATGTTTTGTAACAGTCAAGATTTATTTTGCTTTGATTTTGAAATACTACTGTGAATCAAACATTGCAAAATAGTGGAATATAATTGTCATGACTTCATAAGGTCAGTAGTCTTGTCTTTTAAGTATCATAATGAAGTCAGAAGTTGATTGTGTCTTTCCTGAAACAAAAATCCAACATCAAGTGATTTGGGATAAAACGACTTTAGACCTCTTTGAAGGCAATCTGTGCCTTCCAATTTGGGGTAAATCCTTAATAATTCTGATTCCATGTAAAGGAAACTAAAATAAGTTTTAATACCTTCTATCAAAAGAAAAAATAAAGTGTCTGGAAATGCCTTTTTTTTTTAAAAAAAGAGAGAACAAATAAGGAAACTGCACAGAAAAATTAGACAGAACTTTTCCTTCTAAAACTAGAATTCAAGATGACTAAATGCTACAAAGTAGCAGTAAAGAGAACAAACAAGAAAGGTAAAATACCCATTGTGTTAATTTTATTTTGTTTTTAAATTTAAGAATCCTTGACAATTCACCAATCCTTCCAATGACCTGAGGCATAAATAGTTTTGCAGATCAGCCAGCAGAAATGCAAAAAAGTTCTGTCAATTTCCTTGTCTTTTCCATTAGAAATGACTTTCTATAGAAGTCTTCCTACCTACAAAAGGAGTATCTTAGATCAAAGCTTAGATCAACATAAGAAGATGTTGGATAACCATTTGTCTGAAGTAGTGTAGGGTTTCCTGCCTAGGCAGGCGGTTGGACTAGACCTCCAAGGTCCCTTCCAACTCTGTTGTTATTATTATTATATATCAAAGCTAATAAGTATTTTTGCTCTCTTTAAGACATTTCCATTTTTTAGAGTTCAAGGATATTAGCAATAGCACTTAGACTTATAGGAAGTTTCACTCCCCTCCCGAGCCGGACTGCCATGTTTCAGAGGATGGGTGGGTGAGGCTTGGTTGCCTTACCTGGTCCCTTTCCACTGTTTTGGAGCCAGGGGGGAGTGACTGTGAAAAGCCTCCGCCGTCGCTACACATCAGCCTCGTATGCCACTGGAGGGGCTTTCTTCTGTTCCCCCCCAACCCGCAGATCACCTGCCCAATGGTGGCTGCTGCTTCCTCCCTGCCACTTCGGTCCTACAGCACCGCCTCGCACTGCCTGGTCCCTGTTTGCCATTTCAAAGGCAGCGACTCTGGTGGCCTGCAGGTCTGGAGGCCTGTAGCTCTGCCGCCGTGTTTCAGTAGATGCTGACCTTGCCTTGAGACAGGCCCGTTTCAGCGCCTGGAGCACTTGGGGAGTTTGCCTTGCCACCTGCTTTCTAGCTCCGTTGTGTTTCTCTGCCGCCGCGGAGCTATAGAGCTTGGAGCACCACTGCCCAGCTCCCCTCACTTCCCCAAAGCATTCCTTTGCTAACCTGCTTTCCAGCTCTGTTGCGTTTCTCCGCCGCTGCATGCAGGGCAATAAAAGAAGTTTGTGGGACTAAAAAATAAAGTTCAAACAGAACTTCCAACTTCTCATGAAAATATCTCAAGGACGCCCTCTCCCTGTAGTCCATCCATTTGCAACCAATCCAGCACTGGGAAATTCTGAGATGTTTGGGCTGGTGAAATTCCACACTCAGGGCAAACATCTTTGAAGATGCCAGTGCGCTGGCATGAACCAGATTCCAGATACTCTGCTCTTCTGCAGCTGTCGATTCCCCTCTGCCAATTTCCTATCACAAAGGTTTACAGCCTTATTGCCCATTTGTTTCCCTCCTCCCTTCCCCAATTGATGACAGAATGCTGGCAAGGCACCAAGCAAAAGCTGGTGACACCACATCTGATCTCAGAGTGATGTCCCAAAGGGCAAGTACCATGGCAGAAAATGCTTTCTGGGCATGCAGAATGCAGTCTATAGCTGATGGAACCCGGAGCATGTCCCTCCTGGGTAGGACAAATCAAGATATTTGGACAGCAACAGTCCTGTGGTCCCAAACCATAAAAGGCTTTAAAGGTAACCTCACATTGCACTGGAAGGTACCAATGTATCTTGAATTGCACTGGAAGTACATTGTAAACCAGTATAGCTCATGCAACAGTGGTGTCACATGTGATTGTGCTAATTAACCCAGTGCCATTAACTGTCTGCCAGATATATATTTTGCTCTAGTATATTTGTAAATACAACATTCAAGACCATTTCATACTTCAAAAATGCCTTTGCTCTAATTTCTAACATGTGAACCCTCCACTATAGGCAGGAAAGCCTATGGTGTTTGACATTTTCAAGGCTAAGAAGGATTGTTCCCATGCACTGATATGACTGTATTGCTATTGTTATAGCTATTGATTATAAAAATAGCATATCACATATTCTATTATTTATTTTATTCAAGTGATCTCCTGCTAGTTTCCTTTATAATTACTATCTGTGGGAATTTAATTATATTTGATTTTTTTTAAAAGCTAATGTTATGAATTAGTTACTTAAAACAATGCTAACAACATAACTTGAAACAATTGTTTATATTTGCAGATTTTATACAGCTTAGTTTTCCTTTAGGAAAGAAACAGGTTTAACCCATTTTTTCCCAGATGAAACCCTAACATTTGTTTTTGCTAGAAAGAGAGGAGCAAAAACCACATGTTCACATTCTAATTTGCAGGATTATTTTTATGTGCAAAAGTATTTGTGCAAGAAATGTGTGCAAATATTATAGTAGAAAGTTGAAAGATGCAGATACAATAATAATGTAGTTAATACAGAATAAACTTTAAAATAGCCATGATTATGCAAGGATATTAAGAATTTAGGACTTTCCTGGATTACATAGACTATTTATTTTTACTCCTTCGTTGGCTAGACAGTGAACTTGGCTTGACATAAAAGAATGTCTAACCATCCAAAAATATTTTATACACATCATATTGAGGGATGAGAGCCAGTTTGATGTAGTAGTAAAGACACCAGGCCAGAAACCAGGAGACTGTAAGTTGTAGTTTTTCTTGAGAGTTTATGCACAGGAGACAAATTACTTGTGTGTCCAATCACACTTGGCCAATAAAGAATATTCCATTCCATTCTCTCAGCCTGCTGGGTGATGTTGGGCCAATCATTCTATCTCAGATCTGGGAAAGAAGCAATGGCAAACTGTTTCCAAAAATTTTGTCAAACAAACCACAGGGACTGGTCCATATAGTCACCAGGAGTTAAAGACTGTTTTGAAGCCTAAATAAATAGGGATATTAAGACTTGTTTTCTCTTTTAAATAATTGCATGGAAATCTTGAAGAACAGGGGCCAAGGGATTTTTCCCTTTCTAGTACCATCCCAGAGAACAGTGGCATGCTTTTTTGGATTCCTCCAGAGCAGGGTTGTCAAACTCGAGTCGTCACGCGGTGTATCATGATTTTCCCCCTTCACTAAAATGGGGTGGGCGTGACATCTAGCCTGCTGGCCATGAGTTTGACACCCCTGCTCCAGAGGAAGCCTTGCAAATTGGTGACAAGACTAATGATAAACATCGAAACATGGAAAAGGGATGAGTCCTAAAACTATGATACTTGATCACACTGTTAAGTATCTATTTTCCATGAATTTAGTATAATTTGTTTTGTGAGCTGCACAGAATATATTTTTTCCCACCATAAAATATATTGCAGATGTTCTGGAGGATAGTATGGTAAGACGCTTATACTCTGAATGCAAGCTGAAATGGACTTCATCTGTGTAGATAAAAGAATATCTACTAACATAAGAGAACTTTCTGGCCCATACATCTACCCTTTTCTCCTACAGAGTTCTGAATAATGTTTGCAAAATCTTCTCTGGAGATTACACCAATTCCCTGAAGCAACCCAGATGAATTGGAATAGATAGACTTGAACAATCCAAGTAATAAACTATTAAATAATACCTAATGTACTGAAATTGTTGTACTGACAGAACTACACAAGTCTTTCTGGACTGAGATTGCACTTGATTTGGGAGATTTGGACTCCAAAACATTGGGGAGGGGTAGGACAAATACATGCAACCGCAATATATTATTTAAATGTGAGGAGTGTTTGTTCACTTTACATGTCATTTTGCAGCTATTTTGATTTTATATATTGTAGTTAGGCAGATGGGGAACTAATCTACACCCTAGGAGTTAATTTATCAATAATATCGATAATCATAGCTTGCAAACAATCAGATTTAACATTTCAAAAAATCCTGTCATAACATAAATGAAAAATATACATTAAAATAATACAACAGGCAGGTTAAAATGTAAAACTAAAACTGTATACAAAATAGCTTTCTGAATTGTCATTCATGAAATGGCTTTCTTTGGAAAGGAGTCCCAAAGCCCAGATCTGGTTCTCTAAAATGTTGTAGTCTCAACCTAAGTGTCATTTTTTTTCTGGAGCTGTTCCAACAATCTGATTTCCTTGAAGGTGTTACTAACCAGTAGATCTGAATGGGAGAACAGGGTATATGGCCTGAACCTAAACCATTCAGGGCCTTATCGCTGCAATTTAAATTGGGATGAAACAACTAGGAAGCCATGTAGCTGTTGAAACAAGGTTGAATTTCCTGTATACAGCCAGGCTGAGCCAGAAATTTAATTTTCTAAAGGTGTTCAAAGGCAGCCCTCTATAAAGGACTTTATAACAGGCTACATGTGTTAAAGAAGGCATATATTACTCTTGCCATATTAGTAGGCATAGTTACCCTTCCTTGCTCCATTGCACAAAAGTGAGTTTGACCATAGCCAAGTTCTAAACAAGTAGATTCAAGAACCTCCCAAATTCTACACCTTCATTTTCAATAATATCTCATCTAAGTGATACTTTGATTTCAGGTCAGTGCTGTTGGATAATTGTACTTCTGATTAGTCAAGATTCAATTTCATGTTGCTGTTCAGACTAAAACCACTGTCATTTTCTGGCAACAGTTTAAATCTAGAACAAACTCCTTGAATGGGATGGAAAGTAGTGATTGGCAAGTAGCATTCATGGTTTGAAGTGCTTAATTCTGAAACCCTGAATCACTTTTGCCATTCCATGTGGCTTGTGTATTCAGTGTGTTCAAGATGCATGTTAAAACACAGGACTTTTTCAGTGGTAGCGTCTAACTTTGGAACTTTTTGGTAATGCTCGTTGGATCTTGTATGTGTGTGTTTCTTTTTGGCAGAGTTGAAGACTTTTACATGTTCCAGGAACTTTTAGAGACTTTAGTGTTGTGTGTTCACTTAGCTATCCATGACATATTTTGAAAGCTGTGCTGCTCCTTTAAGGAAAATGGTTTTTATTCCAATTTTAAACAATTGTTAACTTATCGAAGAACTTTCAGGATGATCAGGGTAAAAATTCAATATTAAAAGAATGTTCTCCTTGAAGATAATAATCTTTCTTTTTACTGCTGGAAATAATAAGTAAGAACTGTATCTCCAGAATTACTTTAGGCTCACACAGCTGTTCTTTAAGGAGGCCAGCACATGTAGCCATTTCTTTTAAAGATGTGCTTTTGGCAAAATTCCACAAACCAGTAAAAACAGTAGTGTTTTGTAAGGGGTGTATATATAAGGATTTAAGACAAGTTAAAGACAATGATTTTTTTAAATTATGCCAGAAACATGTTAAAGATTTTTTTCAAAATATGTATTTCATTTATTATAATCATCATCAGTGTTACATATTCAGTATAGTTATTATCATCTAAATACCAGTCCTTTAAAATTAACATTCCAAGTGGGTTCATAGACTCAGTTGTGTAAACAAATTGCTCACTTTTTCAAAACTGGTAATAAATTTAATGTAACCTATTTCTGTGAGAGTGTAAGTCTAAATATTTGAATGTATTAATCATAAAGTGAAGTTTTTCAAGCAATAACTTTCTCAACACATCTGTCTTAATCACAATCTTGTCTATACAAGTCAGAGTTATGTAAATTTAGCAGACGGTTGTAAACTATATCAGCAGTTGTATCACAAAATTAGCTTAATTTGGGCAGAATTTTTTTTTAATGTCAACTGTCTTCATTGCCAGCAATTTGGCTGAATTTATATTGTCCTGTTTGCATTGTTTTACTGCCACAGCTAGAAAACAGTTTAGGTCTTTTGGTTTCATCTTTATGGAACATTAAAAATTTAATGTCTCTGTATATGTTACTTCTTTTTTTTCAATTTAAGAGCTACTGTAGTAAATTATCTACCACTTTTTTTAGCATTGCAATAAAATGTATTTTTTGAATCTCCTTCAGTTATGTTCATCATCTCAATATTTTTTATTTCTACTATAATTTATTAACTTTGTTATGTCTTAACCACTTATTGCATTTATAGTGCTTAGGGGCAGGTGATGATATTTAAAACAAAAACAGATAAAAGTCAACATAATTATTGCATCATTTACATGTGTAGTAGTACATTTATTGAATAGCCCGAAGGCCTTTTCAAAAAAAAGAAAAACAACAAACAGGTACAGAAACAACCGTACAAAAATATATATGGTACATGACATCAAAATTCAACGATATCAAAATTCAATAACTAAATTTCAAAAACTAGATAATCCAAATAAAATATCTCGTCTCTAACTCAGCTCATCTTTCTTACAATCAATGAAATTCTTTTCAATGTAGCTGGCTCGCATTGCTGTCATCCTATTAAGATAGCGAGTGATAGCCCTTACCAGGGGAGGAGAGTCTACCTTCAATAGAAATGTTAATTTATGCCTTACATTCCAGTGGGAAAATTTATTTATAATTGGGGACAGGTATTGTTTTCTTACTTCCTCATACATCCTACATTCAAATATTATATGCACCGTATCCTCGACAACGTTTGCCCCACATATACATGTTCTTTCGTCATACGGGATTTTCCGATACCGGCCGAATTTAACGTTAGTATCTAAAAGTTCAAATCTAAACTTGACAAATAATTCTCTCTCCACTGATGGCATTTCTACGAGTAAATATTTTTCCAGGGTGAAAGTTGTTTTAACTGCTGTCAGAAGCTTAAGGGAATATTTACATGTGTATTCATCCAGCCATCAATTAGCTCAAGCTTGTGAATGTTTTACATTCTTCCCTTTATTTGTATCTCGCCATATTCAATCAATGTTATCCCCACAAGAATCTTCTGATATTAGTCCAAAGTCACTAAATGGCAAAGTGGGGGCTATAGCTAAAGATATTAAATATATGTTACACTGCCTGTAAAATTAGACACTCTGACTTTTCAACAATTGTAACATTCTTAATCTGTTTTGCTATCTAAGTTTAACATTTGTTATTTTGAACTCTGGTCTATGACTGTAATAAGCTCTATTTTCTTTCTCATGCCCCCTCCATTTATATATAATTACTCCTGTTTTGCATACCACTATGTATTGATCATCATAGGCACTTTAAAAAGGGATCACAGAAATTGGGGAATCGTCAGGATGATACAATACAAGGCTGTCTTTTAAATCCAAATGATTTCTGACATAAGTACTATGAACTGTGGCCAGAAAAGAGCTGATGATCAATACCATTTTTGTAAGATAGGTGCAGTGTTCCCTTTATGTAACAGTATGCTTCAGTTCATAGTGGATTGGTTGACCGTGGTTGAGGGTTTAAAATACAAACAAGAATTCTTGTTTTAAAGGTATACACATCTTTAGACAACTTACCTAAGTTGTACATTGCTGGCATCATTTGGGATTCCCATAATTTAAAAAATAAACTCATGAAGTTCTTTGTGTTCTTTTTTACATAGGGAAACAGAAACAGCTGGAGGCAGAACACCAAGAGATGTATGTGGAAGCTGACCACAATCTTCACTTGTCCACAAGCCGGTCAGCGCAGCCCCCAGCTGAGAAGCCTGGCGAGAGAAGAATGGCTGAAATGAGAAAGCTCTATGGCAAAGGTGCCAATAAAATACAAGCAATGGAGACCACCATGCAACTCAACTTCGATAGGAATTGTGATACAAAACAGCCCAAGTACTGGCCAATTATTTCTCTGAAACTCTGAGTATGCACCTCTTTTCTTTTTGGGAGATTCAGAGTTGTATATCCTGATGTTCAACCAAGTAGAAGGATTAAGGGAATGAATCAAGAGTCAGCAAAAGACCTTTTTTAATTTTCCTTTCCCCTTTCCAGCACAACTTTGAATTTGTCTGCCAATTTCCAGAGTCTAGTCCAACTCAACAGGAAAAGCTGAATCAGTCATTTGTACAAGGGATAAGGAAAATTCCCTTTTAAAGGGTATTTCAACTAATTTAATCTTGGCATGTGTTAGCCTTGCAGGAAATGAAGTAACGTTTATTTTTGTTCAATTGGGCTAGGGAAAAGGCTAAAAACTATCAAAATTCAAAGCATTTTTTAAAATTGTTTTTAGTGCTACACAAGTTTTGCTCTAGGATTTTAAATGCAGCTATTTTTTGCAACTATTTATTTTCTTGGAGGCACCTGTATTAATTGGACAAAATATCTTAAATTACTGTAATTTTGCTTTTTGGGATTGGGTTGAACTGTATGTAGAGAAAGTTTCTTTCCAAAATGAAAAGTTCGGCTCTAGGGTTTCAAGTCAGAAGCAAGCATTGTCTGCTTTCACAGAAGTAACAGAACAAAAAACCCCAATCAGATTAAAATACACATTTTTATTTATTTTGAAGTTGTATTTAACCGATCAGGAAGAAAAATAAACTAGACGGGTGGGGTGGGGAAGGAAAGAGGTTATATGTTGTGTGCATGTGATTCTCATCATGAATATAATGGAACAAAGTTTTAATTCTAATCAAGCCACATTCATTTCCCTTCCATGGCTACTGACTTTTCTCTCTTGTCTTACTTAGCTATAGCAACTCAAAATCCATTTTTTTAAAAGGTGGTTCAAAACTAACATTCCTGTTAACTGAGAAAGAGGCAGTCATACATATGCATAAATAAATTTACTGGCTGATATTTCTGTCTCGTGTGAATATATGTTAGAAGTTCTATGGTTTTCAGCATTTCCTTTTCAGCCATATGGATTATTTTAATAAACCAATAAAGATTTCCTATACAATCGTTTGGATGAATTATTGTAGAGCAATTTGCATAATAAAATGTGTATTTGGAAGTACCATTAGAATAATTGCTATTGTAAGGTTCTCAGAAAGCCTTGTTCTGTTATTTGGTAAAAATTCAAAATTGTGTCTGCTTTAAAAAAATAAAAGCCTTTTTCCTTTTCCTCACTGAGGACTGCTGTCAAATCTATTGAATTATTTTCAGAAAGTGTATGTTCTTTAACAGTACATAATGATTTATTGTAGCTTGTTTTTTAAACAGGTCTGTTTAATAATATTTCTTGAAAGGGCTGCAGTTAAAGTATGAATGTATTAAAATATATTTTTAAACTCACAATTTGTTTGAAAATATTCAGAGTTTGAAAGCCAAACTAAGCATCTTTTCAGACTATAAAATTTTATTAAAACACTTCATAACCATTTATACCAGTCATCCCATGTCTTATAGTATTCTGTGTTGATGGCATTTCATCCACTGAGTTTGGACTTTAAGGTGTTCATTTTCTTGATCTATTAATTTTTAACCTTCTTCTTTACTTCAGTGTGCTTGATGTCATCAGCTTGAAGGTTGCCCAGGTATTCTTAATGATCATCTTCTGCCAGACTCTTTTATGTTATTTCCATTGGGCATCTTGATTCCTTCAATTTTCACTATTCCCCCCTTGCTGCTGATGAGACCGGCACATTTGTCCAGTCCAAACTCCACTGTAATGTCATATTTGGACAGTTTTGAACAGTGATTCTATTTCAATATTTCTATTTTGTGTTTCTACACAGCTTCAGAGTGTCTATATAGAGGAAGTGGGATAGGTTGTCAGATGTTTTGATGTCTAATAGCCATAGCCTGACTTTTTCAGTATTATTGACAGAGGAATCAATGCAATGACAACCAGTAGTGGTAATAGTGAAAGATTCATCTCTTTTTTTTATTCAAAAAGTTTTATAAGTACAAAGTACAAACATTTTTCATTTTTCTCCCCCCCTTCCCCCCTAACCCCCACCCCCCTTCCCTTCCCCCCTCCCCCCCCGGACTTCCCAGAGAAAGTACAGGGCATAATATTCAATAAAATAAATTTAAATTAAATTAAAGCAAATTCTTAATTTCCCCTTTAAAAAAATCTTTAACTCCAAAATTTTTTGAAACTATTCAAAACATAACCAGAAGAAGGATAAAAATAATAAAAAATAAAAAATAAGAAATTAAAAAGAAAGATTAACAAATATATATAGATATATTTAAAAAAAGCATTATATTAATACATCGTACATCATCTCGAACTATACTTTACATATCTAAACCTCCGTCTTTTATATAATCTACCTATAAACTAATAATAATAAAAAAGAAAAAAAAGAAAAAATAAGAATTAAAAATAAAAGGAGCAAAAGTAAACCTTTCCTCCCCCTTTCAATCAGCACAACATTTCTTCCAAACAAAACAAAACTTAAGTAAATATTACGCAAACATTAACTAAACATTAAATGTTTATACCTAATCACAATACCTCAATATTTGAAATATTCTATCAAATTATTTATTCCCATAGTTTAAAAAAATAACCACTTATACCTCTAAAACTTTAAACTTAATCATAAAATCATAGAATCAAACACAATATTAATAACAATATTACAATATATTGAAGTATCAACTTCAAAATATATAATATATATAATAATAATAATAATCAAAATATATAATATATGTAGTAACAATAATAAAAAAGAGTAAAAACCGGCCCCTTATACCTCAAAAACCTTAAACTTAATCCTAAAATCCCTCAAAATATTAATAACATAATATTACACTATATCAAATTTAGAACTTCAAAATGAATGATATATATATAAAATAATCTAAAAAGGAACTACCATAAAAAAATGATAATAATAGCAATAGCAATAGCACTTAGACTTATATACCGCTTCATAGTGCTTTACAGCCCTCTCTAAGCGGTTTACAGAGTTCAGCATATTGCCCCCAACAATCTGGGTCCTCATTTTACCCACCTCGGAAGGATGGAAGGCTGAGTCAACCTTGAGCCGGTGAGATTTGAACAGCTGAACTGCTGAACTAGCAGTAGCCTGCAGTGCTGCATTTAACCACTGCACCAACTCGGCTCTTCTCTAATAAGAGAAGAAATAGTTACAATCCTGTTAATCTTTCCAACCATCCTATAGATTTCAACACCATCTGTCACTTGACAATTTCGAATCTATCGATTCACCTCCCATCTGACCCCAATCCTCCATCTCTTTTTCCACGTCGCAAACATCTATCTGGCTCTGCCAATCACTTTGAATCTTTGGAATTGTTTCCTCTTGAACAAATATGTCTGGATTTTTCTTCTCCTCCTCTATTATTTTCATGCTTCTTTCCTCTGGAATTTTAGAAATGTCAGCCTTTAAAACGTTGATGTAGAATTCTGTAGCTTTCTTTATTGTGTTAAGCCCATATCTTTTCCCCAAAAATTTCACAATCACTCCTGTTGGTGCATTCCATTTATATTGTAGATTTCATTTTTTTAATTCATCAACCAAGAAGGTATATTCTTTTCTGGCTTTTAGCATCTTGGAAGGAATTTCTTTCCATATCCTTATTTCTTGACCATTTACCTGAAGATTATTCTTGAAGGTCGCCTGTGTAATTCTATTCCGCAAAGCTCTTGTAGTAAAATATATTACAATGTCCCTTGGCAAATGGTTTTGTTTTGCATACCAAGAATTGACTCTATATATCTTATCAATTTGCATAGCCAATTCCTCTTTAGACATTCCAGACACCTGCTCCAGGGCCTCTACCATCCTTCCTTTCAAATTTTCAAATTTTTCCTCCTTCAGGCCCCTCACTCTTATAGCAAATTTCATCTCTCTGAATTGAGACATCAACACCTCTGTTTCCAAATTTACTATATCATTTTGAACCTTGGCTATATATTCCTCTGAGTCAGAGCTTGCTTATTTTTTTCCAAATCATTCTCCAAAATCTCCATATTTGCTGCTAGTCCTTTACAAACTTTCAACACATCCACTGTCAGTTGTAAATTCATCTTCTCCAAAGCAGCCTGCATTTTTTAATCTATTTCAGTAATTTTTGAATTGAATTCCATAATGAGTTCATTTTTCATAACTTTCAAAGTATTAAATAAACTCTCAGGTGTTAAAGACTTTGATGATGTTAAATCAGGCATAAATTGCATCTTTAAAATGTGATCAAAAGAGTACTCAGTTCTTTTATTCACGGCAGTCTTTCCAGGTTTAGAAGCGATTTCAGTATTTTCAAAAAAGAAAGACAAAGAAGAGGGGGGAAAAGCCCAGATCTATACTTAGCAAAATTCTTTCCAAATCCAAAGCCAGTTAATATTTTATCTTTTATGAAGCTGTAAGTTAAATCAAGACACAAAAGGAGAAGAAATCATTTCTCCAAATCAGAGGTTTCCATAGGAGAAAGCTGGTAACAAAGCAAAAATAACTTTCTCTTCCACGCCCAAATCTCCAATCGCCATATTGTTACTTCTTCCTTATTAAGCTACTTTGTTGCTTCCGAAGTAAAATCCAGCAGTGGAGTTAAAGTCAAAGTTAATGCCCTTCTGGACTCCTGCCTTTCTCTGGCTGCTCTCTTTAAGTTTAAAATAATTATACTTTCCTTTGTAACAGCAGCAGTGGTCGCGGCATCTTGCTCCGCTTTAAGCGGAGGCTTCTGACTTCCCGGAGCAACAGACAGGCTACCTGGGGAGCCCTCACCCTTCGCGCCCTAAGTTGACTTCTAGGGCACTAGGGGGGCTCTACCCCACCTGTCTCGCTCTCATCTCTCCCCTTTACCCAGGGAGAGATTTTCAAGCCGCCAGACAGCTGTTCTGGTGGCTTTTACAGGGAATCGGAAGGACGCCCAGCGAGGAGCGCCAAAACCAGAAGTCAAAAGATTCATCTCTTGACATTAACCTCTCTCAGTTTGTCACCATTGACCAGCAACTGTGTTTCATTGTGCCATTGAACTTTTCACAAAGCTTCTGATGTTTCAACTGACTCCTGTTACTTCTAGCCCTTGATTATCCAATAATGTGCTAGGGAGTCAAATACCCTCTTGGCATCAATCCAAGCCACATTCAATAAAGTTGTTACACTTTACAAAACTTGGAAACATTTTTTTAAAAATAACCATTTTCCTATACTGAAGGATCCAGTATACAGAATGACACTTAGACAAACAAGTTACTTGCTGCTGGGAGCTATCTATATTCAAAACTCGACAATGGCATGTCACTATGCCAGGGGTGGGCAAACTACAGCTCTTTGAGGACCTGTGGACTTCAACTCCCAGAATTCCTGAGCCAGCCAGCCATGCATGGCTGGCTCAGGAATTCTGGGAGTTGAAGTCCACAGGTCCTCAAAGAGCTGTAGTTTGCCTACCCCTGCACTATGCAATAGTGGACCTGGCTTTTCCAACATAGGACCTGGCTTTTCCGACGGGCCTGGGGCCATTGACCTTGTGGGGATGACTAGCGAGGTCGGCCCATGAATGTATGGATGGCTGAAATTATTTTAAATTGTAAATGTGTTTTTTAAACTGTTTTTTAGATGCTTTTATATTGATTTATGTTTGTTTCTGTTGTGAGCCGCCCAGAGTCCGTAGGGAGTTAGGCGGCATAGAAAAATAAACAAACAAACAAACAAACAAATAAATAAATAAATAATACCTAACTAGACAGACTTTTGACTATGAACATTTGATAAATATGAGCACACATGATCTGTTCCATAAATTTCCATCACGGCTGACTGCATTGAGAAGTCTTGAGAAGTCAGTGGACGTTTTCAAGCAAATGTTGTTCAACTATTTCCCTGGAATGATATGGAAGAAATGTGGAAGAAATTAAACAGACTGTGATAACTTTGGGTGAAGATATAGATAAGACCCAAAATAATATGGAAAACTTTGAAGCAGAGGTCCTAATGATTCAATTTAGAAGTATGGAGTTTGCTTTGAGACTAAGAGGTGTAAAAGAAAAAAAACAAGAAGATTTAAAAGAAAGGATGGGGGAGGCACTTGTGCATATGCTAGGAATCACAAAACAGGAACTGGTTATGCAAATTGATAAAATATATCGTGTTAATTCCTGGGTTGCTAAACAAAAACATCTGCCAAGAGATATAATATACTTTACTACAAGGGCATTTCGGAATGAAATTTTACAGGCAACTTTCAAGAATAAGCTTCAGGTAGATGGACGGGAAGTAATGACACTGAAAGAAATCCCTCCTAAAATGTTGAGAGCCAGAAAAGATTATGCTTTTCTGGTTGAAGAACTTAAAAAACAGAAGTACAGTACAGATGGGAGGCTCCAATTGGGATTGTGGTTAGACACCTGGAAAAGAGATATCGGCTCAATACGATATTGAAAGCTACTGATTTTTATGTAAAAGTGTTAAAGGCCGACATATCCAAAATTCCAGAAGGAGGAAGAATGAAGGAAGCAATAGAAGAGGAGAGAGGAGATTCATCAATAGTTGTTCAAATGGAAGGAGTTTTGACGAATCAAGGTGATTTACAGAACCAGAGAGAGGTTCATAATGTGGAAGGGGAGACAGAAGAACAGAGTCAGACGAGCAGAGTTGACAATTCAAAAAATTACCAAGTCACAAAAGGCTGTAAGAGTTAGATCTAAAGTTCGACCGAGAAGAAGAAATGACTAGATTTGATCTTAGTATGGGAAGTTACAGGCCAGATGGAGAGACGAATGGAAATTGACACTTTGCAGTAAAGAAGATCTATTTACTATTGAGGACTGACGCTGATGGTTGTGCTTTTTCTTTGTTTCCTACTTTCTTCTGTTTACTACTATATTTTAAAGATTATATAAACGAAAGATATTTAAAGGATTGGTTTAAGAGGGGTTTAATAATCCTTTTGATTATTTTTAAAAGGTTTTGAGATATATGGAATTAAATATTTAGAATTATTGTGAAATTAGTAATTGGAAATATTGGAATGTTAGGTTATTAATAATGTGTTCGATTTTTTTTAGGTCATGCCTAAAAGGTTTTGAGTTATAAGGGGTTAAAGAATTAGAGAAATATTTGACTTAACAATTGCTCAGTATATTTTACTTTTTATGTTTATTGAAGAGGTATAATGTTGGAAGAAGGAAGATCTATCCAACATTGAGGAAATGATGTTGATGGTTGTGTAATTGAATGAAATGGAGAAAAAAAGACTTTTTCTTCTTTTTATTATTATACTTTAAGGATTATATAAATGAAGGATATGTAGTGGAGTAAATTAATAGCCGGAGATATTGTTATGTTGATTGATTAATAATATGCTTGATTTTTAGATTATGCTTAAAAGGTTTTGAGTAACAAGGAGTTAAAGATCTAGAGAAATTTTGAAATTAAGAATTTGTTAGCATAATTTAATCTTATTACTATTGAATATTACACCCTGTGCTTTTTCTGGGAAATCGGAGGGGGTGAGAGGGGGGGAGGATGGGGGAAAGGGAGGGGGAAGGGGGGGAGAAAAAGATAAAAATGTTTGTACTTTGTACTAATAAAACTTTTTGAAATAAAAAAATGATATAACTATACTAAAGAAATATATTATTTAATAATCCACATTATAACGGCAGCCAGGATCTGTTATGCACAAAAATGGAAAAGTAATGAAACACCAAATGAAAGTGAAATCATAAGAAAAATTCTAGAATACGCCAAAATGGATAAAATGACTAAAGAACTGCAGAACAAGGAGGAAATGGAATATTATTTAACTTGGAATAGGTTCTATGAATGGTTAAACAATAGAAACTCAGAATCATGAAATGTATGACAAATATATGGTAGACATTACACACACACACACACATACACACACACACACACACTGTTTCCTATATATGTGTGTTTGTATGGCTTGTATACAATTTGTATATGATAATTTTTTTAAAAAAAATGAAGTGTTGAGAAACGAGTGTAAAAGAGGTTTCATAATGGAGGTGTGCAATTTAAATGAACTGTGTGCTTAATATCTCAAGAACCACATTTTTGTTGATGGAACAGTTTATAGTGGTGACCCAATATACTTTAATAAAGATTGTAAAATGTCTAGGAAAAGCTTTATAAAATGTTCTAAAGATTATGTCCTATGATTGTGCCATCAACTCATAGTTGCAAAAGGTGACCACATGATCCTGGAACATTGCAGCCATATGTCATGCCCCGTTGGAGCCTGAATCTGGAGGAAGACAAACCGGAACTGGAGCTGACAGAGATCGAGGGGGCAGCTTTGTTGGCTTCAGAGGAATGTGGGGAGAAGCAGTCCGAGTCAGGCCAGGGCCTTTCAGAATTGGGACGGCTTGTAGGTAGGGAGGAACAGGGGCAGGATGACCAAGAGAGGCTAAGCAGTGAACATGAGACACAGAGCTCAGGTGATGAGCAAGTACCACCCACTCCTGATCCTCGAGCACGGAGAGTGGAGAGAAGGCGGGAACAACGCAGGCTGACCTGACAACTTGGGAGGATAGCATCATGCCCCTCTTCAAAAGGCACACCTGGGGACTGACACCCAAGGAGACACTGTTTGTCTGTTATGCACAAAAATGGAAAAGTAGTGAAACACCAAATGAAAGTGAAATCATAAGAAAAATTCTAGAATGCGCCGAAATGGATAAAATGATTAAAGAACTGCAGAACAAGAAGGAAACGGAATATTATTTAACTTGGAATAGGTTCTATGAATGGTTAAACAATAGAAACTCAGAATCATGAAATCATGTGGGGAGGGGCATTTGTTGGGAACAAATGCTGAACTCATGGAGTGTTGTGTGCCATTGCCAACATTTGAAATTTCCTGGACTTCTTGCTTTCTTTTTTGTTTTCTGGATTAATTGCCTTGTTCCTTTGCTTCCTGGACTCATTGATTTATTCCCTTGCCCTGCTGGATTTCTTGCTTTGCAGCCATTGTGCTCACAATGTTGTGCTGGACTACTTGCAGCCAGAGGCTGCTGGAGGGGTGTGTGTGTGTGTGTGTGTGTGTGTGTGTGTGTGTGTGTGTGTGTGATCACTTTGCTCTGGGAGATGTGGGAGTGTTTGGGGGAAACTTGGAGCAATAAAGGGGCGGTTTGAACTATCAGCTGACTTGTGTTGCCTCTGTGCCATGCCCCAGCTCATCACACCATCATAAATATGAATCAATGCCAAACATCTGATTTTTGAACACGTGACCATGGGGATGCTGCAATGGTTGTATGAAAAATGGTCATAAGTCAATTTGCCAATACCATTGTATACTTTCTAGGTACACTTTCCTATGGAAAAATTCAAACTGGCAAGGCAGAACGTCTAATTCAAGTAATACCATGATTCCCCCAAAATAAGAGCCTGTCTTATATTTTTTTGACCCCCAAAGTATGGCCTTGGCCTTATTGGGGGGGCTTATTATTTTTGGGATGCAGGAGGTGGGCCGGGCCATGAGACGCGCATCTTACTAGAGTCTGGCATCTCCGCGGCGTCTCTTGGCCGGTCTGTTTAGGGAAATACCTTGCACAGTACAGAAACTCTTCTTGCGAGGGCGAGCAATTAACAACTTCTTGCAGCGAGAAGAGTTTCTGTACTGTGCAAGGTGTTTCCCTAAACAGACTGGCCGAGAGACGCCACGGAGCTGCCAGACTCCAGTAAGACATGTGTCTTGCGGTGGGGTGCAATTTGGGGGTGGCAGGTCAGGCGGGGGATGGGCCAGGCCAGGCTGCGAGACACATGTCTTGTGGCCCAACATGTCCCACCCCGACTCAAAGGCAACAGCAGCCTGGCTCTTGAAAGACCTAGTGTGAAAGTTGGCCACCGCAATTCAATTAGCCTCGAATTAACCCAGCAGCTGCAAGCAAAGCAGTGAACGAGAGAGAGCCAAGTTGCCCAGCAACACACTTGTCCATGGGGAGGGAGGAAGGAAGGGGCGAGGAGATTCCCAGGGAAGGGGTACTCTCTCGGCTCACTTCTGCTGCAAGAGAGCCCCGAAATTGGGAGTACCCTTGGCCATGCCCAGAATGGGCTGAGAGTAAGCAGGCCACCCTGCCATTTTCCTCCTCTGGGCAGGCAGGTACCTGCCACTGCCCAGACGGGACTGAGAGGTGCATCTAAGGCCTTGGTGGGTTTGGTGGGACAGCAGAGCCGCAGCAAGGCTCATCCTTCTGTCTAAGCCTCTTCCCTCATTTGGCCAAGAAAGACATCGCTAGTAGCTACCCATGGCAGAGGAGCTGGTGGGATCAGGCCGGACGGCCTCCCGGGATTGGGACTTGGCTGGCTGCAGGTTCTCTGAAAGTCCGTCTCCCAGTTCCTCTCTCTTCCAAATGCATGACAGGCTGGTCTGGCTGGCTTCTCGGGGAGGCCCCGCGTACTTCGAGCTCTCCTGGGCCCAAAGGAACAGTCACCCTCACCTCCTGGGAGCGTAGGCTCACCCAAGGCTTTGCTGAAGGAGAGCCTTGGCGAGCTCTGGGATCCCTCCCGATTCTTTCTCTTGGGAGCTTCTGGCAGATGCCTGGTGCCTTGGTAGCCGCTCGCCCTGGCCTTCCAGTCCAGGCGGCTGAATCCCACCTCTGGCGCATTTACTGGTTTCAGTGCCAGACACTCTTGCCCTATTTGTACCTTCGTCTTTGCAGATTCTGGCTATCTGCTGATATTCTGCCCTTAGTTATATGTCCCTCTTTTTATTTTTTGTACTTATCCTTTTTGTCTTTCAGTTTATCAGAGAGATCTTTGTGCAGCCATGCTGGTTTCTTCTTGGATTTGTTTTCCTTTTTCAGTGGTATTATGCTGGGCTGGGCTTTTATGATCATATTTTCAGAATTTCCCAAGTTTCTTGAGTTGTTTTCCCTTTTAGGATTTTCATCCAAGGAATCTATTCTTTCCCAAGTTCTCTCTGAGTTTGTTAAAATAATCTCTTTTAAAATCTAAGAGTCTGATATTATTGTGTTCTATTGCTTGTTTGCATTTTGTTGAATTCCGCTATGACATGGTCACTTTCACCCAAGGTTCCTGCAGTTTCAGCTCCATCTATTACCTCTTCTCTGTGAGAATTAAGTCCAGTATTGCTGTCCCTCTAGTTCCATCCTCTACCTTTTGGACAACAAAGTTGTCAGCTAGGTTGGTCAGGAACCTATTAAATTTCTCACTTGGTGCAGAATTAGTCTTCCAGTTGATGACAGGGTAATTAAAGTCCCCCATGACTATTGTAGTGTGTTTCCAACATATATTTGTTGACTGGTTAGCAAAAAATACATTTTTTTTCTGCTTGATTGGGTGCCCTGCAGTATACACCTATGGCAATGTCATTCTTTTTTTCTTTTATATTGATCCACATGCATTCTAGGAGGTTTTTGTCTTTAGTTTCATGCATTTCTGTAGCAATATAGTGGTCTTTTATATATAGTGCAACTCCACCTCCTCTTTTATGGGGTCTGTTTTTTTATACCCTTCTATGAGCATGTTCGTCATGGGTTTCACCCCACTAAGTTTCTGTAATTCCAACTATATCATATTTATCTTCATGTATTAATAATTCAAGTTCATCCTGTTTGTTCCCCAAATTTTGAGCATTTGTATATAGGCATTTGAGATCTTTATGTCTGACTCTGGGTATGCTTCCTATAACTCCCATTTGATGTTTGAGTGTGTCTTCTTCCCATCCCTCCTTACCTCATTATTTGATTAGTTTTCTAGGGGTTTTTACTTGGAATTCGGTCCTGGAGATCCTAAAGATTGGTCTCACACACACACACACACACACCAATTTTAGTTTAAAAGCCCTCCTGATAAGTTGAGTCAGTTGTTTTCCGAAAAAATTCTTCCCAGTTTTTGTGAGGTGCAGCCCATCCCTTGCCAAAAGCCCATTGTGGAAGTAGTGCCGACCATGATCCAGGAATTCAAAGTTCTTTTGGCGACACCAACCCTTCAGTCAGTGGTTCACTTCTAGAATCCTTTATTCTCTAATTGGTTGTTGACTTGGTTCTGTTTTTGCATGTTGCATGAATGGTGGCTTCTCCATAGTTAAGCACACAATGTGCATATTGAATCTGTTTTGAGACTCTGTTCATACATTCTGAAAGCCATGGTTTAATTATGGAAAGCCATGGTTTATTACAGTCCCATGGAATCATTGAATACACATTTTAAAATCACAATAGCTGGCCGATAGGATCAGCTGTAACATTATTTGCTATTGTGATTCGGGATGCAGTCTCCTGCACTTCACGTTTGAAGTTCATTGAAGTTCATTCATCCATCCATTCATATGGCTTTCATTATGAATATTTTGGCTCCTTTAATCCTCGTTGACTGAACAAATGACAGAAACCTAGGCTCACCCTTCGGGGTGTGCTGATGGCGGTCTGAAAGGGCAGATCTGAGGGCCCACTCTCGACACAACTCTCCCCAACCAGTTTTGGCTTCTGGTTCACAGACGCCCTCCAGTTCCAGCCCTTTTGCGCTTCCTCGGAACCCGGCTACTCAGGAGAAGAGGCAGCCGCGCTACTACAAACGGCAGCGCAGCAGCAGCTCCCTCGTCCCATCCTCTCACAAAGGCGCGAAAAGAGACACAAATAGCCGTTGCACCCCGGCCGCCTTCTCCTCGGTGGCTGCTCAGCGCAGGCGCCGCCCCTTTGGCTGTGGCCGCTGAAGGAGGGACCCAGCCGAAGAGAGCTCGGACTTCGAGCGCTGATTCTTCGACTACGTTGGGCTCCTGCCGTCTCCTTTCCGAAGCCGAGAAAGTCGACCTCGCAAAGCAACCTCACACCGCCCCCCACCCGCCGCAGCCGAGCCATCTGTCCGCCTGTGAGAGACCATGGGTGAGTAGAGCACCGCAGATGCGGTTCGGCTTTCCTCCTCCGCCCGCCCGCCCCAACGAACAACCCTAAACTTCTCGGGCTCCTCATTCACCGTTAGTTCCTTCCTTGGCTGGTGGTAGCTTTGGTTCTGAAACGAAGCGTAAGAGCCCCCACGTGTGCACCTTGACCACGATAATGCCTGTTATAGAAAGATCTGCTTAAGCCTCGGGCTTCCTGACTCGTATTTATCCGGCTTGGCGAGACATCTTTTGACTTGGTCGGCTGAAATAGGAGAGACACTCTGCACATGTTCAAAAGAGATGTCTTGTTAGGCACTGCGTTGGGCATTCTTTGGAGGGGAGAAGGGGCCTCTGACCACTGGAAAGAGATTGCAAGGATTTTCTCTTTGGCTGTGGTGTTAGAGACATGGTTGAAGAATACCTAAGAGATTGCTGGATGAAGCACCCAATGAAGGTTTGTACAATTGGAGGAGAAAACCCAGTTGCCAAGAAAACTGTTTGTCCCTTAAGTCTGTGGAGGTCTAGATCCACTGTGCCTTTATTTGCTGCAGATTTTCTTGCATCAGTAGAATCATATATCCTAAATGTTGTACGCCGCCCTGAGTCCTCCGGGAGTTGGGCGGCATATAAGAATACCTAAATAAATAAATAAATAAATAAATGGAGCCCATAGAGATTGAGTCCAAGCAGCCTTGGAGAAAACGCAATAAACTTAAAACTAGGTGGTTTCTAATACTTGAGTTTGACCACTCTCCTGATTATTTCAGCACCACTTTGCTTTTTCTTTTTGTCCGTCTTTTTTAGAAAGTTAGAACTGCATCCTTCAATCTGGTTAGAACTGGAAAAAGGTGGCGAATAAATTTAAGACTAAAGGCAGATGTACTTCAGAATAACCTTGACTACCAAACAGAACTAGGAATTTATAGCTGGCTAGAAGTCATTTGTCTGGATTTGTGTACTTCTTTTAGTCTTCTTGAATTTAAAAAGTTCTGCCTTAACTTGATCTTTGAAAGTTCTGGAGTTCATGAGTGAATAAGACCACAGCTCTTTGTAGAAATGAAATTCCACATTTTTCCTTCTCATATTAATATTAAGCCATTGTTAAAGCATTTGGGTTATTACAATAGCTGCTCTGAAGCTTAGCATTTACACTGGAACAATATTGCAAAAATGTGCTAATTTATTCCAGATGTAGTCAAGAATTTCAGAGATCTCTTGGATAGAATAAATTAGACATGCTAAAAGTTCTTTATGGCACACCTAACCTTAATAATTGTGCAGTCAGCTACATTTTTAATGTACAATCAGACACTATTTAAGGTGTGTGTGTGTTTGTGCGCTCATGTTTGTGTGTGTGTGTGTGTGTGTGTGTGTGTGTGTGTGTGTGTGTGTGTGTGTGTGTGTGTGTAATCAAAGAAATATCAACAGCTCATAGTTGTGGTAACTGATTTGAATTCATTGTTAAGGCCTGCTTGCTCCTTTGGGAATGGAGAGAAAATAAGTAATAGTTATTCTGTTTATTTAGGGTTAATCTAGTGGCTTACACATTATCTGAAATATAAATTATAGCAAAAGAATAGTTCATAGAGCCAAGTTGTATATCATTATTCAGATTTCTATAGGTAGTCTACCAAAAGTTACTAAATGGTGGATTGATGTTCTGTTTTGTATATAGACATTTCTTTGAACAAAGCAAAATGTGGTTAAATGCGTATAAAAACTCTTGAAATGGCAATCTAATGAACAGTTTTTGAGAAACTTTGGAGTGTGTTGCCAATTATGATAATAAATTAAACCTACTCATAATGAGCAAAATAAAACATTGTCTCAGAATTTATTAGTTGATGATAATGATATCTGAGATTTTCTAGCTGGAATATTTCTCGTTTGTAAACTGTTTTAGCTTTACAAAGTTCGGAATTTGAAAGAGGTCAAATCTCAACATATTTGGGATTCAATTTACAGCTTGTCTAAATTCGTATCATATAGTTTACAATAATTTGTCTTAGTTTATAATGTTATAATTAACACTATTCTTTGGGGGCGGTGGCAGCAAGAAATTTCATAAAATGCAGCTTTGTAAAACACTGATACTTTTTGATTGAGGATGGGTCCTAGCTGCATATTTTTACATATTATTCAATGAATCTTATCTGCCCATTACTGGTATTTATCACTTATGTCCTACTATTAATGTGCATCAAATCAGCTGACATCTCAAACTGCTAGTTTAAATTCTATTTTTTATGTTCAACAGACTAATGTATACCGTTTTCTCGTGACAAATAAGTTTATCCCATTGTAATGAAATTAAAAACATTTCACCATTCTTATTGCATTACAATTGTGTCCCTTGATCCAGTCCTAGAACAGTTCCCCAGGGACTGATAGTCAGCCACCATTCCTGAGGCATTGTAAAGCTTGTCCTCATGACTATTATAACTAGCTGTATATAACTATATAAATGACATGTCCAGCCAACTTTAAGAGCTCAGAAAAATATCTTTAGCACTGTCTTATTGCATAGAATCTAGTTTTGTATATTACCTTCATTTGCTAATTTAGTTTGTGGCCCATGACCTTCCCCTTGTGCTGTTTGGATATTTGAGATGATAACTCCCAGAATTTGTTTGTGTTGGCTCAGAATTCTAAGTTCTACTTCCAATACCTCTTAAAGTCACCCACCTAGGAATAATTGCTTTCAACTAGTGGTTCTCAACCAGGTGATCGAGAACTTTTTTGTAAGAAGTTGGAAGGTCTGAAATGTTAAGGGGGGCAATCCCCCGTATTAGAGGTCGATGGATCTTTGCTTCTTTTTGAAGTCATTCTCATTAGAAAATAAAACCGAGATTCAAATCTAATTAACAAAATATTTATTTCAGTAGAAAAGTAATAAAAGAATCCTTAATAATCTACATCTTATCAGCTAATAAAAAGTCACGTCTGCCTTCAGCAGAAATGGAGGAAGAGAAGGAGGGAGTTGACTCCTGGAATGCACGCATGCGTAGTAAAACATATCACATGTCTGTTTGACCATAAATACAAGAAAACAGTAGATCTGCACAACTGGCAATAATTCACATCGTGACACCCCTTCTTTGTCAGTTGGGCTGATATAATGTGTCACTCAACACACAGTAAATATCTGAGGTAATCATGCTGAGCAATAGGTAATGGTTTGTTCAGAATGTCAGCTATCTGATATTCTGTTGGCACATATTCTAACTTTATGAGACCTTGTCTTACTGACTCTCTAACATTCTTGTAACGTATGTCAATGTGTCTAGACCTTGAACCTGTGAAGTGAGTCCTGGAAATGTAAACTACTGATTGATTATCTTCCATCACAGTGATCGGTTTTTCCGGCTTCGTCCAGATATCTGTAACTAAGGAATCAAACCAAATTAGGAAGTTACATGCATCAGACACACATGCATACTCTGCTTCAGTTGATGAGCAGGAAATAAAACTTTGTTTTCTTAAGTTCCAGTAAACTGGACATCCATTCAGGAACACTATGTAACCTGATATGCTTTTTCTTGACTCCTTATCACTTGCCCAATCTGCATCTGTATAACAATACATGTCAGCAAAATCTGTATGTTCTGGTTCTAGCTTCAATTTGAAGTGTTTTGTGTGTATCAAGTATCTCAATAACTTCTTAATACATGACCAGTGAAACTCTGTTGCTTTGCCTACATGTCTTGAAAGTAAATTAACACTAAGTGCTATGTCTGGTCTAGTCCATCCACTAATGTAAAGTAGTGAACCAATTACTGAGCGATAAAGTGTTTGATCCTTGAACTCAGGACTGTATGCATCTTTCAAATTGTGAAAATCAGTTTGCATAGGTGTTTGTGTAGGCATTGCATCTGTCATGTTGCATTGATGCAAAAGTTGATCTATCTTAGCTTCTTGTGAAAGGCTAAACCCCTTCTGTGTCTTTTCAATGTGAACTCCTAAATATTCATTGATGTGTCCTAATGATTTCAATGTGAAGTATTTTTGCAAACCTTTAACAAAATTCTCACTCATGTGTTTGTTTGGACCAATGTAAACAATGTCATCAACATAAACAAGAACAATTTCATTAATATTTCCATACCTTTTTGTGAACACGCATTCATCAGTGTCGGACTTAATAAAGCCCATTAAATTTAGTTTGTCTTTTAGACATGTGTACCACATCAGACCTGATTGTTTCAGACCATAGAGACTTTTGTTTAGGAACCAGGTATCCCCTTCTCGGTCCCGGAAGCCGGGAGCGGACCTGACATAGTTTTCTTCATCTAGATCAGCATGTAGGTAAGCTGTTTCAACATCAAATTGGAAAACTTCAAGTCCAAGGATAGAAGCAGTGGTTAGAGCAATTTTTACACTTTCAGTTCGCACTGTAGGTAAGTAAGTGTTTGTGTAATCTTCAGGATAGCTTTGTGCGAAACCCTGTGCGACAAGTCTTGCTTTGTATAATAATTCACCATCTGTCTTTTGTTTGATTTTGTAGACCCATCTTGTGCCAATGACTTTTTTGTGTGTTGGAGGTGTTGCAGATGTGCAGTCCCCTGGGAGTTGGGCGGCATAGAAATCCATTTAAATAAAATAAATAAATAAATAAATATACTTTGAGTTTCTGCAAACTATCCATCTCAACTTGCATGGCTTCATACCATTTTTGTTGTTCATCTTCAGAAAGATATTTAATTTGTGAAAAGTTCTCCGGTGGGAGTGTAACATTACAGATCAATGGCGATGGTGTGTTTGTCAATTGCATTGTGTATCTCTTTGGTGGAATACCTTTTGTAGTTCTCTTGGAATGTCTTGGGACGATTGTCCAGTCGTCTTTCTTGTTGTCCACATCTCCATCAGCGTCGCTAGCTTCAGCATCCACGGCGTGTTAGGATGGGATATCAGGTGATGAACGTTGGTCATCTGGTTGCACTGTATCAACAATTTCAGTTCTAGGGAAATAAACTCCAGGGTCATTAGAATGTATCCTGGACCAATCTGTATCTTCTTCAAAATTAGCTGAATTAGAAATTGTTATCGTATTGTGAGAGTCAATGAATCTTCCCCATTTAGAATTGCTATCAACACCCATATATCTCAGTCTCTTTGCTACTGGGCCACCTTTTCTTCTTTGGGCCAATGGAATGTTGACCATGGCATATGAACCAAAAATGTGTAAGTGTCTAAGATCTGGCTGGTGGCCATATAACATGTAGAAGGGTGTTTGGTCAATGACACTGCTCCATGTATTTCAAAGATAACCTCATATTATATGCTAGAACAAAGCAGATGAAATGCTATTTTCCAAAGGCTGCTTAGAGAAGAAGTAGAAGTAGTGACAGCTAAAACATCTTTCTCTTATTATGCCCAAAATTCCAAGGTTAGGTTGTATATACTGAATAAATGAATGAATGAATGCATGAACAAACAAACAAACAAACAAAAGTAGCTATTGGAACCATCTGGATGCTTAATTGTAGCAGCGCAGTGGGAATAGGTAAATGAAAGAACTCCAGTCTTCTTCCTGGTGATGCTTTCTCATTAAAGAGCAGCAGCATGCTAGGAAAAATTGTTACCAGTTTCATTTTCATTCATTTGACCATATGGGAAGAACCAGAATAAGGTTCAGCAGGGAGTTTATTGAGCAGTCTGTTTGGGACAGTCTGTTTCTCTTTTATCTCAAGCGTTCTTATCGCTGGAGAGAAAGATAATGAGTTGAAAGCCCCTTGTAAGTTCACTTGTATGTTCACGAGCAAAAATATAATACAAATAAATAAATGGGAGATGGCATCTCTACTAAATATATAGAACAATCCCTTTTATAGGGTGGTGACAGGCTATACACAGATAGAAATGAGAGATGATGAAGTTGCAGGTTCTAAATTTATGCCCTTTTGTGTGACTCCCTGCTGATTCCCCCCCCCCCAGAAATCAATGGCCAGAGATGGGGGGGGGGGAAGTCCCTTCTCTTTTCCTCTTATGATGTGGTAGGAAGATCTTGTGCCAAGAAAACAGTTGGAGCTGGCTACTCATTAATTTCTTGTATGCTCCTTATTTTCAGTTTCCCAACTCCATTTTCAGAGAGAACCCTGTTACATGCATGGGAAAGAGTCTCATAGCCAGATACTTTGGCATGAAAGTTCCTGAACTGAATAGGTCTTCAACCAACAGGACACTCTGGTTTTCATAAGAGAAGAAGAAATGAGGCGGCCATTTTTCTCTCTCCCTACCATTTTAAAGTACATGGCTAGAAAATACTAAGGCAACAGTGATCATCAGCTGTTTGAATAATGTCTCCTTTTCTGAGAAGATTATGCATGCTTTCAAACAGTACTTTGAGAAGGGAACTTCAGTGAATTAACTATATTTTGTTTATTTAAAATGTTTTCTAAACAATGGATTCCAGAATGGTATACAAAACTAACTGAACTAGTCAACATGATAGCCGTGTAAGAAAAATAGTAATGGTGTTGATCTTCCACTATACTAGCTATCATAGTTAAACTTACATTGTTGATGAAAAAGTTAGTGCTGGGTACTACCTTGAAATAGAGAAGTTAAGAATGTATTTTTACTGTTTGATATAAGGTTTGTTATATACATTTTGACCCAAGAAAGGAAAGACAATTGTGTTTGTGTTTCAACTGTGCTTTCTTCTTTTGAACAGCTGGAGATAAACCCCCGAAAGAAAAGCAATCCTCTTTCTTCCTATTCAGCTGTACAGTTTGGCTAGGCAGGATTAAAAACCCTTTGTGAGCCACAATAATGATCAAATCAGATTAGTATTGGTCATTATAGCTGGCTACATTTCAATTAAAGGATCCTTTAGACCACTCCTCCCTCCCTCCTCCTTCCTCCCCCCCCCTGTGTGTGTGTGTGTGTGTGTGTGTGTGTGTGTGTGTGTGTGTGTTCTGTTTTTCTGAGTTGTGTGAAAATATTCATCTCTGTTCCCTTTACATGAAATAAATACAATATTCTTGATGTTCTATTGCCTTTTTCATTTGTTTTAGATAAATTATTTTCTACAGAAACATATAGGGATTAAATACATTAAGAGTACAGGTAGTCCTTGATTTACAACCATAATTGAGCCCAAAATTTATGTTGCTAAGCGAGGCCATTGTCAAGTGAGTTTTGCCCCATTTTACGATCTTCCTTGCCACAGTTGTTAAGTGGATTACTGCAGTTATTAGGTTAGTAACATGGTTGTAAATGAATCTGGTTTCCCCATTGACTTCGTTTGTTAGAAGCTTGCAAAAGGGGATCACATGACCTTGGGACACTGTCACAGTCATAAATATGAGTGAGTTGCCAAGCATTTTAATTTGGATCATATGACCATGCAGATGCTGCAACATTCGTAAATGTAAAAAATGGTCACTTTTTTTCAGTGCTATTGTAACTTTGAAGGTCACTAAATGAACTGTTGTAACTCGAGGACTATGTGTCTATGAAGCAGATGCATAGGCTTATCTACTAAAATTCTTTTTTTCTTGATTACATTTATTTAACTACAGCTAGTCCTTGTCTTACAACAATTCCTTTAGTGACTGTTCAAAGTTACAATGGCACTGAAAAAAGTGACTTATGACCATTTTTCACACATATGACCGTTGCAGCATCCCCATGACCATGTGATCAAAATTCAGACACTTGACAGCTGACTCATATTTATGATGGTTGCAGTGTCCCAGGGTCATGTGATCACTTTTTGAGACCTCCTGACAAGCAAACTCAGTGGGGAAGCCAGATTCACTTAACAACTGTATTACTAAATTAACAACTGCAGTGATTCACTTAACAACTGTGGCAAGAAAGTTGTGAAACGGAGCAAAATTCACTTAACAGTTATCTCACTTAACAGCAGAAATTTTGGGCTGAATTGTGGTTGTAACTTGAAGACTACCTGTATTTTCAGTTTCTATGACCAGTTTCTATGAGCAGTTAAAACATAACATATCATTGGTATCACCGGAAATACAAAAAAAGCAGCATGGATATCAACCATTGCAGCATATCCCAACCCCCATCCCCTTGCCATCTTCTTCATTTTTTATAATACTTTTCTTGTTTTTAATATTTTTACTTGTGAAGTGGCTAGAGTCATGGGGAGTTGGATGGCAAATAAATTCATATTTTTAGTGATACTTTGGCTGGATTCAGACAGGCATCAACATAATTAATTTATCAAGAACAAAACATCTCCATAGTCTGCAAATACTTCCCAGTTGGTGGCTTTTTATTTGATATTAAATTTGTCACCAAAATTCTGCAGGAAACTATAACACTAAAAAACGAGAAAAATACTTGAAAATGGTTGTGCTAGAGCTACCGTAGGAAAATATTAATGAAAGAAAAATATCAAGTAAATATAAATAAATTGATCCGTTAAACTTTTCAAATTCCACCCATCTTTTCAAATATTTCATTTGAGGACCAAATAGATCGAATTTTCCTATTTATTATAAATTGTGGTGTGTGTGTACAGTACATGCACACTCTGCCCTTTTAAAAAAAGATTTCTTATGTTCTTCTTGGAACCATCTGACCAGTTGCGAGTGCGTGTGTTGGTTTTCTCAGGCTCACAGATTGAGCTATCATTCTGCTGGTCCTATTTATTTGATTCAGCCTTTTTCTTAACAAAAATACTATTTTATGATCACCGGTATTTCAAGAAGCAGAAATTAAACCATCTACTCCTTCTCATGTTTCCTTTGGGAGTTGACTTGCAATACTACAATATGTTTACAAATGAATCATATCAGGGGCGGGTTGCTTACTTACCGATACCAGTGTACTGCACGCGCATCTCCACGTTTCATGCGCGCGCATGCTCGCTACGCACACGCACCCCCTCGTGTGATTTTGGCGAGATTTTGCTTCTGCGCATGCGCAGAAGCCAAAAAGCCAAAAAATTCTTTTAAAAAGATGGTGACGCGCGCGGCTGTCTGGTGAAGATGGCACCGGAGCAGTTGCACGCAAATTGCGTAATCTGTGGGTCCCTACCGGAGCTGCGCACTGGACCGCACTGGTAGGAACCCACCCCTGAATCATATAGAAAATTCCTTCCTTTCTAATGATCTTCAGTCCCTAGTGATTATTCTACTTCTGCTTACTGAAAATTACCTAGTTTGGTTGTCTCTCTCTCTATAAGCAGAATGTAGCTTTCTACATATAAAACTGGAATTTTGAAACAGATTCAGGTTTTTGCTCATGGAAGCCACAATTCGTTGAAGAAAATTAATAAACTCAGGAAAGAAAAAGAATTTTGGGGCGAAACCAGATCCAATTAAACGTATCACACCTGTGTATATTTAATTGTAATCTTTACTCCAAAACAAATTGTAATTACTAGAAATCTTTATTAGTTGAAATCTTTATTATAGCTGAAATAAATTAAGGATCATATTGTTAATAAGAAGTATGGATTGTTTCACATTAATAAAACAAATAGATTCACTGCATAATAATAGTAATTTGTTTCTGAGCAAAAGGAATTTTAGCAGTGGTGCTTCCACTTAAAAACTTTTGGGAATTATGTTTTTTAAAGCCACAATATTATACTCTTCCAGCCTGAGTCACATTTCCTTACCATATGTTCAGGCCACCTTGAATATGTATTTAGAAATGAGCCACATTTATTGTTAAATAGACTTATCTATGATGCTAGGACATTAATAGTTGCTCTGTAGTGAATCTTTCACAATTTATTACAATTTATTTACTGTTGTGAATTCTAAAAGGAATGGTCAAGCTTAATTATCAAATGAATGATTTGTACATAGAAGATCCCTAGCAAGTCAATATGAGGTTGAATATGTTTCTACCTTTAACCCTGGACTAATAGACCAATGGGCCCCTACAATATTTGGCAGTTATGCCAGAGGACCAGATTTTAACTCATGTTCAGTTGCAACATTGAGCATTTTCATATGAAATTATTTCCTTACAAAGACCCAAGTGGAAAAATATATATGAGCTTTCCCCAGTCTGGACATCCTCCAGATGTGTGGAGTTCCCAGTTGGCATGACTATTTTTTTCTTTTTTAAATGTATATATTTATTATGTTTTATAAATAGGAATAAAATACAAAACAGAAAAACAAAACAGAAAAAACATACATCCAACAGTAAAAACAAAAAAAGAAAAAAAGTGTATATAAAAGGGGAAAAAAGAAAAAAATGTCCCAAACATCCAACATTAAAACATATTAAAAAATCTACCCTGGCTGGATGCTGAGAAGAAAAATTTAAAAACCCTGATAAATTCTCCTCCCCTTACATAATGGGCCTGTAATAGTTATAAACTTTGTCATCCTTATTTAACAAGAAAAAAGTATAAACAAATATGTTAAGTTCTGGGCGAAGAATGGGGTGAGGCCTGAGTGATTTCTAACAGCTCTTTATTCAATACTGTCTGTGAGGCAACTGAACTCCCTGGCTGACACAGCTCCTTTTATAGGGAACCGATCAGCCAAATAACCAATCAGGAGAGAGTATTTTCCCGCTCCCACAGAGGACTAGAATGAGAACTTCAACTGACAACTATACACTATATACAGTATATAATAAAATATTTCAGATAAGGAGGTCTCTATCTAATAATCAAATTGAATTGGCATGATTATTTCCGAGAAATCAGGAAGTTGAAATATCCACATCTAAATAGCTGACATATAATCAAGTATTTCCCCATGTGTGTTTTCATATTTCTTTTATCTGCACATGTTGGGAAACCATGATTGTGAACAAGTTAGCAGCAACTATAAAAGTAATACAATAAAGCTTTTTCTTGAGCTCACAAAAGAAAAATGTTGTAGCAACCTGTCCTACAGAGGAATTTTTTTTACAAAGGCAACAGTCTGTTTCCATAAAGTTATGTTATCAGGTTCTTCCTTTACAATAAAAACTTGAAACATACATTTTAGTATAAGAGAAAGGTTTCTGTACTAAAATATCCTGATCTATTTATCATCTGATAGATAATAATAGATATCATCTATCATTAGATTAAATTTACTGATGATTTCTTGTGTTTTTCCCTTTCTTTACATGATCCTTTCCCCCCCCCCCCAGTGTCTTTAGTTACCTTTTTCCTTAAGACTCGTCTTATCATAATAAATGCATTTTAACAATCCATGATTGGTAAGTATTTTTAAAAAGATAAGGTATTTTCGGTTCAAAAAAAGTTAGGAGTTTCTGCAGAGAAATAGAACATACAGATCAAAGATCTCATATGCATTGTAAATTGCCTGGTAACAGTTGCTTACTCTACAGAAGACATTGCAAAATATTCACTACTAACACAAATTACTTGTTTTCATTTTCTGATGTGGCTATTGTGACCCATGTACTTTATTTCATGTTTAGTTCTATCCAATTTGCTTTCCACAGTACGGAAGACTAATCAGTGGTTAAGCACCCAGTGTTTTTACAAGCCTTTTGAAACTATGGGGAAAACAGAAGTTGAAAGTGTGCTCAGCCAACATCTGTGCTTGTCAGGGATGCATTAGTCTCAACAGCACAGCTTACTCACTCTAATTATACATATCTGGAGAACATTTCCTAACAATAATTTTTTTAAAAATTCTATACAGGTAATTTCTGAGTTATGACAGTTCACTTAGTGACCCTTCATAGTTATGACCTAACCCCCCCCCCCCCAAGTACTTATGACACAGTCCTGAAATTATGAATGTTGCAGCACCACGGCAGTCATTCACACTTACGAATGACCACAGAGGTTACGAACGACAATGGAGGCCTAAAGTACCGCAAGATCATATGAGATCTATTGGGAATTCAGCATCCAAAATTCTCGAACAGTTGGCCATGTTAGTTGAAGATTCCAGTAGTTTATATTTCCAACTCATGTGGAGGGCACTAGTATAGGAAAACTAGGCTTAAGAGAAATGTATAGTAAAACATATTTGGTGACTTCATGCTAAACATATATTTCCCTTCCAAGATTGTTCTCCCATAAGCATTGTATAATATCTCCAGCTGAATGATTTATTCATTATTTCAGCAGCGTTCAAAACTGTGTTCCATCCAAGTAGATCAGACATCTGGTTTGCTTTTTATCAGGAATGTTTATTTTTACAGCAGTTGAGAAGTTGACATTGTCATAAGTTCCACTTCTGAAAAGAATGGAAGTTAAATAAGCAAATAAACCAAATTTCTATATCTTCTTATATTTTAGAATAATCAGAAATAGGAATGTACTAAGAAAATTTGTCAGTGTGTGTTTATTTAAGTATTGTGATTAATTCTTAAAACTTGTGGATTATCTTTCAGTGATCAAAAGCTTTGAAAGTATGATGAAGAGAATGCTCTCCATATATTCTCTGCTTTCTTTGGGGAAGTCACCAAGAAAATGCTTTCTACGTGTACATACATTTATATGGAATGTATGATTTATCACAATCCTGAAATTATTAAATAAGGTCTTATTTACACTTCAGGTCCTTCTTATGTTTTCAATATTTTGTTTAAAAGCAGTAATAAAGTTGGGATTCAGCTAATATTTGTTGGATTCAAGGGTTACTTGTCTGAAGATCACTGATCACTGTCATCTCACTTGGTATTTATCTGTTCGAGATATTCCATGAAACCTAATCCTTTTCTCTTATTCGTAATGGCTTCTGGTCAGAAGCCATTGAGCACTTTTCCTTCCTCCTTTTCTTTGGTTTGGCTGCCTTTTCCTGATCTTTTCCACTTCCAACTCTGGGGGAAAATAGCTGAGCAAAGAGAATACAGGAACAAAATAGCCTACTAGAATCAGCCTTTTTCCTTCTGCTGAAACAGAAGATTATTGTAGAGAAAATTAAAAAAAATGGTCTGGGAAAGCATTCAAGCTGCCAAAACTGATAGCTATTAAAATTGCTGGGGTAGTGGTGATGGTAATGGTTATATGTAATATGTCAAATGGATAAAAATACCTTCATATATTAATAAGGATTGATCCTAATCTGGGGACATTTCCAATGACAAGGAGATTCAGAAAACTGGGGGGGGGAAAGTTTATATAAAGCACCTTTTATTATCCTGGATACCCTCCAGATGGATGGACCAGTTCCCACAGTTTCTTAAACCATCATTACACTTACAGAGATTTCTGAAAATTGAACTCCACACATCTTGAGGGCATCTTTTGTTGATGAAGTCTAATCTAGGAATAGAATTTGAAGTGGGTTGGGTGTCATCACAGTGTTTCCCTATGTACATGAGAAAAGTACATCTCCCCCCCGTCTTTACCACTCTGTATAGAGGAACAATCAAGAACATCCTGTCATATTGCATTACTGTCTGGTTTGGAAGCATTACTGCTTCAGACAGGAAGGCAGTGCAGAGAGTGGTGAGGATTATTGGTAGTTCACTTCCTTCTATCTCAGACATAGCATATATATCTATATATGTGGTTTTCGTCACCAAATATGTGGTTTTCGTCACCAAACCCCCAAAACTTTACCCTCAGACTGTCCACTGTTGACCTCACCTGATTCCTAAGAGGTCAGTAAGGGGCATGCATAAGTGCACCAGCGTGCCTACCGTCCCTGTCCTAATGTTCCCTCTTATCAGTACCCATCTTATGTATATAAACAATGTTATATCTATGTATATTACCAATACGTACTTGACAAAATAAATAAACAAATAAACAAATAAACAAACAAACAAACAAACAAATAAATAAATAAATAATATAAGGGATGCTAGAGCAGGTTCGCAGGATTGCTGGGACGCTACACATCCTCTTCATGACTTGGGAGGAGCTTCATGGTATCCGAAGCAGAACATCCAGATTCAGTCATAGTTTTGTTCCATATAATATCAAACTTGTGAACTCTCAAGTTTCCTCTTTCCGCCTTGTATTCAAAAGGGACAGTGATTAATATTTGTATGTGTGTGTGTGTATTGTATATATATATATATATATATATATATATATATATATATATATATATATATATATATATATATATATATATATATATATATATAGTGTGTGTATGAATATATATACACACACACACAGTGTGCGTCTGTCTGTCTGTCTGTCTGTCTGTCTGTCTGTCTGTCTGTCTATCCATCCATCCATCCATCCATCCATCCATCCATCCATCCCGTGGTGGAAAATTTCTTCAATCTGGTGAATGTGTTGGATTGCAGCTCACATAATCTCCAATCAGCAGCCCTGTGTTACTGCCTTGTCTTCTTTTCTTAATTTTAATCAATACATGCACAAGGACACACATACTAAATTTTATTCAAGGCTAGAAAATTAACAGAATTCCTAGAGAAGATGAAAAAAGAAGGGGGAGATATAGAAAAGATGGTCACAATCTTCTGTAATAAAAATTGCAGAAACAGTTTTTTTCTCCGCCCATTCTATAGCAGAAATACACATAATTTGGACATAGATTTTTGTGGGATTTTTATTTATAAATTGATAGGTTTTTAAATGTCAAATTAAACTCTGATCCCATGGAGTTTTACTGATCAGTTTTTTTATTGTGCTGTTTAAAACAGCGATCTCCAACCTTTCCGGCTCAGCAGACTGGTGGTGGAGGCGGCAGCGTTGGGATAGAGAGGATGGTTTCATGCACATGGATGTGCTGTTTACATAAATGCAGTGTGGAGCATACATATGTGCTTGCCTACCATTTCCATGGCCTGTTTTGAATGTGCTGCGGCCCGGCACTGGGTTGCAGACCAGGGATTGGGGACCTCTGGTTTAAAAGCTAATTCATAGGAGATACATCATAAAATCAGGATTTAAAATCAGATGTAAGAAAGTCTTTCCATCAAATTAATACAACATTTTAGCTATGTTCTAGCTATTTTTCATTCCTTCTAATCTACATCAATAGATTCCAATATTTAAGATACAATTGAATGTCATTTTAACGTCTTTAAATCTTATTTCTCTCTTCAAGATTGTATGAATTGTATTGTTTAAGATTGTATGAATTAAGTCTATTGAATCAAAACAGGATAGATGTAGAGCAAGCTCAAATCGTATGTCAGGGTCCTTCATACTAAATACTGCACTGACATACAGAAATGCTGCATGTGATGACATCATGCAGCTGGAAATGATTGGAAAGCAGAAGGTTGGCAATAGGAACCTCTCTTTCTATCCATGCATGTTTTGTTAGTCTCATTACTTTATAATCAAATGAAGACAGAATTTTAATTAGCTTATTATTTTGTAAATGGATGCTTCCTCCTGGATCCTAGCCTTGTCTTTAAAATTGTAAAAGCATTTAAAAGGTTATGGGATTACTTCTTAATAAACAAGAACATTTAATATTTTTCTTTTTCTGTTTTGTATAGTAGAAAAAATATACTTTTGTTAGTAAGCAAAAGTAAAAATCATTTGGTAGTTGTATTTTTCTTTGCATTTTAATTAGAATCATTTCACTCTCTTTCGCTTTGAAGTAGGAGAAGACCTTAGTTCAACTTTGCTTGTTCAAAAACATGCACTTTATTCATTATTGTTGCCAGTTATTGGATTGGTGCCTCAGATGGTTTTGAAAACATAGAGTTTTTGATAATGAGAAGTTCGCTTGGGTGCCTACATAATGGAGACAAAAGTTTAAAATATATTTTACATTAAGTTAACTATAAAATAATTTGTCACTAGATATTTTTTTAATGCAGCTGTTTTCTGTGAACAAAGTATATAAAAATACTCTGTTTGGAATGTCTATGGAGATTCTCAGTCATCCAGGTCATGGTTGTCCCAAAAGTGCTTTTTCAAGAAGCAACTGGACTTTCTGGTTTTTCTTTGAAGGCATTTCGCTTCTCAACCAAGAAGCTCCTTCAGCTCTGACTGGATGGTGGGGAATGGAAGGATTTATACTCCTTGCAGGCAGCTGGTCATTTACATTCTTTTAGAGAGTCCTTGAGGCCACCTGGAGGTTTATCTGTGTCGACAGGGAGGGTCACCTGAATGGTGTAAATGGGTGTGGAGTCTTCTTAGAACTGTTGAAGGAACTGTGTTGTAGACTGGAGATAAATGATGTTGTATTCCGCCCCCTCTGTTGAGAGAGGGCTGTTCAATTTTGACATAGATGGCCTCTTTGACCCCTTTTTCAAATCAGTGGTCCTCCCTGTGTGCAAATGTGAACTTTGCTGTCTTCAGAACAGTGGGCTTTGTCTTTTAAATTCAGATGGACTGTTGACTCTTATCCTGATGGGTTTGTTCTCCTATGTTGTGCCATGTGTTTATGAAGTGGTTGTTTTATTTCCCCAATGTATAGATCTACACATGGCTCACTGCACTGTACTGCATATACCATGTTGCTCAGTTTGTGTCTGGGTGTTTTATCATTGGGGTGGACAAGCTTCTGCTTTAGTGTATTCTTGGGTTTGAAGTGTGCATGTATGTTATGTTGGCTGAAGGTCCTCCTGAGCTTTTCTGATATTCCTGCAATGTATAGAATGACAACATTGCTTTGTTTATTGTTCTCTTCATTGTCTATTATGGAGCAGCTCCTGTAGGGTCTTTTTTGAGATTTGATGAAGGCCCACTTGGGATAGCCACACATTCTGAAGGCTTGCTTGATGTGTTTTAGTTCTTTTTCTTTCCCATCTTTGCTGGTAGGCAGGCCTTCAACTCAGTGGTGTAGAGTTCTGATGACTTCCATTTTGTGCTCCAGTGGGTGGGTGGGAAAGAAGGCTCCACACCCATTTGCACCATTCTGGTGACCCCGTCGACACAGATAAACCTCCAGGTGGCCTCAACAACTCTCAAAAAGAATGTAAATGACAAGCTGCCTGCAAGGAGTATCAATCCTTCCATTCCCCACAATCCAGTCAGAGCTGAAGGAGCTTCTTGGACGAGAAGCGAAATGTCTTCAAAGAAAAACCAGAAAGTCCAGTTGTTTCTTGGAAAAGCACCTTTGGGACAATGTTTGGAAGGAACGATTTAATAAAGGCAAGGCAGTTGGGATCTCTAGTTGGGTGTATCTGTTACAGGTAGTTCTTGACTTACAACAGTTCATTTAGTGACCATTCAAAGTTACAACAGCATTTAAAAAAGTGACATCACCATTTTTCACACCTACGACCATTGTAGCATCCTCATGGTCATGTGATCAAAATTCAGACGCTTGGCAATTGACTCATATTTATGATGGTTGAAATGTCCCAGAATCCCGTGATCCTCTTTTGTGACCTTCTGACAAGCAAAGTCAATGGGGAATCCAGATTTCGCTTAATAAGTAAACTAAGTTAATAACTTCAGTGATTCACTTAACAACTGTGGCAAGAAAGGTCATAAACTATGGCCAAACTCACTTAAGAACTAACTCGCTTAGCAATATAAATTTTGGGCTCCATTGTGGTAGTAAATCGAGGATTATGTGTATTTTGATTTTTGTCTATATTGTGCCTATATCCCATCTCATTATTGATTTGCAATGCATGCTTCCTGGTGAAGATTGGACCTTGAGCTATAAAACATAGCTCACTTATTTCTTGGCTTTTTGTTTATCAACTCCCTTTGTTTCTATCTGTTTTGAGTTTTGGGGCATTTTGTACAGTTTTATTTTGTTCAATTAGTCTTGCTTGCTGAGATTCTGGCCTTTAGCTATCCACAATGAACCTTCTGTGCATCTGACTTGGTTCTCCAGCTCTTCACAGCTCCTGTCCCAATTTTGCATGAATTTGAGCATTCATTTCTCACTATGCTCACAAAAACAGTCAATGGAATATAAGAACAATTTTTGCCAAGAACCCCACGCAGAAAAAGATTGATAATCTTAATTGTCAAATTGTTCTTAATATTTGAGTTTAAAAATATGTTTAAAATGAGGGCAAAACTGATGACCAGAGCATTTTGAGCTACAGATAAGGTTTAGTTAGAAATATTATATATAATTTTGTATTTCCACACTCTTCATTCATAAAAATTGTAGAATGTCAAAAAAAATCTAGAAGATAAAAAGCAACAGATCCATTTCACCTTTTTAACCATGGTTCCTTGTCTAATGCCTCTACTAAACTATTATCTATTTTAACAATTTACTGCATTTTCAAAACAGCTAGGCTTAATTCTCTTTCCACTTTCTTATCTGGTTTTCAGTGACTAAAGTTGTAAAATATGTTGCTTTCTGGAATGAAATTTGTATTTTCCTATATAAGGCCTTGTGGAGGCAGCTTGTTCTAGAAAGAGATACAGCATTGCTATGTTCTGTTCTAACTCTGAAAAACTGACGGGATCTTTGGAATTAAGTAGGGCAAGTTGCCTGGATATATTCAGTTTTTAACAAGTACTGCTTTGTGTTTTGGCATCCCCATGCTTTCCACCCCCATCTTTCGATAGCTAAAGAGACAGTGAGAAAAAAAACTGGTAAAAAGAAAATGAGAGAAGGAAGAGAAAGAGATGAATATTAATGGATGCTATAAAAGTTGGAGGCATCACTTTAAATCCTTTGTTTACCTCTAAAGTATTAAAAAGTAACCTTGATTTTGTCCAGTTAAGATCAATATGCTATCCTTTAAAATTTTATTAAGAAATAATGGGATACATAAATAAAAAGTACCAAACCCATTGAAAGATCCTTCAGAATTTCCAGAGTAGCAATCTTTCTGAACTGAATCCCTCTCTCCTCACCTTATCATCAGGTGAATGAGGGAGGGGCTTGTCTGAGGAGTTTTCTCAAATTAATCTCTTGGAATGGACTTAAGCTGCTCTTCTCTGATTGTTGCCTTGGTAACAGATTTTCCTACTGCCCTTCAAGGCCAATGCCTATGCTTTCTACAACTTCTGATGTGTGGCAGGAAATGGCAGGTGGAGATTGCTTCCTGATAGACTGGAGCAGCAACAGAGCATTCTATATTTCTATCTTCCCTTCTTTATATTGAAGGAACTGCTGACTGTGATCCGCAGGTAAGCGGTTCAAATCTCACTGGCTCAAGGTTGACTCAACCTTCCATCCTTCTGAGGTAGGTAAAATGAGGACCCAGATTGTTGGGGGCAATATAAATATACATTGCTTACTGGTATAAACTGCTTAGAGAGTGTTTGCACTGTGAGGCGGTATATAAATGTCACTAATAAATAAATAAATAATAAACCTGGTCATGTACATCAGCCCTCAGTCTTTTGTTATTTACTGAAGTTCTGTAAATGCCTTCTTCTGCCTTCTTCAACCTGCCATCCTATAAATGAATTGTGACTGACATCCCTGAGTATCTAGCCACCTGGATCAACAAGATAGAAATCATATGAATTAGAATCTCAATATACCTAGAGCAGGGGTGTCAAACTCGATTTCATTGAGAGCCACTTCAGGGTTGTGTTTGACCTTGGGTGGCCTGGGTGGGAGTAGCCAGAGTGGGCATGGCCAGCTCAACGTCACTCATGTTGGGGGTGCCTGTGGCGGCCCGAGCACTCTGCCAGCGAAAACGGTGCTCAGGAGGGCCCTCCCGAGCTCCATTTTCGCTGGCAGAGGGTTGCAGGAGGCGTCACAGCCAAAAACAGAGCTCAGGAGGGCCATACATAGCCCTCCCAAGCTCCATTTTTGCTGGCAGAGGCACCACAGGCCGGTCCTTTGGTGTTTCCAGGACGGCCCCACGGGACAGATCTAAGCACCCTGCGGGCCGGATCTGGCCCCCAGGCCTTGAATTTGACACCCCTAACCTAGAGAATATCAGGTTGAAGAGGTCATCTAACTTTAAAATTTTGCAGTAGCACCTAATTTGCAGTAGCAAATTGCTGAACTTTTACAGAGCTAAGCAATTAAGTTGTAATATTTCTGTTATCACAGCCATAATGGACAGAACAATTTAAATCAAGAATAAAGATGAACTATCTTCTCTCTCTGTGTGTGTGTGTGTGTGTGTGTGTGTGTGTGTGTGTGTGTGTGTGTATTGAGGTTGGATGTGAACAATTTAAGCATAGCTTTAAAAATGGAAGGCATTAATATGGGTTTAAAAATTGCAGCATCCACATTATAATACTTTGACAAGTATGTTTTCCCCATTTTCATTAATATTAACTTTGCCCCATCCTTTCTTGTTATACTGAAGGTATTCTCAAAATAAAGCATTGGGCACTAAAACTGTTCTGTTAACATCATAACTGTTCACAGGATAATTCATTTCATATAGTTTATATTGCATAAATTTATGATTGTAATACTTGCTGCATGTCCATGTGTATGGAGTTCCCACAGTTTAGATGTTTTTTTTAAATATAAGTATATTGAGGAGAACCAATTTAGTGCAGTTGTTAAAGCCACAGGGCTAGAAATCCAGAGACTGTAAGTTCTAGTCCTTTGGGCATAAAGCCAGTTGAATTACCTTGGTATGGACACACTTCTAGGAAGGAAGCAATGACAAATCACATCTGAAGATGTTGCCAAGAAAACTGCAGGCACCAGGAATAAAGAATGGCTATAACCTTTATGAGACTGAATACAGGTAGTCCACAACTTATGACCACAATTGAGCCCAAAATTTATGTTGCTAAATGAGAAATTTGTTAAGTGAGTTTTACCCCATTTTATGACTTTTCTTGCCACATTTGTTAACTGAATTGCTGCAGTTGTTAGATTAGTAACACTGTTGTTAAGTGAATCTTGTTTTCCCATTCACTTTGTCAGAAGGTCACAAAAGGTGATCACCTGACCCTGGGACACCACAACGTTTACTTACATACATACATACATACATACATACATACATACATACATACATACATACACACGCACACGCACACGCACACGCACCCACATTATACACACACACACACACACACACACACACACACACCATACTTTTCTGAATATCTATACCATACCATACTTTTCCAAGTATAAGACACACTACCCCCCCAAAGTAGAGGAAAATTGCGGTGCGTCTTATACACCAAATGTTGCCGAAGCCCCGGCCACCAACCAGCCCCCACCCTTTGGCCATTTTTGGCCTCCGTGCGTCGTGTTTTCAGCTTCCGCATACTCCATTTTTGACCTGTTCCAGGCTGCGGGGATCGCCACAGCACATCATCGTCGATTGCTGCCTCCACACGTCGCATTTTTGGCCTACGCACATCACATTTTCTGCCTCTGCACGCCCCGTTTTTGACCTCTGTGTGTCACATTTTCAGCAGCTTCCAGGCAGCGGGGATCCCCACCACCTGGAACCAGCCAAAAATGCGATGTGCGGAGGCTGAAAATGCAACACGTGGAGGAGGCGATTGGCGGCGATGTGCTGTGGCGATCCCGGCAGCCTGGAATGGGTCTAAAAATGCGATGCACTGAGGCCAAAAATGCAACGTGTGGCGGTTGTGATGGGCTGTGGCGATCCCTGCAGCCTGGAACAGCTGATTGGGGATATTCCCAGAGGCTGATCCAACTGCCAATCAGCTGTTCATGCTAAATCAGGCTGCGATAACGTGCTGAAGCCTATTTGCTGCAAGGACGCTAACCAGATGAATACCGATGGATGCTGGGAGGCAGAATTTTTTTTCTTGTTTTCCTCCCGAAAAAAGGTAGGTGCGTCTTATAGTCTGGAGCGTCTTATACTCCGAAAAATACATGACCATCGGTATGCTGCAATGGTCATAAGTGTGAAAAATTGTCATAAGTCACTTTTTACAGTGCCGTTGTAACTTTCAAGAGTCACTAAACAAACTGTTGTAAGTCAAGGATTACCTTGATACCTGTGGTCTCCCCTCCCCTCCCCTCCCTAAAGTGAGAGAAGACATTCTTCTGAGGGCTTCTATTTATATTCTTCTGTTTTCTGGGTCATTCTTCACCAACATGGTGGCATCCAGATATCTTAGTATACAACTGACAGAACTTTCAGCAAGCTTACCTTACGCTAGCTGGGAATTCTGGGAGTATTATCCAAGTATACATATAAGGCACCTAATGAGAAAAGATAGGTTAGCTTGTGTTAGGTGTGAATTCTGGGTGATAATAGTCCTGGCACCAGATTATTATTTGAAACGTCCTTTTGGTTCAGGGTTTTAAATGCTGTTTTTTCATTAATCTCTATGCAGCTGTGTACTGAACATAGAAGTCAGAGCAGTTTAGTGATCTCAGCTTTGAAATCCTTGAGTTAAAGGATCTTTTGTATACAACGAACACACCACATCTGTAGCTGTGCACTACGGCTAAGACGTTTGAAATTGGTCAGATTGATTATGACATCAGCTATTGTGACCTCAATCATCATTCTTCATGTGTTCATGGATTGAGCACCACTAAGGAAACATATAACTTTTATCCTTCTCTACATTTATCCCAAGAGTGAAACTTCATTTGTAGTATAAAAAACATGTTAGAAAGGACTTGGATTTCTTATGGACAATATACACCTCAAGAGTTTAACAGGCGTGCCAGAAAGAGTAGCTGTGGGTGGTCAAAGAGGAATTATAGTTCAAATACAAAGTTAGTCATTTGGGATAGTCAGATTTCCATTGGTTACCCTTAGAATGAACATGTGTGTAAAAATGTGTCCACAGACTTATATCTGATTATGCGTGGAACAATATATTACTTTTGTAATGCACTGGCTTATCTGTTCATACATCCTAAATCAACCTAAATCAAATATGTATCAAGTGTCCTTTGGATTTTCATAGGAAATGCTACAGTACTGTTTGTATGTCTAACGTTTCACTAGAAAAGCAACGATGTGAAAGGAAGTAGGTAACAGCTGCCATTTTTGAGACAGTAACTGCGGGGGTTTGCTTTCTGTCACCCATGTGTGCAATCTGTTAATACACATCCTGTTCATTTTATATCTGCATTCACTGAGGATTTTTACTGGGGCATCGGATACATTATGTCCCAACCCTGGTAATATGCTAGTGATCTTGATATGTTGAAAATCACCACAGTATTCTCTGTGTTCTCATGCATGAAGGCATAAGATTCTCTCACAAACACCAGTGTTAATTTGTAAATACTGAATTCTCATTCTTTATTGTAAAGTAGGAGGGCAAGCTCAGGTTGTTCAGTGATCAAACATATACCTGTCCAAGCCCAGGGTGCTGTGTTAACACACTACCTTCAGTAGCAGGACTGAGAAGAGATTATGGTCTATTTTCACCAATGTAGAATTAAGTAGATCAACAGACTGACATGGTGTAAAGAGTTTTTACATTATGTTCCTGGGAAAGGCTATAAATATTTTCTTCCTATGTTTTAAATGCTACATTTGTTTTGCTTTATTTTAAGCATCTGTTCTTCAACTTGTTTGATAAAAATGATAGCCCTTGCATAGAAGCAAGTACTGGTAAAGGAAAGGGACAAGAAAATTTAGCATTCTCAAGCCTTAACTCTGGGTTGTTGTCCCATGCATTGTCTAACTGCATATAGTTTTTAATCACTATATAAGTGCTACATTGGAATGATTTATGTTGGAATGAAAAAGTGATTAGAAACATAAATTATTGCTTGCATTGTTGCAGAAAGAAGCTCTCATCCTTAGCCCATCATCCTAACTGCTGTATTGACACAGAATAGATACCAAGGAGAAATATGAGACAGTTTAGTTTCTTACTTAATTTGAACATTTTTATTTATTTACTGCTCTGGACAACACAAGTTCCCAAAACTAATTGCAAATTCTTGTTTTGCATCACATTCGATTTTAGGGTGTTGTTTCAAATCTTCCCCTAAAAATTGAAAGCCAGAGTTTGTGCATAAACACAATGAACCTTCTGAGGCAGGGCTGTCAAACTTGTGGCCTGCAAGCCAGATGCGTCACGCACTGGCCACGATTTAGCAAAAAGGAAAAAGTCGTGATGCATCCCATGACACCGCCGTGATGACGTGAGTTTGACATCCCTGTTCTGAGGGTTATTTACATATGAGATCAAACTCTCTGCTCTCTAAAACACACTGTGATATTATTGAACATCCAGTTTAAGAGCACAGCCTAATTGTAATGAAACTTGTACCCTCCGTAGGTAGCTGTCTAGTCTGTACCCTTATGGTTTGATGGTCAATGTAAGAAATCTTCTGTATCACATATGTTAGGGGGTTCTGAGCCGTTTCATATTTGGAGGCTTCTTGACAGATGCTTCAGTACACTATTCTTTTTTGCTGTGATTAAAAAAGGAAAAAGGACTTAAGAGGAGGGAAAACAAGGAAATTAAATGTTCCTCAAGAGGAAAGACAAGGGCACCTGTGCTTATCTTGGCCAAGTGAGAAAAGCATTCACCATCCAAAATAATACATTTGGAATTGTAGAAAATTATCCCAGGGAAACCAGTATAGAAATGCTATAATGTATTTCAACAAATGGTGAAAATGTGCAATAGGCTATGGTAGTTATGTTGGTGCAACATAACTAGCATAGCCTATTGCACATTTTCATCACTCGTTGTTAATCAAGCCAGTTATGGTTCTTTGCCATACACTGTGGCTAACAGCCAAGACTAGATTAATCAAGGTTTGATTTACTTCTCTCGTGAAATCATTCTATCAGGCTACAAAGAGGGAGAGACAGGAAACAATTACTCCCCAGGTCAGCTGGGACCAATAACTTTGTTTCACATCTTTAAATTATTTTTGTTCTAATTGGTTGTAATGAAAAGACTGTTAAGATCCAACTTACATCGCAATGTACAATTGCTGATCATAATAACAATGTAAGCAATGATATGCTGGAACTAGCTTGTACTAGCTCACGAGAGCAGGTCAGGACAAGAAGCAATGGATGGAAACTAATCAAGGAGAGAAGCAACCTAGAACTAAGGAAAAATTTTCTGACAGAACAATTAATCAGTGGAACAACTTTCCTCCAGAAGTTGTAGGTGCTCTAATACTGCAGGTTTTAAAGAAGATATTGGACAACAGTTGTCTGAAATGGTATAGGGCAGTGTTGGCGAACCTTTTCGGCACTGAGTGCCAAAACGGGAGCACATGATCTTCCAGTTTCCGGCGCACACATGTGCGCCAGCAACCTGGTCTTCCGGTTTCTGGTGCACATGCGTGCGTGAAAACCACCTGCCTGGTGCGCATGTGCCGGCTCTGCCTGGCCTTTCGGGGGTCCTCATGCCTCCCTGCCTGCCCCCTGGTCCCCATTGGTATGGCAGGACATCCCCACTGACAACCCAGTTCTGCAGCCCTGGACAGGGAGAGAAAGTTGGACAGGGAGTGCCGCCTCCCTCTGCTGGAAAGCTGGAGCCCCTTCCCAGCCCTCGGCGTTCCCAGGGCTCGGGTTGGGGGGCCAGCAGGCGGGAGAGCTTTGCCCCAAATCTGGCTGGGATGAAGCGCCCCCCAGCCCTCCACTGAGAACAAGCCAGCACAGTCCCCTGCCACTTCTGCCAAGGGAGCGTGACTGCTTCCTGGCCGGTGCGCCTCTTATCCCGGTGCCAGACGGATGTTCCTTCTGCGTGGACTCAACTCCTACGCAGCCCCGCAGCCCCTGAAAAGTAGCAGCAGCAGCGGCAGCCACAGGGCAAGGGGCAGGAGCAACTGGCCGGCCCCCACAGCCGCTCCCCCACAGGCGAGCCAAGCCCTCGGTGGTGTCTCCATGCGTGAGGAGGCTCCTCCTCCTGGTGGCAGCAGGAGCAGTGGGCACCCAACAAACGGTGGCCTGCTATCCCGTGTGCCCGAGTCAGCCAGGTGCTGCAGACCGTGGACGCGCATCAGTGCCATGGGCTGGAGGGCTGCGGCCACGCAAGAAGCCCGCTTGGGCGGGGAGGGAGGGAAGCCCTGGGTCGCCCGTCCTGGCCAGCAACTCTGCTCCCCTTGCTCTTCTGGGTCTGGCAAGCCAGCGAGTTGGTCTTCACACACACGGGAGTGCCAGAAACCGGAAGAGCAGCTGCCCAGCGTGCATGTGCGCACCGAGAAGATGATCTTCTGGTTTTTGGCACACGCATGTCCACTGGCCAGCTGGTCTTCGCACGTGCATGCGTGCCAGAAACTGGAAGACCAGGGGGGCGGCGCACATGTACGTGCCAGAAACTGGAAGATCATCTTCCTGGCATGTGCATGCGCACCAAGCAGCTGCTCTTCTGGTTTCCGGCACTCCTGCACACGTGAAGACCAACTGGCCAGTGCACCGGAACCTGAAAGAGCAACGGGCAACGGCTCACGTGCCCGGAGAGATGGCTCTGCATGCCATGTCTGGCACGTGTGCCATAGATTCACCATCATGGGTATAGGGTTTCCTGCCTAAGCAGGGGGTTGGACTTGAAGACCTCCAAGGACACTTCCAATTCTGCTATTCTCTTCTCTTCTCTTCTCTTCTCTTCTCTTCTCTTCTCTTCTCTTCTCTTCTCTTCTCTTCTCTTCTCTTCTCTTCTCTTCTCCTCTAGTCTACTCTACTCTACTCTACTCTACTCTACTCTACTCTACTCTACTCTACTCTACTCTACTCTAAAAGAAATGGAATGATTAGAGATGAGTAGCTGAATATTAAATGTTCTGGGATTTTATGAGCAGGTTAAAAGCTGAGCGGAACTATGACACTTAATGTGCTGATCAGCTGGTTAGAAGTTAATGTCATAGTGGAGCACAGTGGTGATAATGGCACTGGCAGAGCCAGTTATTAAACATTAACCAGCACCACTGTTTGTAATGTTAACAATTTGCATTTTTCTTCATTGTCTTTTGTTTCTTTCCCCCCCATTTATCTGTACAGATTGCAAGAACAGAGCAAGGGGAGTGATTTCTGAGCCCAATTTGGAAACTTTCAGTAGAAGTGAATAGTGTGTTTATCACACTTTGTTTCTGGTCCTAAATAGGCAGCAAAGTATGAACTGTATCAAACCTGTGGTGCAAAATTTTACATGAATTTGTGGGTTTCCAGTTCCACACACAATTTAGGCTACCCTATCCTTTCCCAGAAAGTTTCAGAGAGATTTCCTTGAGTGTTTTTTTCTGTTGTCAAGTATAGCTTTCAACATTTTGTCCTTAAAAGGTTTGTTTTGTTCCATTAGGTTTATGAAAGTTGCAACATTGGGTAAGAATATGTTAAACTATACCAGTAGGGGCCATCAAATACCTACTCAAAATTAGCACACCAGATACGTTCTTCTATATGTAGAAGATACTTTATTATACTTAGAATAAGTGGTACAATCAAGTGTCTTCTATATACAAGAGAACACACCCTGTTTGCTAATTTAAAGTGTCTCAGGGGGCTCCTACTGCAATTTTAAATGTTTGCAAAAGAATTGCTAAGTTTTGTAGCATGTCAGAATACTCTAAAATGTTACATTTGAAATGAATAAAGTGCTTTGCAGCGTCATCTTGTTAACTGTTTTTCCAGCAAAAAAAAATTAGATAACAGAAATAGGTTTCCCTAAAATTTGAATTTGTGGAAACTATAACATAGGTTACATACATTTTCTTGAAGAAGCTACACAATCTTTCAAGAATTATTATGTTTGTTCTTTTATATGGTAAATTAATAAGATACGGTAAACAAAAGTTGATTACAAAAGAAGGTGACAAGATTCCTTAAATGTTTATTTTTCAAGGTGTGAAAAAACATATTTGACATACAGTAGAAAAACATACATTTTAGGGTCTGCTTCTAATTTGATTTGGCTAGGTCCTTTTGCTTAACTGCCAGGGTGGTTTGAAACAGGGATACAGTATTGCAACAAGGCCGTGATGCTTTCATCCTTTGTATGTTGAATGGAAAAGCTGAAAAATATCTATTCAAGTGGACATTTATATTCACAGGATTTTTACAATTACATCAGCATGGCCACCCTTGTATGTTCTCAAGTATGACTTAGCATCCTTTTGTCCATTGTGTTGAATAGACATTGAAGTAGTCTGTATTCAGAAGCCTCATTAAGGTATTCTCTCAGTAATTGCTTGAATCTTTCTCATTTGCTTTCAGGTAGACTGGACCTCACACATTTTATATTCTTGTTGTACAACAGTCATAAGGGTATCTTCTTAGAACTGTTTGACAACAAATATTTATTAAGTGTTCTCCCCCTTTTACTATTGAGGCTGTGTGGTCGTTTCCCCTCCTTGTATACACAATTTCTTTATAGGCAGTTGTATGAAAAGACAGTAGCTTTCATGCTGTTATTTTAAAACAGTTTGGACACCAAGACGGCAGAACAGAATGTGAGGATGCAGCAGAGGGGCCCTGAATCCTATTCATTACAGAAGGGGTGAAGCTAGCCCCACTGGAAAAGGAAGGGGCAGGGCTGATACACTGGCATCCAGAAATCCAACCCCACTACAACACCAGACATGGAGCTTGTCAAGTACCACTCAAAAGCCTTGAAAGTGTCACAGACACTGTTTTGCATATCAAATGCAAGGCATTTGATAAAGTAGACTACAGCTTACTTCTTGGTCAGACAGAAAAATGTGGGATAGACAGTACCACCCCCAGATGGATTTGCAGTGGAACTCAGTGGTCCTCATTGGAACTATATCTGTGTGGACAGAAGCATGCAGTGGGGTACCTGCATGCTTCCCTCCAAGATTCTGTCTTAGGCCCAATGCTTTTCAACATCTTCATAAATGTCCTTGATGAGAGGATAGAAGGAATACTCATCAAATCTGCAAACAATACCAAGCCGGGGATAGGGGAAATTGCCAACACTTTGGAAGATAGACTCAAGATTCAGGAGACTCTTGACAGACTTGAGTATTGGGTCCTATCCAACAAAATGCAGTTCAGTAGTGAGAAAAGTAAGGACCTGCTTACTACTAGGTAGGAAAAATCAAATACACAGTTATAAAATAGGCAGTACCTGGCTCAACAGTAGTAGCTCCGAGAGGGATTGAGATGCCCTAGTGGACCACCTCTTAAGTATAAGCCAGCAATGTCTGCAACTGCCAAAAAAGCCAATGCAGTCCTATGGTGCACCAACAGAGGGATATAATCAAATTCATGAGAAGTGACAGTGCTGTTCTATACTGCACCAGTAAGGCCACACTTGGAGTACTGTATCCTGTTCTGGTCACCATGATACAAAAAAGATGCAGAGCCCCTAGAGCAGGGGTCTGCAACCTTAAACACTCAAAGAGCCATTTGGACCCATTTCCCACAGAAAAGAAAACACTGGGAGCCACAAAATCTGAGATATATATGTCTCCTCTCTCTCTGTATCTCTCTCCCTGTGTATCTCTCTCCCTCTCTCCCCCTCTCTCTGTATCTCTCTGTCTATCTCTCCCCTGTCTCTCCCTCCCTCCCTCCCTCCCTCCCTCTCTCTCTCTCCTCTCTCCCCCTCTCTGTATCTCTCTGTCTCTCTCTCCCTCCCCCCTCTCTCCTTCTCTCTCCCCCCTCTCTGTATCTCTCTCTGTGTCTCTCTATGTCTCTCTCTGACTGGCTGTGGTTGTGAGAGGAGAAGGAGTAAGGGAGGGTCCTCCTCCGGGCGGCAAAAGTCCCCAATGCAAGTTTTAAAACCACGGCTGGGCGCTGCGGGCCCATCCCCCTTTCCATCATCGCCTTCTCCCGGATCCCATTCCCACCCCGCCAGCCCTCGTGTTAGCAAAGCCAGCGTCTGTCGCGGCCAGGTTGGGCCAGTATCTCAGGCTGGAGAGCAGGTTGCATGTCTCCCCAAGCGGGCCGGAAGAAATTCCAGCAAGAGTGAGGCACCGGAGAATCAGCCCCGGCCGTTGCCCTTACCTTCTTAGGCCAGGCAAGGAGTGATTGGGAGGGGAGGGTGAGGAGCGGGGCCAGCCAGTGGTGGGCTCACCCGACAGGGAACCACAGCAGAGGGCCCAAAGAGCCGCATGCGGCTCCGGAGCCGCAGGTTGCAGACACCTGCCCTAGAGAGAGCACAGAGATGAATGGCTAAGGGAACTAAACTATGTTTAGCCTAATAAAGAGAAGGCTTAAGTGTGATGTAATAACCATCTTTCAATACTTGAAAGGCTATCACATGGAAGAGTGGGTCGATTTATTCTCCAAAGCACCTGAGGGCAGGACAAGAAGCAATGGGTGGAAGCTCATCAGAGGGAGATCCATCCTGTAACTAAGGAGAAATTTCCTAACAGTGAGAACAATTAGTGGAATAGCTTACCTCCTGGAGTTGTGACTGCTGTCTCACTGGAGGGTTTCAAGAAAAGATTGAACATTTGTCCAGGATGGAAAAAGGATCCTGCCTTGGAGTGGGTTGGATTAGAAGACCTTCATGGTGCCTTCCAACCCTATGATTCTATATGCTTAGAGGAGGCCACAGGCAAGCTTTTTTTCTTGTGTTAAAACACATCCATCATTTTGTGTTTGCATACCCAAAATGGAGCAATGACATAGGATGGGGAAGAAAACAAAGATGTATCAAATTGCCCATAGAACAGATAATCCTGAATTTATGCTGGGTTTTCAAAAACTTTTTTTTAATGGTTGTGGTAAATGAATGTACCGTGAATCTTAGTGGAAATAATCATGCTATGTTTTGGGGTGACTTGACTTCTTGTAATTCTCCGGTGGAATAATACATTTAATACAACCATTATACTTCATGTTCTCTATTATAGCCAGAGTATGAGTTATGAAGTTTTTGTTCCTGCTCTGTTACCAGGTTCATTTCTGAGCTGGGAATAAATAACATGCGCAGTTGCTTGAATCAGAGATGAAGTTTATTCTGAGAGTGCAATATTCCAATCAGCTGTCACAGGTGGCTATGCAAGCCTTATCCTGCAAGCCCTTATATAGGGAAACTTTTGCCTTTGATTCTCTAAAGTAGTGGCCCTCAACCTTTTGGGCAGCAGGGACCGGTTCAGTGGAGGAAGGTTTTTCTGTGGACCGGAGGGGTTGTAGTTTTGTGTGCTGCCTGCATCCTGCAGATGGGGCTTTGCTTGTTTGTGCGTCCCGTTTTCTGGCATGTCGCGGACCAATGTTGGTCCGTGGACTGGACGTTGGGTACCCCTGTTCTAAAGCACACAGAAGCATGCCCTGTAGCAATTCCGAGAAAATACACCAGGGGTGGGTTCCTACCGATGCGGACCAGTACTGCGCACCGGTAGCGGCCCGCTGGTGATGTAATTTTTATCGGAATTTTTGGCTATTTTTTTTGGGTTTGGATGGCTTCTCGTCCTCTGATTTTGAAAAAAGCCCTCCCACCTGCCCTCGGGTTAATACTGACCTTTATTTCTTCATCCGAAGCACAGCTGAGCACCTCCTCAGCTGTGTTTCGGCCTGAAACGTCCTTCTGAGCATGCGCGGAAGTAAAATCGCTCAATGGGGCGCGCGAGCGAAATGTTGCAATGCGCACCAGTAGCAAAGGTAACTGGAACCCTCCCCTGAAATACACGTGCTGCATTTAGAGAAATGCTACTTTTGTAGTAGGCACAGTTGAGCTCTGGTTTTTGCTTTTTTAACATTTGTTGATTAAAATCAGTAATTTCTTTTGGGGAAAGGACCTTTTTTTAATCTGAGCAAAGACATCTCAGGTTAAGTTTCAGACATGGAGGGATGCTCACTTTATTATATTGGTGGTTTTTGCTGCTGTTTCTAGAACCTATTTTAATTTCCAATTTTGAATCTTTTGTCCTAAAAAGAAGAATGTGTGGTGGTAGCGCTATGATTTTCTTTCTACAATTTATATGTAGACTATAAGTGTTGGAAAGCCAAAATTGTAGGAGTCACCTACAGTCTCCGGTACTAAGAGCTGGTCTTTAGATCAGTTTAGAAACTAGCACATTTTTGACAAGCAGAAGAAGCAAGTGGGTTTAACATTTTTGCATTTAATTACTAAGATTCAGTAGGCAAATATGTTGTTGATTGAAGGAAAGAGAAAAAATCAAATGCAAAAATACTATCAATAGACAAAAACAAATCTTAAAACATTTGTTTTAAACACTCAACTTCATTGATAAATTGCATAGCATTTAATTTTTCTTATGCAAGTTGCTACGTACCAAGTTGCTACCTACCTTATTTCAGTGATATACATGTTAAAATTTCATTTGTATGGGAGAATGTACAGGACATTGCAAGTGGAAAATGTTACTTCTAAAAGTTGACAAGGCTGCATTGTAAAACCAGAAGCAATTCAGATTGTCCATTGTTCTCATTTTAGTTTGGCAGTAAGATGCTAATTCATTGTGTTGTGATTGGGTACTTTTGAAAATGTGTTTCTTTCATGTCATGAATACAAAGAGATGTTTTCTTTCATCTCTACAGTATTTAACCTCTTACTGGATGTACTAAAATATCAAACACTGGATTATGTAGCATTGCTTAATATATTAGACCATAGTGGAATGCATATTTTTATGTATTTTCTCACATTTAAATCTCACATGCCCATGTAATAATGTGGAAATAATTGATAATATTTATGAATATTAATTTAAATACCTAATTATTTAACCCTTTTGTTAAAGTTGAAGTATCAGACTGGTAAAGATAATACCTTGCTTACATATCCATTCCACGCCATGATTCATTTCCTATTTACAAAACTGTTGTTTCTCAAGTAATAATCCCTACATGTAGTTGAAATATATTGAAGCAAGAGGAAAATAGCAGTATAACCAAAATTTATTCCAGAAAGATATTATGTGTGATGAGCAGCAATGTTTAATGTCACCTGTTTCTTTGTTGTTGTTGTTTTGAAAAGAGGCAGATATTACTGTATGAACTGACTTCAGAAAGGAGTTGGAATTATAGGAAAGTATTAAAGTATTAATGAGAACCAGCTGGCATAGTTATTAAGGCAGTTATTAAGACTAGAAACTAGAAGACTGTGAATTCTGGTTCTACCTTAGCCATGAGGCCAACAAATCACTCGCTCTCCCTCTCTCAGCCATAAGAAGCAGGCAATAGCAAACCACTTCTGAAAACACTACAGAGGAAACTGCTAGGACTTGCCCAGGCATTTGCCAAGAGTCACGAAGTCACACACATCACAGAACAGTGTAAATAACACATTTAATTGAGTGTGACTGATGTTTAATTGAGTTTGAATTTTTAAATTTTCAAATGGTTTAATTGGACATATATACATTTAACAATTGAATTGATACCCTGTGCAAAAATGGCAGAAAACAACTTGCTGATTTATAGCAATTTGCCATCCAGTTTTGTCCTAAGTTTGACTTCTAGTCAGGGGCGGGTTGCTCACTTACCTCGCTGCCGGAGCCATGCGCCCCCCTCATGCAATTTTGCTTCTGCGCATGCGCGGAAGCAAAAGCGCTCCAAAATCTCGTGAGGGGATGCGCGATTGCGTAGATTTTGGCAAAAATCAGCAGGGAAAAATGGTGACGCGCCGGGTGGACCGGCAGAGAGGGCTCCGGAGCGGTTGCAAAATCCGGCAGGAACCCACTTGTGCTTCTAGTACTTGAAACTAACTAGGGATCTTGGAGGCTGCAGGGAGATAATTGAGGAAATTATAGGTCCATTAGTTTCTACTCAAAGTAATTCAGGTAGCCGTTGAGTTACGAATGTAATGGAGCCTGCTCATTCCAATCATAACCCGAGGATTCGTGGGAGTGAATCTCGTACCTTGAATGTGATCACTCCCTCCTTTTGCCCACACATTTGCTAATCGAATGCGCGGTTTGTTAAGTGCACATGAGGTATTTCAGTGTGGGGAAGGCCATGGGGGGGCCTAGTGATGGAACAGGCCACCTGCTTAAAACCGCCCAAGGCCTCCCCCATCCACTGAAATACTTCATGCTCCCCACAATTGCTTTCCCCCCACCAAACCTGCCACACAGGGTCACTTATGATGCAAAGATCTAGCAAACTGTCTCCTCTCCAGCATCTCAGCCAGGCATGTTCCTGTGTAACTCTGTATTGGGCTGCAAAGTGCCGGATGAGGCCTGCGCACACCAAAACAAAGCTCTGGAGGGCCGCCCTCACCCCTCCGAAGCTCCATTTTGTGCTGCAAAGTGCTGGATGAGGCGTACGCAAATGGAGCACTGGAGGGCTGCCCCGCCCCTCCAAAGCTTTGTTTTGCGCTGCAAAGTGCTTGATGTAAAGTGACCAGATTTTTTTTTTTAAGCGGGACGGGGGGCGGGCCCGCCTGGGCGCCGCCATTTGAATTTTGCCCTCTGCGCATGCGCACAACGCTGCGCATGCGCAGAGGGCAAAACAACGCAAATGTCGGCGTCCAGGGGGGGGAGGCGGGAGGCCTTTCCTCGCCTCCCGCCTCCCCTTCGGGAGCCGGCAGTGGCTTGGGCTGGCAAGCGACAGGCGGGAGGCGGGGAAAGGAGGCAGCCGGCAGCTTACCTGCGAGGCGGCACTCGGGGGCTAGGTCTCTGTCGCGAGCTCCAGGCATCCAAGCGCCGCGGTCTCCCAGTCGCCCGCCCGGCCCCAGGGCAACGGCGGCAGCGAGGCGACTGGGGGAAGGAAGGGGAGGGGGACGAGGAAGGGCTGTTTGCGCCGCCGGAGGGGCCGCTCGAGTCCGCAGCGGCGCCTCAACCCCTTTTTTCCGCCTGCCCGGCTCCTCGTCCCTCACCCCTCCACCCGCATCCCAACAGCAGCGGCGCCTCCGAGGGCGGGGCTAGGGATGGGGCGGGGGAAGGAGAGGAGGAGCAGCCCCCCTTCCCCCTCCCCCCAGCTGGCACCTCCATCAGGGAAACCTTCCCTGATGCTGTCCCCTGTTTTCAAAGAGCCCGACTTGCTTCCGGTTTTTATTTCGGTGCTTCCCCTTCTAAGGTGACCGGACGTCCGGGCATTCTTTCCAAAAATCGTGACTTTTTGGAAAGAATGCGGGACGCGGGACACACGCTTGAAAAGCGTGTCTGTCCCGCCAAAAGCAGGACATCTGGTCACCTTATTGATGAGGCCTGCACATGCCAAAATGGAGCGTGTGCGCCCCTCCAGAACTCTGTTTCAGGCTGCAAAGTGACTGGCGAGGCCTGCACACACCAAAATGAAACTATAGAGCTCCATTTTGGGCTGCAAAGTCTTTTTGCAAAGATGGCAAAAAGCTTTGCAAACAGAGGGAAAGCTTTGATGTTTCAGGCCTTCCTTCCATTTGCAAAGCCTTTTGCTACAGATCTCGTCCAGGCCTCTGTTTGCAGAAAACAGAGGCCTATAGTACCGTGAGATCATGAGAGATCAATAGCATAAGATCTCGTGCTACTGATCTTGCGTGATCTTGCAGTACTTTAGGCCTCCATTCTCTGCGTATTCACAGAAGGCCTGAAGTGCCCAAACAGACTAAGAAAGTGGAGAATCTCTAGATCTTCGCAAGGTGAGTACAGTATCCAGAGACATAGTGCCTATGAAGACCCAGCGTGGGGGTGGGGGTGGGGGAATAGGCAGGGCGAATGTTGCAGAGCCATTTGTAAGGGCGAACAACTGCTGTGGTGCTGCAACATTCGTAGTTTCGGGAATTGTTCGTAAAAACTAGGGCAGTGATGGCAAACCTTTTTTTCCTCGGGTGCCAAAAGCGCACGCGTGCCTGCTATCACACGCACACGTATGCCCAAACCCATAATTCAATGCCCTCCATGCATCCCACCCCCTGCGCATGCGTGCACAACCCCTGCGTTGCCCTGCCCCCTGCGCATGCACGTACAACCCCCCTGATCCCATTTCCCGACTTCCAGTGGGCCAGGTAGGCCCATTTTTCGCCCTCCCCAGGATCCAGAGGCTTCCCTGGATCCTGGGGAGGGCGAAAACGCCATTTCCCACCCCCCCAGAGGCCCTCCGGAGTCCGAAAACGCCCTCCCAGAGCCTCTGCACGAGCCAAAAATCAGCTGGCTGGCATGCACATGCACGCTGGAGCTGAGCTAGGACAACGGCTCGCGTGCCAGCAGATATGGCTCCGCGTGCCACCTGTGGCACGCATGCCAAAGGTTCGCCATCACGGCACTAGGGGATGTTCATCACATAACTTTGAATGTTTGCTAAGGCAATGCACGTAACCCAGGGATTATCTGTAGATAAAAAACATTTTAAATACATTTTTTTAAAAATTATAGAAAAAATCTTGGAGAATAATCCAAAAATTATCTAGGAAGAGTTTATTTTGGAATTATTGGAGATTATTTGAGCTCACTCAGCCTTCTTATGATTTTTACTTTAAAAAAATCTGTTGCAACAAATGTACAAATTGAAGAGGCAAACATTGCCAACACATTATGCTGAAGGATCTGCTAAATCAGAAAAACAAGTGATCAGGTGTGGATACTGTCGCTTGTAAAGCTAGCTTTAAAAAAAAATCTAAGTTTTAAAAATTCTAAGTTAGGACATTGTTCTGCTCCAATACAGCACAGCCTCCATAGATTCTTTTTTTACATAGTTTCTATATGTGTTTTCTTTGCTTGTCTGTGATATATTTGCTTTGAAAGAGGTTCAGTGAAGGATTTCAAACTTTTTATGATATCTGATTAAAACTTTGCAGGTTTAATGTTGTTTGAAGAATCTATGGTTGATCCTTGTGCTCTCTGAGCTTGGTGTCTTTCTTTCAGACATTTCATTACCCAACTAGGTAACATCATCACTGTTAGAAGGAAATAGGGTTTGCTCTCTGTTTATATACTAGTGGGTTGCTCTGTCAGTGTTGGTGGGAGTGTTCTTGGTGCTTCTTTGATTAGGCTGTTGCTTACTGTTAGTTTGTTTGCCTGAGTTAGTAGTTCCTTGATTGGGATATTGACCCCAAAGTTCAACCCTGAAAGTGTCAGAAGTATTAGACAACCAGGCTTCTGCATGGGCTCCTTGCATTATGTATAAAGGATACCAATTGATATCAACATAGTAAGTATAAATGTATACATATCTTGCATACTAAGAATTTTGAAATGTGGCCTAGCATAGTAGCATATGACCTCCTTCCATTAAAGTTTCGGATCTGTTATTGTGAGAAAAGTCTGCTTACCATTTTTTCTTAGCTATATTTAGAAACATCAGTTTCGACTGACCTGAAGAAAACTTGCTGCATTCAATTAAATTCTTTCCCAGCATGCCTTATATTATACAGTATGCTATTTTGAAGATTTTCAGTACAATCTTGCTAACTTCCTGTGCTATAATACAAATTTATTCTGTAACCTGGTGAAATATCTGTCTTATTTTTCTTTCCCTTCATCTTCATAAAGAGGATGCTTAATACCATATGTTCATCCTGGGGTTAGAGAGCCATGATTCATAAGTGGCATTTGTTCTTGTTAAGTATTGCTTAGTGCTATTGGCTTCCAGCTTCAGTTATTTTTAACAATTCCAGTTCTGATGCAAAATTATGTAAAACCAAGACCATATGGAACAAAACGGAACAGTTTTGCTCAATGATTTTCTCCAGATCTATGTATTGATAAAAATCATCACCTTTTTTTAAAAAAGAAAGCCATGTATTTTCTGACATTATCGAATTGAAGTTAGAATTTACCATAATTTCCTCTTGCTCAGTAAAAACTTACTTATGATATTAGTAGAACATCATTCTGTAATTAAGACCTGATATTCATTGCAAGATTTCTATCATCCGTACATATGTTCTTTAGTTTTTGCTAAAAACAGTTATACAAGTCAGAGTGTTTTAGAACATAGAACACTTTTTACTGTTTGGAATGGATATTTGAGGTTTTATTTGTTATAAAAATGTTGGATATTTGAAAATCAGGCTAGACTTGTTTTAGTAAAAAACATGACAGTACTCATGTTCCAAAGAGAACTGAAGTAAATTTATAATGTTTCTGTACATTCTCTTCTGTCCATTCGCCAATTGGTGGTCTTACCTACATTGGTTTTGGCTGACTTAGTGCTTAGTAACAATCTGTTGATTTCATGGTAACTATAAGACTGTAATATATAAGTCATTATCATTCTACTTATATCACATAAATATTAGTCACCTAATAAAATTAAGAACTCATTAATTTTTTTAACTCCCAGAACTCTCTCTTAGTTCAATGTTAGTGAATACCTAACATCTTTATCTGTGTTAGATGTGATAGATATTGTGATAAATGAATGTTTATTAAAAAGTGTTCATAGACTATTTAATTATTATTCTTGTATAACAGATGTACAGAGATAGGTGCTTTAGCTATGGAGCCATTTGGCCAGATTTTGAAAGAAAATATTTTTTCAGTAGGACACAACAGAATAGGATAACTACTAAAACATTTTATGTTGATTTGTTATGTAAATGAATAATTTATCTCTTCTTTCAGTTAATATATGTTAATCTCTATTTAAACTTTGATCTAATTTTTAAAGGAAGGTTGATACCTGAAAGGGAAAAAACCTTTTAGAGTTTGTTTTTCCATTATTCACAAACCAGTTTGAATAGGTTCAAGGTATTAATTGAACAATAAATCCAGTTTTCCTTCTCTTCCCTTGCTGCCAACCTAATCTCCACAGCACCTGAAGGCAGGACAAGAAGCAATTAATAGAAATTAATCAAGGAGAGAAGCAACCTAGAATTAAATTTCCTGACAGTTACAACAGTTAATCAGTGGAATAACCTGCCTCCAGAAGTTGTGGATGCTTCAACACTGGAGGTTTTTAAGAAGAGATTGGATAACCATTTGTCTGAAGTGGTATAGGGTCTTCTACTCAAGCAGAGGGTTGGACTAAAAGACCTCCAAGGTCCCTTCCAACTCTGTAATTCTGTAATGTAAAGAAGAAGCAATCTTCCTCATCTTGGTACTATATAAATATGTTCAGCTTTCACAATTTCCCGACAACATGGCCTCCAGTGTACCAGCTAAGAATTATGAAAATTGAAGTTCAATATCCCTGAAGATTACTAGGATGGAAATGTTATGCTGTATATCTCTGCTTGCAGTGAAGCCATGTTGACAGTTAAATCATTAATTTTAATAACAATGCTGTTGGATTGTGGGCAAGGATCACAGGAGACAGATTTCATAACAGCTCTTTTACTCAGCTCACTCAAGTAACCAGCAGCTTGCAGTCTGACAGCTAGCCCTTTTATAGGGAGCTGTCATACACAACAACCAATAGCGTATGAGCATTCAAACACATGACCAGGGTGGCAACAACAGTTCAGGTAGAGTTCAACTATAAACATAACGACTTACAGTTCAGTCAGAGGTCGTCTAGTCAAAACAAGTTTAGGGTTCAGTTAGAGGTCAGTCAGAACACAACAATTGCATTTTTAAATTAACTTATGTTGAAAAACAGATTTATGCTTGTATAAATCTTCTTATCTTTACTTTGAGCCTCGTCATTCTCAAAAGGTACCGGTACTATTTGAGATATGGCCTTTCACAGCGTTGCCACTTCATCCTAAGTATAGATGCTATCAATCTCTTTGATCAAAATTCAGTATTTGTTTCTGCACATTTTACCTTCTAAATTTTTTTGGCCAAGAATCTTCATGATCTGCAGTTCCTTATCTGTGAAATATTTCCCTACTTCCCTATTTCCCTATTCCCTATTTCCCTACTTCCAGAACTGTTGAGAAAAAGAATATTTATAAGGCTTTATGTATAGGAGAGTGGGATGAAAAGTAAAATAATTTGAACGATAAGTTCCAAGCAGATATTAAAATAATCAAGAGGGAGGGGAAAGCGAAGTTTTTCTCCATGGCAACTTCAGTAGTGTTGCTTAGCACCAGGCTCTAAAATAACTGCATTACTCAGCAGTATCAACCCACACATATGCTAAATGGCACTTTATGATGTTGTATTGCAAAAGTGATAACTGGGTGCCTGAAATACTTTTCTGCTTCTCTACCAAGGAATTGTGATGGCTTAGCTGAAAACGCCTGTGCTATGTGATAATATGTGTTCCCAGAGGACACTGTTGTCTCTGGTGCACCAGTATAGTAATCAACCTGCCACTTGGTAGACAGCCAAGGCTGATAGTTGTCTTAGTACATAAAAGAAGTTTAAATCAAATCAAGTTCCCCTGAAAGCAACTATTTCTGATTTAGAGATTGATCTAGATCAATTGTCTAGAGAATGTCATTTATGGCAGTCATGAGAGTAAGATTTGAATTTTTATTTTTGCCTTGGTGTATATGTTCTGTATTATCTCAAATGATTCCTAATAGAACCATAAAAATTTAATAGAAGTACAAAAATTGTTTTACCAAGTGCCTTTTTAAAAGTGCAGCCACCTGAAAATATTGCATCAACTTTACTATGTTCTTAAGAGATGAATTAAACAAAAGATGAATATTCTTTATACTTCTTACATAAAGTGAGAAAAACAAAGAAAAACATAGGATAGTGATACTGAGAGTTATATAGATGCACATAGAATCTCAAGAATGGTTTCCTTCTTCAATTTCATCCTGTGGTCTTTAAATAATGGTGTGAGGAAACAGAATTGTTTAAAATAGAGTAATTTATATAGGGATTAGGTGAGCTTCCTTTTTAAATATGATCCCTCAGTGGTGGGTTCCTACCAGTGCGGTCCACTCTATAGCACCAGTAGCGGCCTGCTGGTGATGTCACAGTACCGGTGCAGTCGGTTGCCAGTGCCTGGGCGCCGCCATTTTTAAAAAAAATTGTTTTTAATTTTTTTTTAAAAAATTCTTCTGCGCATGCCCAGAAGCCGAGCTTCCGGCACTGCACATGCTCTGCCTTTCTACCCCACAGTGAGTCCAAACAGGGGAGGATGGCTGAGGGAGCGCGTGAGACACTGAAAGAACGGGCGGCAGGACCTATCTCCATTCCCCTCCCTTCAGCAGTCCGAGAAGCCACAAACGTGTGGTGATGATCCTAGGCATTTTTGCACATTTGAGGCTTCTCGAGCTGCTGAGGGGAGGGGGAACGGGCGGCAGGAGCCTAGGATCATCAAATGGGGAGAAGCATTCAGGCCGGACGGAGCCTCCTAGAAGAACCGCTGCAGCGGTCTTGCTGCTCCCGCTGCGGGGGGCTGCGTTGCGGGTGGGCAATGCCCCTCTGCTTTTCCAGCCACTGCCAAGCACCCAAGGCCCACGTCCACCCGGTCACATGGCTTGCAAGCCACACCCACAAAATAAGCCACACCCACAGAGTGGTAGTAAAAAAATTAGGAACCCGCCCCTGGATCCCCTCAGTCCAAGACTAAAAACATTGCCAGAGGGAAACTGGGATGAATGTTGGGAAGCTGAGGACCAGATTGAAAAATGAGGCATTGTGCAAATTGCACCTCCAGAAATATCTGAAAATTCATGTGACTAGGATTTTACTAAGGCACATCTGCTGGATAATACTTTGTATATATTCTAGTGAGGATAACTTTCTAATATTATAAACAGTGCATGTTCTCTGTCAAGCACGTATCACGGAGGTAGCCCATCCTGGAGGAGTTTACACAATTTGGGAGAGTTGCAGAAATACTATACTAATTACTAGAGCAAAGGTAGGCAACTCCTTCATCCTGAAGAATTATGAACTCTAGAAGAGCATGTATCCACTTACAAGTACATTTGTACAGACACTGATCTAAAGATGTACACATTTGCACTTTGATCATATGGCCTGAAGAATTAAATGATGGTTTCAAAATATATTGCCAAGAGAAAGAGTTCCAATCTTCTCAAGAAGATTGTTGAAAGTGTGGATGATGTGACAATTATTCAAGAGACAAGAGGTAGAATGCTTTGTGGTGAAAACAGTACAGAACTGTTAATTAAATCACTTCAGCAATACCAAACCAGAACACAAATGGCTACTGCAGCTAATCCTCTTAGCATTTCCACTATATATTCCTTTTTGAAAAAAATAGAATCTGGATTCTAATTTAAAAGGGACAAATAGCTATTCCTTTAGCAATTACTGTATATGACATAACATGCTGCTGGTATGCGTAGTTATTAAGTCATCAATAAAACTTGCTTTGCCCAATTCATAATAAAAAATGATCCTTATTGTTTAATCTTTATTGTTGTAGAGCAGGGGTCCTCAAACTTTTTAAACAGGGGGTCAATTCACGGTCCCTCAGACTGTTGGGGGGGCGGACTGGCTAGGTGGGCGTGGCTAGGTGGCCATGTGACTGGGTGGGCGTGGCCAATTTAGCAGTCCATTTTGCCTTTGTCCTTCCTAAGCTGTACTTGCTGAACTTATTATTTAATAAGCCCCCCCAAAAGGGAAAAAGAGCACATACTTTCTTGCCACTTGCCTAATTTCAGTACAACAGCAGCTTCAGGCTTCTTAAAATAGGCCATTTAAAAAAGAATAAAAAAACAGGATTTCCTTCAAAATAACTTCTGATTATACGTTTCCAAAGACCACACAATAAACCAAACTGAGAACTGCACCAATTAAGACTGCAGCTAAAAACCCCAAGATTTGGGAAAGAGGATCACTCTAAAATCCATTAGCATTGCATTTCTCTGAATGCACCATATATCCTTATCTTTTGTATTGTAAATTGATTTCTGATGCATTTCACTTATGGAATTATCTTTTGTTACTACTTCCAGCAATATTAATCTGCATTTCTTACTTTATTTAAAACGAACAGATTCCAAATTATATAAACCCCATTGAGATTGTCTGTAGCCAAACACAACCCCCACCGATTTGCTCTCTCTCACACACACACCAATCTGCTTTAAAAGGTAAATATTATATATAAAGTAAATGTTACAGGCAATACCTTAATGCTGATTAAATCTAAAAGAGGCCAGATCAGGAGGACTGATCAGAAAGGACAGGTCCACATCAAGTTTCATTTAGAATTGGAGAGGTGACAGAGAAAGAAAAGAAAAACTTTTAAGTTTAAATAGGCTTACTCTGGTAATTACACAGCTAATCAATTTAGGTACCGGAACATAGGCAATGAAACAACAACAAAAAACCCTTCCCCCAGCCTCCTCCTCCCCCACGTGGCTGCTTCTGAACTAAAGAAAGCTAGCAATTGAGCACTGAAACCAGAGTGGGAAAGATCCTTAGCAAAATGTTCATCAATCTTAGTAAACACACGCAGAGAAACAATGCTCCAAAAGTTGCACTTGCAGTAGAGTAGGAAGAAAAACCTCACTTTTAAAAACGCAGGGAGAAACCCCCTCCTCCTCCCCCAGTTGGCTGCTTCTGAACTAAAGAAAGCTAGCAATTGAGCACGGAAGCTAGAGTGGGCGGGGCAGCCTCATGATTTTACGCGGGCTGGATTAATGGTTTCAGGGGGCCGTATCTGGCCCGTGGGCCGTAGTTTGAGGACCTATGTTGTAGAGCATTACAACAGAATTTTAAAAGTCTATCAAGCTTTGGTCTGTTCTATCTTATATTAAAGAAAATCAAGGCAGGTTTATTTTAAGTTTCTTTCTCATGACTTCTCCTTTTCTAGGACTGAATTGTCTTTTATTTTTCCTTATTTGTTCCTGCATGCTTTCTTCAGCATTATCTCCATATTCCTTTGCACAGAAATGCTTTAAATCTAATTTCAAGAAATTAAAAAATAGCTTTAAATATGGTAAGTAGCACCTGTTCAACATAATAAAGGGAGAAAAAAGCCTTTTAAAGCTTTTCCTATTTGTTTCCATATGCAACATTCTATAGACCAGGGGTATCAAACTCAATTTCATTGAGGGCCGCATCAGGGTTGTGTTTGACTTCGGAGGGCCGGGGGTATGGCCATGGTGGGCATGGCATGGGACTTGTGGGGGCACCTGTGGTGGCCAAGTGCTAAGGCAGGAATTCCACTCCCTCACACTCATTATACAGGAAATCCTCGAGTTACGAATGTTAATAGAGCCTGCAAATTACATTCGTAACCCGAGGATTCATTTGATTGAATTGTGTTAAATCATGGGTCTTCAAACTACAGCCTGAGGGCCGCATGTGGCCCTCTGAAGCCATTAATCTGGCCCATGGAGGAACACGAGGCTGTCCCGGCCACATTGCCCCGCCTATTCTTTGGCTAAGCACAGGACTTACCTTCACGAACCCCGCAGGCTGGAACTGAAAGGTAAGGGCAACAATTCTGGCCTGCAGAGATGTTCTGGAGGCGGGGCAGGTGAAAAATGGGGCATACAGACGCCCCAGGAGGCCAAAAAAGGGCAAAAACGGCCCATTTTTCACCTCCCTGCCTCCAGAAGATAGAGAAAGAGAGAGAGAGGGAGGGAGGGAGAAACAAACATAAAGAGAGAGAGAGAAAAAAAAGAGTGAAGAGAGACAGAGAGAGATTTCTCAAGCTCCTTGGGGCTGAGAAGAATTGCTGCAAAACTGAGTTTTCTGAAGTGGATCACTAGATTCCTAAACAACTGAAAAAATGATCTAGTAAAAAGAAAAGTCAACCAAAAGAGCAACATGCAAGCGAAAGCAAATAAAACACCCCCAGGAGCAAAACAAATTAAAGTTTAATTTGTGTACATTGTTTAATGGACTGTTAAATTGGCCATGCCCACCTAGTCACATGACCTAGCCATGCCCATCCAGCCAGTCCGGCCCTCCAACAGTCTGAGGGACCGTGAATTGGCCCCTTGTTTAAAAAGTTTGAGGACCCCTATGTTAAATGAACATGATCACTCCCTGCTTTCCCCAAGGCATTTGTTAATCAAATGCACATGAGGTATCTCAGAGTGGGAAAGAACATGCGTGGCCTAGTGCTGGAGCACACCATCCAAGGCCTCCCCCAATCCACTGAGATACCTCATGCTCCCCTGGGGTCCCCACAATTGCTTCCACCCCCATCCTGCCCTGCCGGTCCCTACAGACTGGGCCTGCTTTGCTAGCATCCCAGATTCCACTTACTCCTCCCCCACCCCATTTCCCATGGATTACTTACTTTTTGAAGAGCTCCAGAGCTCCAGAAGAGACTGACCCACTGGCAGAGAAGCCAAAGTGTTTTATTCAGATGATAGCAAAGCTTTAAGAACATTAAATCTAAGGAAAACGTTTTTACCAGCTTCTGAGTTAAAGACTTGGGCTGGGGCCATGTGGCCAGCAGGCCTAGGCCTGGACTGGGCCACAGCAGCCTCCTGCTTCAGGGATTGAGGCAGCAGCAGCAGCCAATCAATGAGGAGATTGCTTCCTTTGTCTCATCGGGCTGAACTGCAAGCCCTTTGTTGATTGGCTGCCATGCCTCAATTCCTGAGGCTGCTCATCTGAACTAGCCAGTCAGCAGCAAGCAGGAGGCTACTCGTCGCCGGCCAGACTGGGCCCAAACTAAGCCTGCAGGCCCTCATGGCAGAGAAGCCAGTCTTTTATTCAGATGGGGAAAGCTGTTTTCTTTACATCTCACATTATTATTATTATTATTAGTGAGATTTATATACCGCCTCATAGTGCAAGCACTCTCTAAGCGATTTACACCATTAAGCAATGTATATTTATATTGCCCCCAACAATCTGGGTCCTCATTTTACCTACCTCGGAAGGATGGAAGGCTGAGTCAACCTTGGGGCAGGGGGTTGGACTAGATGACCTGCAAGGTCCCTTCCAGCTCTGTTAATCTGTAATCTAAACCCTGAGCCCGTGAGATTTGAACAGCTGAACTGCTGATCACAGTCAGCTAAAGTGGCCTGCAGTACTGCACTCTAACTGCTGTGCCACCTCGGCTCAATACAGCTTCACGGCCTTCTGAATAAAAGGGGCGCTGGTCTTACCTGATACGCTCCTTCTCAGTGTAGGGGGAGAGAGTCCAACGGAATGGGTTGTTGCTTCTTGCTTCCTCCTGAGGCTGAGTCAATCATTTCTTGGTCATGCCTCCCTTTACTGCTCATGCCCCAGTTTTGATGAAGGCGTAGTGATTGACACGACAATTATCAGTGCTGTTTCTGGTTCCTCCTGGACTCGGGCCGTGACAGCCGCCAGGATGGGGTTGGACTCCCCCCCACACACTGAGAAGGAGCGTATCAGGTAAGACCAACTCCCCTTCTCCATTGTGTTGGGGAGAGAGTCCAATGGAATGGGATATACCAAAGCCGGCAGTCCTAAGGGTGGGTAGCAGTCTGGTCCTGAGTCCCCTAATCCATATGCACTTTCTGGAGCACCTGCCTGCCAAATGCTGCTTCGGCTGAAGCAAAGGCATCCAATTTGTAGTGCATTATGAATGGGGATGGAGAAGACCATGTTGCTGCTCTACAGATTTCCTCGATGGAGGCCTGTGGTGGCAGCACTCCTCGTCGAGTGGGCTGTCACTCAACCTGGTTGTGGTAGCCCCTGGCTCTCTTACGCCTTGGCAATGCAAGCCCTTAGCCAACGACCTATGGTTGATGGTGACACTCTGTTGCCCAGTTTGGAAAACTGGAAAGATACAAAGAGAGACTCCGTCTTCCTAAATGCAGCTGTTCTCTTGATATAGTTTTGAGGGCTCTCCTCACGTCCAGGGTGTGCCATTTCTTTTCCTCGGTGTGATTTGGGTTCGGACAGAAGTCCGGCAGTATTAACTCTTGCCTTCGGTGAAATGAGGAATTCACCATGGGCAGAAAGATAGGTCCAAACGTAGAACCACTCTATTAGGATGTACTATACACAGGTCCTCTCTTACGGAGAGGGCTGCCAGTTCTGATATCCGCCTGGCCGAGGTGATGGCCACTAAAAAGACTACCTTGAGGGTAAGCAGTCTTAGGTTACTTGATTTTAACGGTTCGAATGGTCCTGATGTGAGAACCTCTAGGACCCTGTTTAAGTCCCATGTGGGATATCTGTGTACCACTGAGGGTTTCAGGTTGGTTGCACCCTTGATAAAACTGCGTATCAGTGGATGTAGTGCCAGGGAATCTACTTTTCCACATGAAAATACTGAATACTGAAAATACTGCCGTCTGTCTGCGCAAGGTGTTAGGGGAGAGCCCCTTGTCTAGACCCTCCTGGAGAAATTCCAGGATCCTAGGTATTGATGCACTCATTGGATCTAGGTTCACTCTGGAGCACCAGTTGCAGAAGGTCTTCCAGGTCGCATTGTAGATCCTATTTGTGGAGGGTCTCCTAGAGACCTGTATTGTTTGTATTACTTTATTATTGATTTTTAGTCAGCTTAGGGCTGCCCATTCAAGTGCCAAATGGTCAGTTGTAGCCATTGTGGATCTGGGTGGACTATGGCTCCCTGGCTGAGGGAGATCCTGTCCGACGGTATCCTCCAGGGACATGATACCAACAGACTCACTAGGTCTGCGAACCACGGGCGCCTGGACCAATGTGCTAGGAGTAAAATGTCCGCTCTTTCCGTTAGTACTTTCTTGATTACTCTCGGAATGAGCAGAAGTGGGGGGAAGGTATAGAGTAGGTCACGGGGCCATCGGATGTGAAGCACGTTGACTCCTTCCACCCCTGGTGTTGCATATCTGGAATGGAACCTGTTTAGTTGAGTGTTCAATGGGGAGGCGAACGGGTCCAGGTTTGGTTCCCCAAACCTTCTTGACAGCTCCCTGAATAGGTCCGGATGTATTCGCCACTCTGCGTGATCAACCTCAGTCCTGCTGAGCCAGTCTGCTTGCACATTGGTTACTGCTGAGATGTGTTCCGCTTTGATGGAGAGCAGATTTTTCTTTGCCCAGAGGCCTAGTTGTTCGGCCTCCTGCATGAGTGTCTTGGAATGTATCACCCCCTTGACGGTTGATATGTGCCTTGGTGGTCACATTGTCCATCAGGATGAGAATGTGGCACCCTGTGGCCACTTCCTGGAATTGTTTCAGGTACAATATACTTTAAAATGCTGTCATGAAGTATTTGTGAGTTGGGTTGTGTGACAACATACTGTGATATACTGTAAATTTAGAGGCAATTAAATTGCCTCTACTTGTGCTGCTCTCTAATGTGTTCTTTTTCAATAGAATTTTGAAACAGACCCACTTTTCTGTGTCTGTTGAATGTACCTCAGTAATGTTTAGGGTTGAGGAAAAAACAGTGAGAATATGAAAGCAGTTTTAGCTAGCTGGTGTGACTCATATAGCATAAGTTCCATACGTTCATTCTGAAATAAAGGAAATTAATCTTATTAGTATCTCAAACTGAAATTTGGAGCCAGTAACACATTATGACTTTGCTACAGCAATTTAGAGCTCACTACTAGCTTGTATACTATGTATATTCTATATTGTCTATTGATAATACAGTAGTGTCTAATATACAGTATTATTGCTGTATATTTGTATTACTGATTCATCAGGGGCTCTTTCATTGATTATTTGACATAAGAAAAACCTATTGCAATAAATCAGAAAGTAGGAAATGTGTAGTGCACATGATAAATGTCGCCCTAACACCTATTTAGCATGCATTGGCCACTTATGAATTGTGTTGCCAACATTTGCCAGCAAAAATATCTGGTTATGTGCTTTTTTTCCAAAAGGAACAGCAAATCAGATGTGTTAAGCTTCTGCTGTAAATCATCCAGAATTATTCATAAAGGCTTGGATGTTACACTATATTGGTACTGATATTCCTTCCAGGTATTTTTTTTTAAATGTGATCCATGGCTATCAAAAAATTATCTGCCTGTTGAATAATTTTTTTATTCTAAAAATGTATATAACACTCTTCAAAATCAGGTGAGAGACATTCACTACCACTTGTGTAATGAGGAAATCAGTCCAGAGCTGCTTCATGTCCCATCATTTCAGCCTTAAACTTTTTAAAATCTACTCTTGTTACCATAAGATTCCATATTCCATAATTACAATTATGGAAGCAATATGGAGTTTAATTTTATTGTTCATTTCATTTAATTTCAAATCAAAGCAGGAATGGTGTTAATGTAATATTTGCAATGTTTTAAAATATTGGACTAATTTTCATATGACACTAAATCACGATAAGCCTATAGCCACATTGGTACTTTCCTTAACTTCATCCTATTTTTGATTCAATTTTAAAAATCAAGCAATTCATTCTTAGCTTGATCCCTTCCCTTCCCTTCCCTTCCCTTAGAATAGCAAGAGCTGATTTGAGATGTGCTATAAAAACAGCAAAGCGGGCCTATAGTCAGAAAGTACAGAACTTATTTCAAGATCCTATGGACCCGAGATGTATGTGGCAAGGTATTCAGGTCATTACTGACTATAAGGCAGCTTCCCTGACATGTAAGGGTGACACGGGTTCTTTAAACAAGCTAAATATGTTTTTTTGACGGTCTGAGGCCACAAACAACGTTCCAGCAAGGAGGGCTGTTCCCCTCTCTGATGAGCAGGTACTCAGGTTTGATATAACTGCTGTTCAGAAGGTCCTGCGGAAAGTCAATACTCAGAAAGCTGCTGGTCCTGATAATATCCCTGGGCAAGTACTAGCTGGCCACTGTTCTCACAGACATCTTCAACCTCTTGTTCCATCATGTTTTAAGACTGCAATCATTGTCCAAAAAAAACTATCATCACATGCCCTAATGATTACCATCCAGTTGCACTCACCTCCATTATGATGAAGAGTTTTGAGAGATTGGACTATATGGTTTCATGCCTTCCCCCTACATTTGACCCATTACAGTTTGACTATGGGAAGAACCGCTCTATAGATGATGCACTTTCCTATGTGCTTCATCTTAGCTTGGCACATCTGGAGGAGAAGAATACTTATGTGTGAATGCTGTTTGTTAATTTTAGTTCAGCGTTCAACACAATTATTCTTCAGCATTTGGTGAACAGACTGGGCCTCTTAGGTTTTAATACTCCTTTATGTAAGTGGATACTGGATTTCCTTATTGACAGGCCCCAGTTTGTGCGACTTGGAAGAAAAGTTTCCAACTCCATCTCCTTGTGTACAGGTTTCCCAAAGGGCTGTGTCTTGAGTCCGCTACTGTTCACATTGATGACCCACAGCTGCTTTCTCAAATCTGCTACAAATCATATTGTGAAGTATGCGGATTACACGGCAGTGGTGGGTCTTATCCAGGATGACAATGAAGATGCTTATAGGGAAGAGGTGAAGGCTCTGGGGCCTGGTGCAATAAAAGTAACCTAGTTCTAAATGTTAATAAAACAAAAGAGATCATTGTAGAGCCAGCATAGTCATACTCCACTCAGTATCAAGGATGCAGCTGTAGAGGTGGTCAACAGTATTAAGTATATGGGAATGCAAATAATTAACAATCTGAACTGGTCTCTCCATACGTCATCCTTAGTGAAGCATTCAAACCAGTGTCTGCATTTCCTGTATCAGATGAGGAGAGAACATCTTTCTTCTTCTGTCCTGGCCACTTTTTACAGAGGCATGATTGAGAGCGTTTTAACAAACTGCATCACTGTTTGGTTTGGTGGCAGCAGTGCCTCAGATAGAAAGTCCATACAGAGAGTGGTGAAGACAGCCAAGAAGATTATAGGAAGCTTGCTTCCTGTCATTCAGGATATTGCTCATAAGCGCTATGTGCTTAGAGGTCAAAGCATTGTTAGAGACCCCAAACACCCACTTCATGGTCTGTTTCTGTTGCTCCCCTCTGGGAGGAGGTTTTGAAGTATTTCTAGCACAGTGGTTCCCAACCTGGGGGTCGGGACCCCTTTGGGGGTTGAATGACCATTTCCCAGGGGTCGCCCCGGCATCCTCAGCTCCCCCCCCCACTGCCACAAGCCTGGCCATATTGGCTCAACTCGCCCGAGCCCTCCGATTGATTGGGAGAGGTGCCATTCGGTGAGAGGCATTTGTGATGCCTGGCGGCCGAGCTTTGATGGCATCAGCTAAGGGGCAGGGCGTCGCAAGATTGCGCACTGGAGAGTACAAGGCAGTGCTTAAGACATCTGTGGCCGACCCTGTCTTCTGCTCGGAGCGGCAGTTTCTTCCCGCTGGTGTCGAAGGGAAAGGGAGTCACGGGAGGGAACGGCCAGAGAGAGACTGAGAGATATTAGCGCAGGGCTAGCCTGATCATACAGCCTCGGTGCTGAGGGCATCACCGCCGGGGGCAGGAGGAGCTAAGCCAGAGGGAACTGGAGAAGGAGGTGGTGCCGGAGCATGGTCCATCGCTACCGCCCTGCTCCGTATGATCAGGCTAGCCCTGTGCTAATATCTCTCAGTTTTAAGAAGAAAGAGCTTAAAAGAGGAAATTGGCTTTGGGGACCCTGGCAATGTTTTTGGACCAATCATGGGTTTTTTTGCCCCCTGTTTGCCTCCTGAAACTTTGGAATCCTGGGAGAAAGCTACTAAACAGGGATTACTTTGCTGGAAGCTTATCTGATTTCTAGTTTTTCAACACTGCAGGCCACAATTTCTCAACCTCAACAACTTGAATATACCTGGACTTCAATGCCCAAAATTCCCTAGCCAGCTTTGCTTTAAATTATGGGAGTTGAAGTCCAGGCACCTTAAAAGTTGCTGAGATTGAGAAATATTGCTGTACACTTGTTGGTTATCAAGTCTAAATACAGAAGTAGACTTGTTGTGGAAGATGATATTCCTTGTGCTCTTGCAAAGACTGGCTTGAGAATTTCTGATCTGGCATAATTACATATTGTTTTTGTGATTAATCGCTATGCTTTAATTATGTTCAATTTTTAACAATGAAAATACATCCTGCATATTAGATATTTACATTATGATTCATAACAGTAGCAAAATAACAGTTACGAAGTAGCAACGAAAATAATTTTATGGTTGGGGGTCACCACAACATGAGGAACTATATTAAGGGGTCGCGGCATTAAAAAGGTTGGGAACCACTGTGCTACGTTCTTAGCTGGGGCAGAACAGAGATTTAGAATTGTAAATTTGTATTATTGGCTGCACTTGTCGGAGGGATCAGGAGTCATAGTTCATCATGTGTAGAGGCCCCCAGTTTTGGGAAATTCTGTTTTATCTTTGTGCTAATAACAAATGCATGTGCTCTTTTATACATAAATAAGCTTCCAAAGTATGTGCCTGTATTCAAGACAGGACTTTAAAACTTAGATTGGATTGCATGTTTCAGCTTACTTCAAAGCATTATTCTACCATAGATAATAGAGCACCAAAACAGAGTTGCAAAATGTTATTTATGGCATAAAGAGGCTGAGTTTTTAAAATTTTCTGTGAAAGCGAGAGAGCAAAAGAAGAGATTAATAGGACATGAAATACCTCGGGAGTAGGGCGGCATAGAAGAACCAAATAATAAATAAATAAAATAATAATACTTAAAAACATACATTGATGACATTCTGGAGCTTAGCAATCAGAGACAATATTACTTACCCATCTGTTTTGCATCAGAATAATTTAGTGAGTTGACTATACAGTATAAATGAAACACTTCTCATGGGTCACTGCATACTACATACCTGAAATCCTGGTCTCTGTTTATAAGTGTATACAAATAAGTTTTCTCATTTTTCTCAAACAGAGAAAAGGACTAGGACTTCATTGGGTAGCCCTTCTTCAGATGAGGGACCTCTAGAAATGGACAACACTGTGCACAATTTCATATTGTTAGGAATAATGAATACTAACACCTACAGAGAATGCTTGGTGAAGGAAACTATCAGAGGCCAAAGAGTTAAAGGCTAAGAAAATCTAGCCACTTCCTGTTATTCCCAAACTTTGGCTTAGGATAGTTAGTTGAAAGCCAACAAATCTACACAATTCAGCAAAATAGATATTCCATTCCATTAATTTTGCAGGAGAGCAACATTTTATTTTCTACCCCAAGATATTTAATATCATGCTTTATACAGCTCCCCTATTGCTTTTCCTTTAATATCCATGGATTTTTCCAACATTAAAAACAACTGACTTCTGCCAAGTAAAATAATGAAACTTAGTTATACATAATGATGTATAAACAAACAATTGTTTTCTTGTTTTGGAATGCTTCATTTGTGGTTTTGATCATATAGTACAGAGAAAGTCATATTTCAAGTGGATGTATTTTTCACTGTTTTATTATCTTTGCAGGTCAATACAAAATAGCCTCTATCAATGATTACAGTGAACATTTCTGTTTTTCCCTAAATTCATTGAAATAATGGATGGATGAAATGACAACTATTATATTAGTAACAGTTCAGAGTTTGCCTAAATAACAAGATCTTAACTCAGAGCAGAAATGCAGCTAATGTCAGTGATAACCTAGCCACGAGTTGAGGCCTCTTATAATCACACCATAGTTAACAGGTTATAATAGTAAGGTAGAGGAGAGTTTCTTTAAGCAGCATTTAAACTCAGGCAAATTTTAATAGGATACTTACCATATTTTTCGGAGTATAAGATGCACTGGAGTATAAGACGCACCTTAGTTTTGGGGGAGGAAAACAAGGAAAAAAGGCCTCTGCCTCCCAGCAATTTGCCAAACAGCAAACAGTACAAATGATATACACTGTTTGCTGTGTATTTCTGTGCATGTGTGTCTGACCCATAGAAATAGCAAAGAATAGGAGAAATGTACATTATGGCAGTATATTAATGCCAGAATCAGCCATGATTCCCCCCTCCCCAACCAGCTAGCCCTGCCTGACCTGCTCCCTGCCTGGCCATCCAGCTGGCACAAAGCCTCGCCGTTTTTCTCATCATTCCCACTCAAGCAGCGGCTGGCTCTGCAGGACACGGTCTCATTCCTGCCCCAGGGTGGTGAACTCCAGTGGGCTAGACATGGGTGTGAAGGGCCTGGCCCCGCAGTGCTTCCTTGCTCAGTTGAAGGCTTCGTTCAGCCTTCAAACAGTAAGACCAGTGCACGCAAGCGAGCAGTGCACCAGGGCCACGGCTGGCCTTACTGTACCTACAGGAGACCCCTTTTAAGGATTATGTATTAATACAAAAGCAACTAACTTACCTTTGTTCTTAAATGCTAAAGCTGTTGCACATAAAAAAACAGAGGAGCTCTGATCAACTATCAGAGCCATCATTTTGACAGTTTTGTGTACTGTTGTCTGTGGACACCCCCATGAAATGCAAGCATGGGATAAACTGAGCCTTGTTTGTTCTCAGTCTTATAAGTGGCCACAAACTACTAGCAAAAGTGGCATTTGATCACAAGGTGAGGAGGCATCGAGAAATGTTTCCCCTTTTGCATTTGAGCATCCAAGAAGAGACAGAAAAAGAAGGAAAGAGGGGAAGAGAGCAAGGAAGGAAAAAGAAGGAAAGGAAGGAGGAAGGAAGGAGATTATAATGAGAGAGAGAGAGAGAGGGTCTGAGGTAAATGCCTTAGCACTTGGCCGCCAGCAGCCTGCTGTCTTTTGCCATCCCCTTGTTCCCTCCTCCTGATCTCTCCTGGTGGTCTCCCATCCTATCACTGAGGATGCTTTGGTTACAAAGCTGGGTCTCCTCGGCAGGAGAGGGAGTGGGCCTCCCTCTGACCCACACATTTTGCCCTCCTGCACACACCATGAGCAACCTGGCTAAGGAGAGCAAGCACAGCAGCAGTGGGAGCTGGCCACGCACACCATGGCCATGTCCACCACAGCCACACCTACCCCCAGCCACGCCCCCCAGCTATGCCCTCCCCCCACCCCACCTGAAGTCAACCACAATCCTGATGCGGCCCTCAATGAAATTGAGTTTGACACCCCTGGTATAGATAATCCCGGAATAATCGCATCTGAAGTTGACAGAACTTTCCTTGAACAGGTAGTTTTTCCATTTGACTTTTTACTAAAGTCATCTTCAAATTCTTTTATGTATCCAGTATTTTATTGTAATATTTCTGAGTTTCCCTTAGATCTTTCCAATAACTAGTTGTTGTTTTTTTGTTTGGTTTTCCATTTTCAGAATTTCTATTGCCATGAATATTTTTGTAGCATCATCTCTGGTCTGATTGAAATAGCTGATTTTACTTTCTTAAATTATTATTATTAATTAGCTTACTTTCTCCATAGAGGTTGTGGGGAAATGATATGATTTCAAATCCACCTATCAGTAGTAATGGTCCTCTACTTGTACCTTATAATTTCTTATGAGATATATTTTAATTTTGAAGGATGGAAGAACTGTAGTAGCACAGTGGTTAGAATGCAGTATTTGCAGGTAAACTCTGTCCACACACCAGGAGTTCAATCCTGACTGACTCAAGGTTAACTCAGCCTTTCATCCTTTTGAGGTCAGTAAAATGAGAATCCAAATTATTGGGGGCAATATGCTGACATTGTAAAGCGCTCAGAGAGTGCTCTTATGGAGTGATATAGTATATAAGACTAAGTGCTGTTGCTGTTGCTATTTACAGAAATCTCCAACATTTCTAAAGAAGCCCCCTTTTTAAAATATTGTTGTTTAATATGTCTGGCCACAAAACTGTCATATATAACTTTAAATGTTGAAAATATGACTTGGAAAGATTATCTTGTAGATCTGCAATACATTAATTCATGCCACAAATAATTTATACTTGCAAGGAAACGAAGCATCTGAAGATAATAAATCTCTGTTACTTTCATTATAACATGAAGCAAGGCAGAAAAGATGTTATAGGTTGCTGTATCCCCAAAGTATACGAAATACAACTAAGCTGTGCACAGGTAGGAATACAGCATTATAGCAAATATGCAACCCTTTAATTAATTAAATAGGAAGAGCATAAAAATATATTAATACTTTTTCCTCTAAATTACAGCAAGAGACTTATCTTCATATGACTGACACAATAAATTAATGACCACCAGACCTTACTAATGTAATTCTGGCCTCAACTATAGTTATAATTCAAATGGAAAAACTAATATAGCAACAGAAATGGTTACAAATAGAGTGAAAAGAATTTAAAACTGACATCACCTGGAAACGATCAATTGTGTGGCTTTTGGCTTAAATATCTGACTAGCTCACATCCAATTATAGCTAAACAGCTTAATGAAGTATTACGTAAAAGAAACATCAATATTACGTAATGAAGTATTACATAAAAGAAACATCAGTGACTAGTTAATAACTGGCAAAAATTACCTGATTCAAAAAGACCCAATAGAAGGGACAACACCAGGAAATTACAGATTGAAAACATGTTTGCCTACATTGTTTAAATTATTCATGGGCATAATAGCAGACAACAACAAAAGTTTATTTGGAAGAAAGTAACATCCTTTCAATACAACAGAAAGAAAAATAAAGGTACATAATATACCTTATAATTGATAAAATGATTTTGGAGAATTGCAGAACCCAAACATCAATTTTTTTATGGTCTGGATTAATTTTAAAAAGATGTTGATTCATTACCATATATTTGAATCATCAAATGTTTGGAAACAACTGGTGTCAGTTAAAATATTAGAATGTTTATAGAAAAAATAAGCAGCGGAATGCAGAATTATTGTTTGGAAATGAAAAATATGGACTTGTCAATTTTAGGAGAAGTATATTCCAAGGTGACTCATTATCACCTAAGCCAGTGGTCCCCAACCTTTTTATTGCCGTGGACTGGTCAACGTTTGATAATTTTTCCGCGGCCCACTGGGGGGGGGGGTTACGGCGTCGCGTTGATTATTAAATCAAAACAATCTCAAATATAAACAATTTTAATTTACAGTGTAAAGCACACAATCACCAACTGGTTTGGGTCTCATTGCTGAGAAGTCACAGATGATTACATGCCAGTCGCCAGAAAACTCTAATTATGCCTTTACAGAGAACATATTCGTAATTGCTGCTTTACATGAACAGGTTGCCATCCCAGATGAGAGACCATTCATGTAAAAATGTACTGAATTAATTAACCTCTAATTCTTTCTACTCATTTTTCAGCCCTAAGGTTTTGGGGGAATTATTTGTAGGTGAAAAACTTTCCAAGTAAAGATGTGGTATTGGGCGGGATAAGCAGAAGCCCTTCCTCGGTGAGGATGCAACGCTTCTTTTTCCAGAGCTGCAGCAAGCCGTCGCTGCGTTTCTCCAGCACGCCCTCCTTCACCGGCTTGCCACCGCTCTCCAGCATCCTCCCGCCGCCGCCGCCAAAAACTTCCGAAAGGAGTGAAAAGGCGCGCGCGAGGGAAGCAGCGCACGGACGAGCGGGATTTCCCGGGACGCGCCGGAAAGGCTTCGCCTTCTGCCGAACGACGGCCAGGTTTAGCCGCGTGGCTTCTGGTCCCGCCGGTCTTTCCTCAGAACCGCTGGAGGAAGCGCCCTCCGTCCCCCTCTCGTTGTTTTTGAAAGCGGCTTTTTCATTTCAGCGACACCAGGTTTTCAGGGAGGGGGCGAAGAAAAGGCAGGGCGGCGCCTGCCGAAGAGGCTGGCCGAGGAAAGCCCGGCCGTTTCATCCTCGCCTGCCCGTCTTTAGGGACGGAGGCGGAGGCTCAAGTCGCAGGACCAGTAGCAGGGCGGCCCGGTACCATTTGTTCTGCGGACCGGTACCGGGCCGCGGACCGGGGGTTGGGGACCACTGACCTAAGCAACATGTAAAATGTGGTGAAACTCACTTAACAGTGCTCTTGCTTAGCAACTAAAATTTTGGACTCAATTGTGGTCATAAGTTTTCTTTCTTTCTTTCTTTCTTTCTTTCTTTCTTTCTTTCTTTCTTTCTTTCTTTCTTTCTTTCTTTCTTTCTTTCTTTCTTTCTCTCTCTCTCTTTCTCTCTTTCTCTCTTTCTCTCTTTCTCTCAGTGGCTGGGGAGGGCGGGCAGCCCGGCCCGACAGTGGCGCGTTACCACTGAATTAAAACTAAGTATTGCACTGAATTATTAGAAATAGGCTCCAGGCTTGGAATGCATACAACTAGCTTTCAAAATACCATATCCATATCCAAATCAAATTCTCTTTGATTTGTAACACACTTTATTTATTATATTTATGATTTTGAAGAGTAAATTTTCAAGAAGAACATGCAAAATAAAATAAACCCCAATCAGCTTAGAGATAGTCAGAGAGGCAGATAATTAAACTTCAAACACTGGTGCTTTTTTTTTTTAAATCTGGCTGCTTTTTGTTTAGGCTTTGAAACTGCAGCAGCTTAATGCTTTCATTGTGTGAAGGGAATATATGCTAATTTGAAGCCTATTTCCCATCAGAATCCCTTTCAGTCATGTCATAGTTGAGATATGAATGATGATAAAAGGGGGGAGAATAGAGAGCCCTATATTATGGAAGGACTGCTGTTCTGTTATTATGAATTGAGAAAGGGAAAGAATAGAGCTGAGGAATTCAGTCAACCATAAGGACCGGTTGGCTATTTAGGGCTGGGTGAGTTCTCATGCGCTAAGTCCGTTTGTCCTCTCCAACTGGCTTTTGTGGTAATCATCATTTGTTTGGGAGCCTCTTCACATGTTACTCTTCACATATTACACTTTACATAATTGTGTAAAAGTGACAAGGTATTATGAATAGCCCCATTTTGATACTCTCAAATAAGCTATGATTCATAAACCAATAGCAAACAGGAGTAGCTATAAGAATGAGGTTGTACTCCCAATTCTGCTTGGTTGGAAGTATCAAAGAAGGATATGAGTTTGGACATTGTGATATGGCATCTGCTTCTTTTATCCATTTACGTGTCAGAAACTGATGCGGAAGTAGATGAGCTACACAAGGAGGATATTTGTTCAATATTTGCCCCTATAATTGATTATAGGGAGAAAAGACCAACGTTTGTTGAGCAGAAAAGTACAAATTATATGGTACAGTAGTAATTAATGAGCAGTGAGTGTTAAGAAGCTTTTAGAAATGTTGCCTTGCTTCTTTGAATGTTAGAAAATGATATATCAAACATGGGTTTGATATTTGATAAAATTGATAGTTCCAGATCTTCCTTTAACTAGGAGATCCTACCTTCACATTTTGGGTAATAGAATTGTCATATTAATTCTCCCCCTCCATTATTATGAAAATGGTCAACTAAGGCTAGCCCCGAGCTTGGCAATTTGGTTGCAGATGTTTCATCACCATTCAAGGAGACATCATCAGTGTGTTTTGAATTGTGCTCATCTGTCAGAACACAGGTCTTTAAAAACTTTTTTATGAGATGCAAATTAGTCTGAATGTTGTTTGTTTGGATATTTCTGAGTCATGGTCTGATTTTGGACAGTTTGAATGGCTGGCTTTGTTACTGAGACATGGTCCAATTTCTTGTGAGCCAATGGGTTATAATTTTGTTGCTGTTTAGTGGGATGCGTGTTGTTCGTTTTAAATGCTATCTTTGGGATCGTAGTTGATGCAGTTCTTTTGTTCTCAGCGATTGGTAGACTGGGTCCATGTCAATGTGTCTGTTTATTGACTTATTGGTGGAAAAGCAGGCTTCAAGGATTTCATGGTCAACTAAATTAAGATACAACATGTTTGTAGCAGCCTGGGTTATTAAGGGCAGATCTATCTATTGGCCTTTGGGGCTTTGGAGAGAGAGGTGGCTTTTTTTTTCATTTGTGCCTCAAGAAATTTCAAGAGTATTTTCAGATCCAAGTGGGAGAAAACTGGCATGGCAGAGGGGCTTGGAAGTTCTTATCTTACCAGGGCTGTGGAGTCGGTAGATAAATGTTCCGACTCCGACTCCTCAGTTTTTTGTACTTCCGACTCCGACTCCGACTCCAGGTACCCAAAATTTCCTTCGACTCCGACTCCGACTCCACAGCACTGACCAGGGCTGTGGAGTCGGTAGATAAATGTTCCGACTCCGACTCCTCAGTTTTTTGTACTTCCGACTCCGACTCCGACTCCAGGTACCCAAAATTTCCTCCGACTCCGACTCCTCGACTCCGACTCCGACTCCACAGCACTGTATCTTATGTCCCAGAAGTTTGAATGAATAATGTTTTTTTTAAAAAGGCAATGGGAATATTTTATGTTCTTTTAGAAAAATATTATTAAATATCGTGTTTTAACAATAAAAATGCATGATTGTCCTTAACCCTCAGCCTGCAGTACACAACTTCTGCCAGTCAAACCATACAGGATTTTATTTACTAGTGCAAGATTTTAATCTGCTTGCAATCTTATCAAAAACTGTAAGACTACATCTACATGAGCCACCACTGAATCAGCACCCTGCCTGCGATTTCCCATGCCACCCCTTCTCGTTTAATCAGATGAACCAATTTATTGCCAGATCAGTGCATCTCAAATCAGATTTAAAGCAATTTCCTTTTACTACACTATGCTTAATCTGAGAGAGGGCAGGTTTTCCACTGGCTAGAACTCCAGCATCACTCTGCTTCCCTTAGACTCAATGCTGCTACTCTCCCTCCTCATAAAGGATCCACTGCTATCATTTCAAAACATTTTCAAATGCCACACAAGAAGTATTAGCTTTGCTGATCTAGCAGAGTTGCCCTTCACCAATAAGTACCTTTCTAAATTTTATTTTTAAAATAGATCTCCAGGCAGATGAACACAATATGAAATAGGAACCTAAACAGGAGAGTTGAGGTGTTGATTTCAGTGGAGGGGGCACTGGTTGCTTCCATGTTCTTAACATTATGAAGGTCAGCAACAGTAACAATGAGCATGGGTTGGCTTCATACTGTGTGGATTTTTTTTTTAATTAGAAAGAGGAACATTGGCAGTATAGAAGTATCCTATGAAGCTGCATAGGATAATAACCACATTATTGAACAGGGATAGTTTGTTAGATATGAAGAAACTCACATGATGATATCAGCTGATATCATACATGTCTTTCTCATTTTCATTCTTTCTGTGCTCAAGGGAGTAACATGAGAAGATAGAATCATGCTAATCAGGGAGGGAGGGAGAGAGGAAGGAAGGATCTTTCTGATCCGTACACAGTTGCTATAGGGCTGATTATCTCTAGGTATTTTCTCTAGCAAAAGCTATTCCAATAAGAGAAATGTGTATTCATGCACATCATGTTAATGTGATACATGTATTTATATTTCACAGTATTTATAATGACCTAATTTTGAAGGAATCTAGTTTTTTTAGATGATGATTTATTATCATATGATAAATCTGTACCATTTTTGGACAGGGTTATTCATTTCTTATTTTCACCAATACTTTGTGTCTTCAGAATTGTCCAACTTTTCCTTGCTATTACCATGAAGTGGCTTATTCTTCTCCCTACCCGATTCCTACCTCCCTGATAAAACTATATGACAAGATAGATTACATACTACTCAGTTTTAAAAGCCCACATGACATCTCTGAGTGTTGATATTGGCATTTCTATGGCTTTAGGAATAGACCTTCAGTTCTAATCAACCACTGCATACTCAGATATGTTCAACAACACGTGTGCATATGTGCAAATGTTCTAGTATTCTGAATTGTTCTCTGGAAAAGGAGTTCACTAGCAATGAAAACTAAATGCTTAATTTTCTATCAAAGGCAACATTTGTAAAAATAGATGATTTATGTATAAAAGGTCCTTTAACAGTGTCACACAAAGCATATTCGTTATTTTAAACAATTGCTTTTTTAAAGATGCAGAGATATTCTGATCCTTTTCTTTGATGAGTGTTTGCTTTTGATTGTGACTTATTATTCATGCTCTAATGTTTTGTTGAAAAAGATGTTGCTTAGTTTAACTTTAGATCACTGTGGTTTGATTATGTTTCATCTATGCCACTCTGTCCATTGGGGATGAGACCACTTACTTCAGGCTAGACCTGTTAGCACCATGTGGGGTTTTAAAGTGCTAGATATGTCTTTCTATAATAAAGTTTGATTTTGAAAATCGAAATAAAATTTATTAAAGTGTAATTATCATAAAAAAGCTACAGTAGAATACATCAATGAATTATATTGTTTAGTTCCTGTGATGGTTTGCTTTGCTTAATATGTGATTTTGTAAACTTGTGAACATATTGATTCTTGAAAGGAAAAATATATTTTGGCATATTCTATCTACTTTAGTGAATTTTTAAAGAGAACATTTCTTCATGGACTCAAGTGCTTTCCTAGAATCTATGAAAAAGGGAAATTCTGTGGATTCAGTGGTCTTCCTTCATTAATTTGGAAATGTCTGCCTCAAAACAGAGTTGTTTCAAACTCAAAACTTCCAAAATTATTGAAACATAATTGAAACCACTGGTTTGAATGGCTTTGCATTCATTAATAGTTGCATCCTATCTGAGGTATCTGTTTATCTTTAAAACATACCATTTTTACTTTGTTAACAATGAGTGTAGTTCATTATTTTCTGAGAACAGTGTTGAACATTTTGAGAAAAAAAAGCATATGGCACAGGTTTTATGCTAAAATCTAACAAGAAATGTTTTCTCTATGCATACACTTATTAGAAGCTTAAGTCTCTGCAAATAATCAGTGTGGAGATAAAGAACGCCAAACAGCAGTCCCAATATGTATCTAAAACTTGGTTCTTACCAAAGATAAAATAAATGTAATGGTTTTTCAGTTTCTGGAAAGTATAAAATACATAAGCAAAAAAAGAAAATATTTTTATTTAAAAGAACATTTAGATAATTTATATTATATTTATTAAGCTTCTACTAAAATCTGCATGTAGCTGGGCATATAAGATCCTGAAGCACTGTATCTCAGAAAGCTGGGTGACTTTTAAAAATTGTTATTTACTTTAAAATCTAAGATGATGAGCACAGCATCTTGGTTATTTTTAAAACCACCCTATTATCTTCTAAGGCTTTAAAAATGAGATGACTCATTGGGAACCAGAGATTGAGATGTTACATATCTCATTTAGTCTCACCTGCACATGTCTGTAACTGTCTGTACTTATGAAACATACTGATTGGCACAATGATGGCTTATCTTTTGGGGAGGGGATTATCACTTCCAAAAATTGAATTAAAAATCCTACATCCATGAAATCAAAAGTTAACATATAAATGGGCACATTTCAGGTTTTATGTAAAACCGCTGAGCATATGGAATAAATCAAAATGCAAACATTATCTTGCGGTCCTGCGGGACAAAGTGCCTTGTTTGATGCTATGGAGCCTCCCTCAAGATGGTGCAGAAAAATGGGCTTGGGTGATTGCTGAGTCATGCAGCAGGAGGGGTTCCATTCATTCCCTCAGATGCAGCCCTTATTGGTTGTCACAAACCTATTCTTCACTAAAGAATTGATTTAACAGGCATAGGGAGACGCGGAGAATGGGGAGCATGTGAAAGAAAAGGAGGCTAACTGATTCTTCATGTTTCCTTTACAAACGTGTGAAGAGAAGGGAGACAATCAGGCACAGAACTGGGGTCTCTGACGTATAGCTGAGTGCTTCCAGCAGAGATCTTTATGGACCAGTAGGCAGATCGAGACTAAAGCTGTCCAGACTTCGTGCATCTTGGAAAAGAGAGCAATCTACTGTAGTGAGAAACGGAGCCACTCAATTATTGCAATAGCAAAGAAGTGACAGAAGGAAAGGAAGAAAGGAAGGAAGACTGTCTCTTTGCTGGGGGCGGGAGCGAAAGCATTTTTGGTGGATGGTATAAAGCCAGCCATGGAAACTGCTGCGGAGGAAAATAGAGAACAAAGGCAAGAGAAAAAAGGTACCCAGAGGACTGAACAATAGACTGTTTAAATCTTTTTAAGCGCCTCCAGTTCTGAAAAGATTGGGGCTGTGTTTGAAGCTCTCTTTAGAGCTCTGCTTAAACGATCATTTGTTGTATCTTTCAGTTTCTGTGTTCTGTAGGGCTTGACAGCTGATTAATGGAACTGCTAGCTATTGCTTCAGCTCTGTGAAGTTGTTTTCAACTATTCCCATCTCCATTAAAATTCAGTTTACAGAAAAATAGCAGGGTGTACGGATATGCCTTATGTGTATGTTTTGAATATGTATGATTTAAATCAGTGTGAAGCTTTGTGCCAACATGGGTTAGATATGAGGCTCTATGGGGTCTGTCTTTCATTAGACAGCAGCTAGTTATAGTACCTTGTGTTTTTGTAACACACAGTGAGAGGTTGGTGCACACATTTGCTGCGAATAGGAAACAGCACCATGTTTGAAAGACATGTTCCAAAATAGATTTGTAGAGTTCAGAATGGCAGGGTGGCAAGTGAGAATGAATTTGAATGTTGCTGGTGATGTATTGTTCTGAAAGACACACACATCAAAATTGGCAAGTTTTGTAATGCTTTGTTTAATTAACCAATTCTTATACTAAGGTTATGCACAATACTACTGAAAATATTATTCAAGTATAAGTGTTACCAAAGCTATTGACTTGAAAGGAAATGAATATAGATAGAGAATTGCATTTAATGGTAATAGGTTGTCTTGTATGATATGGCTTTTAGCCCATTTGTGTATTATTTATTATTAGTAGCATTTCAGTTTTTTATTTGTAATCTAAACCACTAATTTGATATCTAAGTGATACAGGTTTGAAACAACTAAAATAAATATATTAATTAAATAGTGTCACTGTGCAGAGACCCGTTCAGCAAATTAATTTCCTCTTTTTACAATAGTTAATTTCTAGCTTCTAAGTTCAATAAAATAAATTTGGCAAACAGCTAGAGCCTCATCATCATCTAGAGAGATTTTCTAAAATTTAAAATGCCAAAAGCTTAAAATCTGGGGGGAAATATGCATTTTCCACACCAGTAATCAGCAACACTGAAAGTTTTTTTAAAATACAACATTGTTTTAAAAAATACTTTAAAAACCTAAATAGCTCTTAAGTCTCCACAGTTCATTTTTTAAAACTGAGTTTATAAATAGCTATCTTTTTACTTGTCAGTTACAGTTAATACTTTTGCGTAAAGGAGTTGAGTCAGTTGTGTGCTTCTAAGTCATGAAGTAAGTTATTCTTAGAATTTAATTTCCTTTTGTAGGAAGTTAGCACCCACCCCTCTCCTAGGAAATGAGATATCCTAGGAGATATTAAAAGGTAGAAAATATTCTTTGGAAACATCTGGAAACATGCTTTTTAAACAGACAAAAGACTCCTCTTGGAAACCCCCACCCCTGCTAAGCTCACATATTCCTCTCACCTGGCTGAAAGTCTTCTGCATAACAAAACCATAATAGGATTTGCCCAAGGCCCTTTCATTCAGCCAAAGCTGGATTAGACAAAAGCCAAGAGCCACCCCAGCATGCCCCTGGGGGGTCTGAGAGCCAATGGGATACATTTCTATACAGGAAAAGGAAATCTAAGAGGTGGGACCCAACTTAGACTATAAAAACCAGGAACTCAGCATTCTTCTCTCTCTTTTTTTCTCTTCACCACACAACCATGTAAGTTACCTTTTCTGTACAGGGGCTCCTGCCATGTGCTCCTGTCCACCATTAAACCTTCCTTCCAAGCAACCTTCATGAATGCAGTGTCTTTTTCCCCACTTGGAACTGAACCTAAAAGGATATTTCCTTATAACAATTTAAATAAGTGAATTTTCACAAATCTATTATTTAGTTCATCGCCCTACTCTTGCAAATCAAGTCTTTTAGCATGCAACAAGAAGCCTGCCCCACTCAATAAGTTTTTTGTGCTTTTTTTTTCTTTTTAAGAATCACCCTTTATATCACATCACAAACTTCCATTGAGCATTTCTACCATACAAAAACAGACTGACTGACCTGTAACTTTACAGAGAGAATCTGCACAAGAAACACAAATTTATATTTCTGTTGGGCTGTGACACTTTTTTAATTAATTGTGGTCCACTTTAAATTTTGTGATGAATATAGAAAATGTTTCTCTTTTAAAGCAGAGAATAAGTTTGATGGAAGTTTACAAAGACAACCCTCATTTTTTGGAGTGAGATTCTGAATTGATACTATGAGAAACTACATGGATATTTTTGGCTGCCTCTTTCTTATTTTTCCAGATAGCCTAGTTGGCAGTTTCTACTTAAACCTTTTAAAGCAAAATAAGAATGTGCATTATGATGCTTATTCTCAAGATGCCCTTGTAGAATTTGTTTTTCACATATTAATAGAATTTAAATAATTTATAATTGAGCATTTCTATTATAAATAGCTGATCCAAGGTATAACTGAAATTAATTACATTTGAGAGCTTAACCAGGCTTTGATGTCCTGCCAATTTTTCATTTAATTTATGTTTACTGAAATTGTGAAGATTTCCCCCCAGATTTGATTTGTAGTATTTGCATTCAGTGACCTTTATGAATGTTACTATGTAATGATGTTTAAACAATTATTACCCAAATTCGTAAGATGTTTTCCCAGTAAGTATTATAAGCTATGGATAAATATAACTACCTTTCTAATTATTAACGTAATCAATTTTTAAATTTAAAAAAGGTAATGAACATGTCTTTTTAAAGGCATAATTCTGTTTTTAAAATTGGGCTATGATGTAGTTTATACTTTTTTTTTCATTTGACTAGCTCTACAATATTGAAATTATTAATGCAATTGTCAGCACTAAATAAGAAAGCATCAGTATATTTAATTTAAATTTTTAAAAGTTCGGCACATATCCATCCATTTATATACTGATAACATTTAGAAGTCCTTAGGATCTGATTAAAATATTTTGGATGGAACTCTGTTCCCATTTCAATTATTGAATATAATGAAATTTTAAACTAGAAGTTCTGGAGGACATTAGTTTGAGAGAAGACCTGCCCCTATGGGATCCCTGTCATTTGTTTAAATCAGAGAGATATTCAAATCTATGGTCCTATTTATTTTATTTTACTGCATTGCATTTTGCTGAGGAACCAAGGATTTCCATTATAGACAGAAAATGTCTTCAATATACAGCATGCAATTTAGATTGCAGTGAAATTAACATAAACCATTAATCAAAATTGACTGAATGCAAGTAACATGTGATCTACACTTGGCATGTATGTCCAGTTATTCAGGTAATTGTTGAACAGATATTGTACAGAGTTGTGAAAGAGATTGATTGCATTTAAAGCCAAAAATGTATAAATTACTTTAAATGACAGCATATATCTTGCAAGCATTAAATTAAATAAAAAATGGAAGATAGGGCCATAGAGATTTATTGAGATTGAATAAATCAGTAATGCATGTCACTTTCTATCAGCGGTAGAGAAAGTACACCCTGATGTATATTAGCACAGACAAGATGTTTTCATTTAATGTAGGGGAGGAAAAACTGATCTAGTAAACAAAGTAGTTGTAAAATACCACAAACATTTATTCTAGATGTCTAGAGAAAAGGTTAGTGAGTTAAAAAACAAATCAAAAGCACTGCTGCATATGGCATATGTTTATTTTACAAAGGAATTGAGTAAAATTTCCACTCCCTTGTGGACCTATTTGGGTGTAAGCTCTCTTAATATCAGTGGTGTCTACTTTTGAGTAAATATATAAATTATTTAATATATAAATTATTTTTATAAATATATAAATTATATGAGGGGTGAAAGCTAATGTTTGAAGTTTGGTCATGGCAAGGAAGAATTACTGAGATGTTAGATGAAAATCTTACTTCTGCTTGAATAAAATTGAAAAAGTAATAATGTATATTAAGAAATTATTAATATTTAAGTCTAAGAGTTCTTTTATAAAAAGTAAATTATACCAAAATAGACTTACAACAGTTACGTAACATTTTTATTCCTTTCTAGGAGAAATGACTGAATGAGGGTAACATCCTTGACATGACCATTTTGTCTTCTCCAAGAGGTTCAGAATAGTGTTACTCTAACACAGTGGTTCCCAAAGTGGGTGGTACCACCCCCCAGGGGGCGGTGGGAACCCTTAGGGGGGCGGTGAGAGGCAAGGGTGGTGACAGGGGGGCGGTGACAGGGGCCAGGGGGGCGGTAGGTGGTTTGCCATGCTTTTGCACTTGAAGCTCCCTCGCGTTCCTCGCTCTTGTGTGCAGGGCAGCCCATTCTGAAAGAAAACGCGAGATGTTTTCTTTCAGAATGGGCTGCCCTGCACACAAGAGCGTCGAATGCGACGGAGTTACAAGTGCTAGGTATGATGCCCGTCTCACGGCCCGCCCAGGCTCCGCCCCGCCCCGCCCCACCCAACTGGTCACCCCAAACTGCGCCTACCTAGCACTTGAAGCTCCCTCGTGTTCCTCGCTCTTGTGTGCAGGGCAGCCCATTCTGAAAGAAACCCGAGATGTTTTCTTTCAGAATGGGCTGCCCTGCACACAAGAGCGTGGAATGCGACGGAGTTACAAGTGCTAGGTACTGAGCACAGCACAGCAACGAGGGAAGCTGACCGCTCCCGAAGCTGCTTGGGCGAGCACTCGCAGACCCGCAGGAAGGCCCTGCTGCGGAACCTGCGCGTGCGCAGACTTTCCTGCCCGGCGTCCCTGTCGCCTACCAACCTGGCGCGCGCAATTTGGCGGGCTTCCCTTCGGCGTGGAGCACCTGCGGATCTCAGCCCAGCTGCCCCTGACATCAACCCCACCAAGGCGCCTGTGGCCTTCGGCCGCCGAGGCCTCCCCAAGCTGAATGAAGAGCTGCAGCACCCCGAGCTGCTGATGCGGCAGCCAGCCTTGATGGCGCTCTGCGACCTGGTGCACGACCCTTAGAACGCTTACCAAGCCATCGGCCTGGGTGAGCAGCGGCGGCCTGGCCACGGCTGGCGGGAGGGAAGGGAAGGGAGGAAAGAAGGAAAGAAAAAGGAAAGAAAGAGGGAGGGAGGGAGGAAAGAAGGAAGACAGAAAGAAAGAGAAAGAAAGATGGTAGGAAGGAAGGAAGATAGACAGAAAAAGAAAGTATGGAGGGAAGAAGGAAAGAAAGAAAAAGAAAGAAAGATGGTAGAAAGGAAGGAAGACAGACAGAAAAAGAAAGGAGGGAGGGAAGGGAAGGGAGGGAAGAAGGAAAGAAAAAGGAAAGAAAGAGGGAGGGAGGAAGAAAGAAAGAAAGATGGTAGAAAGGAAGGAAGACAGAAAGAAAAAGATGGTAGGTAGGAAGGAAGACAGACAGACAGAAAGAAGAGAAGGAAGGAAGACAGACAGAAAGAAAGGAAAGAAAGAAAAAGAAAGATGTTAGGAAGAAAGACAGAAAGAAAAAGAAAGAAAGAAGGGGGAAGATAGAGAAGAAAGAACGAAAGAAAGACTTATGACCACAATTGAGCCTAACATTTTGGTTGCTAAGCAAGAGCGTTGTTAAGTGAGTTTCACTACACTTTACAAGTTGGCCACGCCCACCCGGTCACCTGACCACTAAGCCATGCCCACCTGAGGGGGTGGGGTGGGGGGCGGTGAGGATGAGTTTGTAGCACCAAGGGGGCGGTGGACTGAAAAAGTTTGGGAACCACTGCTCTAACACTTGAGGATTTTTTTTTAAGGTCAAGAGTTTTTAACTGGACTGATTAATACCACCACCCCTCTTTGCTCTAGAAATTCAAGATAGAACACCCTCTTCCTATTTTCCCTATCTGTGACAGGGGTTGGGCTGGGAGAGCATGAGTGGCTCAAATTTAGCCACTTAGCTTCATGTGGTTAAGGATTTTATTTGCATGTGGACAAGCAATACTGGAATCCCAGCAAAGCTTTGAAACTTTGCTGAGTGGACATGAGCAAAAAAGGAACAAGGTCTTGTATATCTTTGGCCCTTCTGCATTGCAGGGCAAAGAAATGCAAAGGTGAAACAAAGAAAAAGGCAGGCACAGTGAAAATTACAGTGAAACAATGGAATACTTTAGATAAACTCATGACCGGATTTTTATTTATCCATTCTCCTAGGTCAGCATGCTAGCTATACTATCTTCAGGACATAGTCAGTGAATAGAAACGGGCCACAGGTTCCTGACTGAGTCTTCTCCTTGTTGCCACTCAGAGTCACTTCAGCTTCACTCAGTGTCTACCTTTTTCTTTTCTTTTTTGTATTTTGGCTTGTTGGCATGCAAATATAATTTGTTGCATTTCAAAGTGATTTGGTTGCTTTAGGCAAGCTGCTTTAGGCAAGCTGGGTTTTGGCCACAACGGTGGACTTAGGCATGATTCTCCCCAGTGCTAATCCAACTCCTTAACCGTTACATCAGATCAGGAATAATTGCTCGGAGGCACTTATGTATATATAGCATTCCTTTTGTTCCTGGTCATGTTTTGGATTCCCTGTGTTTAATTTTGCAATAGTAAAGTGTTATGTACACTACAACCTCACAATATACAGTATTACCCTTGTAATATCAGTAGATCCCATCTAGCTGGTTTCCAATCTGAAATGCATATGACTAATTTTACTCATAGCATTTAGCCAGACAATCACAATCTGGACTAAATTGTGGGCCATCATTGCATAGATGCTATAAGGAGAAGTAACTCCACTTCTCTACCATTATCAGTATAGCCTAACATGTCAGCTTGTACTTGTATCTAGTTGTACCTGGTTCCCTTTCTTCACCAGTAGCATTCCAGGTTCACAACTTCATTTCTCAAAATTCCTTGGAAAATCAAGGAACTGCATATAGTCAACAAGCTGGGACAGAATGACTAGGAATAATCCTGCCCAGTGGTTTGGTTGCCTCTGAATTCCATGGATTCATAGAATTAGCATAGAATCGTAGCATTGGAAGGAACGTGAAAGACATTGAGTTCAATCATCTGCCCAGTGCAGATGCCCTTACCTCATCCCAGACAAATAGCTGTTCAATATTTTCTTGAAAGCATCTGTTGTTAGAGCACCTCAACTTCAAATGGCAAACTGTTCAGTTACTTGATAGGTCTCAAAGTCAGGAGATTCTTTCCTATTTCACTTTTGGATCTCTCACTGTTAAATTTTTCATCTACTGGTTCTTGTTTTACCCCTGGGTGCTATGGAAAATATATCAACAACCTCTGCCCTATGACATCCATGTGTGTATTGGAAGACACGTGTTTCTCTTTAGCTTTCTCTTCTGTAGGCCAAACATACCAAGTTTCTTTAACTTCTTTAACTTCATTTGATTTAACCTCCAAATCCCTTCACATCATCACTCTTCTTTTCACTCTTTCTCAACATCCTTTTTACACTATAGCAATAATGACACAGCATAGAGCAGGTATTGATGACAAGCTGATTAGTCTGTAGTTTCAATTTTGTCACTTTTTAAAGTACTGGAATAACATTAGCTCTTCTACAGTTTTCTGGCATTTTCCTTGTGTTCCAGAATTTTGGAAAGATTTCAATCAGTGGCTCTAAGATGACATTACAGTCCAGGACAAATTCATTCAAAGCAATTAAATGCCCTCTCTTATCAATTCCTTACTTATTTTGATTTGTATTTGTCTTGTGCATACCATGGGGCAGCTTCTGACAAGTCAGACGACTTTTTTTCTTTTGTGACAAGGTAGATGTAAAGTAGGAATTAAAGGAATTAAGCAGTGCAACAAAACACTCATAGAAATGCTTCCAGGTTACTAGGAACATTCTTCAGGGCCATCATGGAGAGGTGGGGAGGTATTTTAATTGGCCCTTCTTCCCATTCTAATCAGAGGATGGTGGTTCTGATTAATCCCATTATCACAAAAAAGCTATCTGTCTACTGCCAGGGGCTTAAGAAAGAGTGCTCCAGAACCAGATCATATCTCGACTACTCTAAGGTAAAGACCAAAAATGTGGATTAGACCAGTGATGATCTGAAACAAGCCTATTTTTGTCATGGGGCCATGAACTCCCAAGGAGCCTCTCTGATTCCAGACAGGTATATCAACAGATAGGAGTGAAGCCATGCAATAAAATCAAGTATCTCAATAAAGGATGTCACCATGCAACTTGGAGAACAGTACAAATACCACCATCTCTGTTTGTCCCTTTGGCCCATTCTGATAAGCATAGCCTCATATCTAACCATCTACAGAACAGTTACAACAATTAATGTCTCCTAGCCCACAATTTTGCCTGCCCTTTGGGAGTGATGCAGGACAAGAAACTCAGATAGATCTCTGCAACCCCCTTCTCATCCAGCCAGGTCTTGGTGACACATGTCATACCTGTTTTCTCATCAAGTCATGACTGAGGCTGGTTTTTTTTTTTTACAATTAGACCATTATACAAAAGCATCAATTTGAACAACCCAGCAATCTGGACCTGCTTTGAGTATACAGTACAGTATATTAGAGAAGAGGACTAGAGGCAGAGACTGATTCCAATCTATAGAAGTTCCTTCTATGATGCCTTTCTTCTGCTGCTGCACTTTTTCTAGCAATAATGAGACTCCTGCCCCCCCCCCAAAAAAAACCACACCTCTTGTTCTGGCAGGACTATTGCCCTTGATCCAATTAAAACATAGGATTATGTTCTTGTAATATTAAAAGTATTTCTATTTTTTAAAATAAAATTGTGAAAGTTGTTTCTGTTGCATTTCAATTACATGCTTTCATTCTGGGCGAGCCCATTTAGGGAAGAATTTATATTGTTACAAGAGTGACATTGGGGAGGATATTTCTGCTGCGATGAATAAGAGTAAAAGCTTGATAACATTCGTATGGATCTGGATGGGGAGTGGGTTGATATCATTGGTAATTATATCTTTCTGGACCCTTTGTGAGAACTGTGGTCAGTGATACTATGCTTCAGTGGTTTCACCCCACCCTAAGCAGATGGTACCAGTCAATGGCTTGGTTAAGCTAGTGGAACTATATTATCAATATGTGGCTAATTCTCAGCTATACATTTCCACCCCAAGACAGAGATTTTTATGGAAGTCTTGAACTGGGTTTGGAAGCTTTTTCAAACCTTGATAAGATGAAACATGCTCAAATTGAATCTAAGACAAATTGTTGTTTGTGCGGCTTTGCCTACCCGTTTTGATGATAACATTTGTAGAGGTGGTAATGTCCTGAAAGAATAGTTTATAACTAGAGAGTACTTCTTCACTCATGGCTATTGTGTAGAGGCCATGGGTTGGGGGATGTCACTCACCTCCAGTATACCATACATGGGTGGTGATAAGAACTTGAATTACTTTGGTAAGGCTCCTCCATTGCAGCCCTCCCTGGAGTGGAAAGCCTTGTCACTAATTCAGGTTCTTATCACCACCCATATGGATTTCTGCAATATACTTTAGATAGGTCTGCCTTTGAAGGCCATTTCAGAAACTGTACAAAATACGTACAAAATGCAACAATCTAAATGTTAGTGAATCAAATCACACAATGGTGCTTAAAAGTTTGTGCACTCTTTTGAATCTTCAATATTTTCACAAAAAAACTGACCTAGAACATGATCTGTTCTCATTTCGTTCTAAAATCCATTTAAATAAATAAGTCAGAAACATTATGTCATTTCCCCCAATAAATCAATATTACACACTTTTCTTAAAACCAACTTGAACATTTTTCTATGTGCTCCATCTGGAGACGTCCATGCATGTAGGCGTCATTTTGTTGATTCAAGACTGTGTTAGAAATAAAGAAATTATTAGATAGGCAATAAATTATTCTACTGCTTCATGTCTGTTTCTTAGGAATGTCAGATTGAATTTCACTATAAAAGTCATCAGCCTCCTTGTATTCTGTATCACTGGTTGAAGCATAAACTTGGAGAATTGTCATACAGGTAATCCCGGGGTTACAAGCATTCCCTTAGCAAACATTCAAAGTTACACGATAAGCGCCCCCTAGCATTTACGAACAAGTCCCAAAACTACGAATCTTGCAGCACTATGACAGTTGTTCACCCTTATGAACAACTGCAGAGGCTCTGCAACATTCATCCTGAATGTTGCTGGCCAAAATGGAGCTTCCGAGGGGCGGATCTGCCGAAATGGAGCTTCTGAAGGGCAGATACGCACCTCAGAAGCTCCATTTTGGCCTGCAGTGTGCCAGGCGAGGCCTGCGCCAGCCTACACAAAACTGCAGAGGGGTTCATGCGGCTGAGAGGCTGAAGAGGAGACTGCTTGCTAGATCTTCGTATGGTAAGTGACCCAGCGCAGCAGGTTGTGGGGGAAAGCAATTGTGGGGAGCATGAGATATTTCAGTGGGTCAGGGAGGCCTTGGGTGGTCTTAAGCAGGTGGCCTGTTCCATCACTCGGCCCCCATGGCCTTCCCCACATTGAAATACCTCATGTGCACTTAACAAACCGCACATTCGATTAGCGAATGCGTGGGCAAAAGGAGGGAGTGATCGCGTTCAAGGTACGAGATTCACTCCCACGAATTCTCAGGTTACGAATGGAATGAGCAGGCTCCATTACATTTGTAACTCGAGGATTGTTCACAAAATCTAATTGATACTATCCAGTTGTTGTCTGCAATATATCCAACTACTGTGTATGCTATATTTTTCCTAACTATGAAATTAATATCATTTGTTTTTTGTGATCTTGGTAGTAAACAGTATATTCTTCTGGCTGAAATGGTCCCGTTTCAGTCTGTTTCTAGATTCCTAAGATGTCAGTGTATAACCAATTCATTTCATCTTTCACTATGTTGAACTTCTCCATAAAGAAACTTTATGTTTCTTATACTGCATGCTTCCATATGTATTCTGTCTTTGCAGCTTTGGATTTATGCTAAATGTGTCATAAACTCTATTGGTATTCTGAATGATCTTACCTGATGGGCCATCATCTGGCCTTACAGTAGCCATCCTTTTATTTTTCTTGATAAAGTAGAGTGGTTTACAATTGCATTCTCTTGCACTATATGAAATGATGTTTTAACAATTGTCATTAAAGTGATCACCTTCCTCTAGTCTAGCATCTTCCTATATCACTGGTGCCAGCTTGCTTTATCTGGCAGCTGAAATCACTGTTACATCTTATATGACTGTGTTGAGAGTATATATTCTTGGTGTACAGTCCAAGTATTCTTTGCTCATTCCTCTCAATAACACAACCCTGTTCTCTGATGAGTAGGACGTGGAGTGGGGGCAGTGTTAATTTATAAAACTACATGGCTTGGCATCATGGTACTTAAAAGATAAAACATCCACAATGTAGAGAAAGTGAAGGAGGCAATTTTTTTTTAATGCAACCCTCATATTGTGGGTCACTCATTCCTTGGATATAAGATTTACTGTTCTCAAACTTGTCTTCCAGAAACTATCAAAGATAGATATTCTAGAGCAGTGGTCCCCAACCCCCGGTCCGCGGCCCGGTACCGGTCCGCAGAACAAATGGTACCGGGCCGCCCTGCTACTGCGTCTTCTGTGCAGCGGCGGCGGCGGGTCCTGCGACTTTTGCGAGTCCTGCGAGTCCCGATAATAAGCGCAGGGACGGGACTCCTGCGTCTGCCGACATGCCCCGGCCCAGCTGATCAGCATGGGGGCGGGGCTTCTGTGCGCAGCTCATCAGTATTGAAAGTAACGTGAGATTGTTTTGATTTAATAATCAACGCAACGCTGCAAACCCCCCCCCCAAGTGGGCCGCGGAAAAATTATCAAACGTTGACCTGTCCACGGCAATAAAAAGGTTGGGGACCACTGTTCTAGAGGACATGATAATGGATGATCAGCATTCATGCCTCCTGTTTTATGGTAAATTTGTTCTTTTACTGGTTTTTAGTTTTTTGTTGTTTTAAAAAATCTGGTAATACTTAATATATATATACATACAATAAATAAATAGAACAGCTAATATACAACGTAACTCAAACTTCAAACAGCAGATAAAACCTTAACACAAATCATGCTGATTAAATTTTTCACGGCATTGGTAGAAATCATTCTAAAGAGCCGAGGTGGCGCAGCGGTTAGAGACAGGTACTGCAGGCCACTTTAGCTGACACTGATCCGCAGGTCAGCGGTTCAAATCTCACCGGCTCAAGGTTGACTCAGCCTTCCATCCTTCCGAGGTAGGTAAAATGAGAACCCAGATTGTTGGGGGCAATATAAATATAAATTGCTTAATGGTGTAAACCGCTTAGAGAGTGCTTGCACTGTGAGGCGGTATATAAATCTCACAAAATAAATAAATAAATAAATAAATAAATAAATAAATAAATAAATAAATAAATAAATAAATAAATAAATAAATAAATAAATAAATAAATAAATTTCATATATAGAATATATTCCATTCATTTTTGTAGCTTAGAGTTCTAGTTTTTCTACCACAGTAATACAGTTGTTGTTTCTGGACATGCATGCTCAATCCAGTTTGGTCTGACAAACAGATGATTGTTTGCATAGCCAGTAGAAATGAATGTACAACTGAATGCATTACAAATGTGCATTGGGAAATACTAAGATATGACCATGTTAAATGGTTCTAGCTTTTAAATAGAAAAATAACATTAGTTGAATGAAAGTACCATATTCTATGAGATTGTAATGTCTATTTGGATTTCTGTCCAATGAATCTAAGAAGTCAGATTCTTACAGTAACTAAGTTAGTAGTATGAAATCGACATAAATGAAAAAATTTCAACCCCCATTTAACCTATTAATATTTTATATACTGTTTTAATAGTAGAGGTGCTAATGGAGTGGTACGAATGTTAGTTGGTAGTTTACATGAAACATTACAGTACATTAATACTTTCTTGCCTCTAACCCAAACTCAGCTGAAGATTGATTTGGAATCAGTGTTCTTCCAATGTGCAAGTAAAATGTTCTAGTTAGTATATTCAGCAAACAACACTCCTTGACAGTTCCCTTAAATTTGCATAGAGTTCCCATTTAATCATATAAATTAGTAGAGATTTTATTAAAACAATGCATTTAGGAGAACCTGATTCCCTTTCATCTGTGTTCTGCTACACAATATTGTCTCTTTAGCAATTTATAATTGAGCTAAACATTCCATGACCTTGATACAAAAATGCATCTTCAGAGCATTCCTGAGTAGATCTTGCTTTGCAACAGATTATAAATTAAACAAGTTCTTGCAGATGGCCAGCTCCTAGCAGACAAAATATCTTATCTTGTACCCCTTAGTGGGGTTTTTTTTGTATTGAAAAGGAAGAAAAATCACCAAAATGGTGGGAAAATATAGGAAGGTTAGATTATTATAAATGAAATATGATGCTGCCTCAATTCCTTAAAACCATAAATTGGAGTAGGTGATAATTGCATTATGAAAGTTGTACTTAGTTATGACTACCTACTATACGGGATCATTCAATTTTACCTATTTCAGGGAATAGGAGAAAGAGGAGAACAAAGTTATTTTTCTCTTATTTGTAAATTACAACTTTAGCTAGATTATCACAAAACATGCTCAATTGTATGGCAGTGGGGGAAAAAATCAATACAATATATTGCAACTCCATTTTATCTACTTTTCTCCATCCCCCATCCCAAGGCATTAACTTTGTAATACCACAACAATTGAACTGATTCACTTTATTATACTTTGTACATCTGGAAATGATTTTCTTCAGCTGGCTTTAGTGAAAAGCTAAAAATAGTTCATGTGTTTTAGCACAAATAAATTACATTAGTTTTTCTATTCTATCAGCTGTAGAAGTGCTTTTAGTCAGTAAAGAAGGCATTGAAAGAATGCATCAGATGAAAAATAAAAATACAGTTTTAAAACAAATAATTCCACTTAGCATTGAATATTATTAATGGTGGAATGAATTTAAAATATGAATTTATCTGTTTTTGAAGAATCTAATAGGCATTCTACATTTTGCTACTATCTGTGGCCTCTAAATTCTTAATGCTAGTTAATGTTTCCTCTTTTACTGAAATGTGAGAGTGGTTATTTTTGTTCTGAGAATGCTCCCTTTTCCTGCTTTTTGATATTAACATTGAATTGAATGAAGTAATAAAATATGACTTTGTTGGAAGCTCTGACATTTTACCACCTAAAATTGGCAGTGATCAGCAGACCAGAAATGGAAATTGGCAGGTACCAATGGATACACAAGAGTTCAAGGCTACACCAGTACCATCATGTGGCACCATTGAAAGGCAATGTTAGTCAAGGTAAATAAAAGGATGGAGTAAAATATCTACATGAAGAGTTTAAATACAGTAAGAATTGCTTTCATGAGCTTTAGTAATGTTTCAAAAATATGTGACTTTGATTTTACATTAGAAATTAATTATTACACATGGCCTATTTCTTTTGCTTTTGAACTTATTTGAAGAAACCTTCAATTGTATAATTTTAAAAGCTGCCATTATTATTCAGAACTAATGTTTTTTAGTATCTTTGGGGGATCATCTACTTGACTTCAGTTCCTGCTTCCTTGAATTGGATATTTGCCCAATCCCATTACAATTTTGAATGTTGTAGGACAAGCCATGCAGGGGTGGGGAAGGTACTATAAGGTTTATTTTAAACAAATCTCTTGATAATTAGTATCCTTTACAAAGCTTTAAAATTAAATATTATTAAGAAATAATTAGCCACTTTCCATCCTGAGGAAGGACATACCTATACTTTGTATTATGATCATGGTCACAGCTGGATCTCACAGTATACTTTTTATTTAAAAAAATCTATAAAGCATTTATAAAATTTAAAGAGCATCCAATAATGTCTTAGTTTGAAAAATCCAGAGTTATTTCTCTTGGATACTAAGATAAATGAATTTATAAAACCTCCAAAATAGCCCTAGCATAGAAAATATTCTAAACAATGATCTATAGTGGTGCTTTTTTTCATACATTTTTTTAAACAATTCAGTAGATATCAGTATCAATTCCAACTTTTAAATGTTTTCAGAGGATATGCTTCTTTGACAAAGGATTTTGAAGAAGGGGCCATGTTATACTAATTTTATACCTGTGGTTAATTAAACTACAAAGAAGAGCTGTTCCAAATAGACCACACTGTTGGTTCCACACTGTTTATCATTGCAAATTCTTATAGGTTGATGGTTGGGTAAATTTTCTTTTTCTTTATCTCCTCTTTTCTCCACCTCCTCAAAAAACTTTGTTTTCCCTGTAAGGAAACTTTCTAGAGATTATTTATAGAAAGACTGGGAGCTTTGCTTGCCTTTTGTCTCCTGTTCCATAAAGTAGGAATAAGAGTATCACCACCAGATAGATTTGTAATTGGCTGACAAACCATACTCAATGAGTAGTCCTTAATGGTACTACATTTACATGGAGGGAAATAAGCAGTGAAGTACCACAAGATTCCATCTTAGGCCCAGTACTTTTCAATATTTTCATAAATGCCTTAGATGAGAAAATAGAAGGGGAACTCATCAAATTTGCAGATGACACTAAGGTGGCAGGAACAGTAAACACGCCAGAAAATAAGCTCAGGATCCAAAAAGATCTTGACAGACTTGAACAATGGGCCCTATCCAACAACATGAAATTTAATGTGGAGAAAAGCAAGATTTTACACCTAGGCAGGAAAAACCAAAGGCACAAGTACAGATTAGGTGAAACCTGGCTCAAAAACAGTAACTATGAGAGGAACCTTGGATTCCTCGTGGATGATCACTTAAATATGAGTTAGCAGTGTGCAGCAGCCACCAAAAATGCCAATACAATCCTTGGTTGTATAAACAGAAGCATAGAATCAAAATCACATGAAGTATTGGTACTGCTTTATAAATTCTTAGTAAGACCACACCTGGAATACTGCATCCAGTTTTAATCACCATATTTCAAAAAATATGTTGTACTTTGAAAAAAATGCAAAGAAGAGCATGATTAAAGGCCTGGAGACGAAAACATATGAAGAATGGTTACAGGAATTGGGTATGGCTAGTCTAAAGAAAAGAATAATTAGGGGTGATATGATAGCATAATTCCAGTATTTGAGGGGCTGCCACAAATAAGAGGGGGGTCAACTTATTTTGCAAAGCACCAGAAGGCAAGATAAGAAATAATAGATGGAAACTAATCAAGGAAAGAATAACCTGGAATTAAGGGAAAACTTCTTAACAGTGAGGACAATTAATCAATGGAACAGCTTGCCTTCCAAAGTTGTAGGTGCTCCATCACTGGAGGTGTTTAAGAAGAAACTAGACAGCCATCTGTCTGAAATGGTATAGACTAGAGCAGTGATGGCAAACCTTTTTTCCCTTGGGTGCCGAAAGCGCATGCGCGTGCGCTATCACGCACGTGCGAGTGCCCACACCCATAATTCAATGGCTGGGGAGGGCGGAAACGGCCTCCCTTGCCCCCGCAGAGGCCCTCTGGAGGCCGGAAGTGACTCGTTTCCCAACTTCAGGTGGGCCTGGTAGGCCCATTTTCCCCCTCCCCAGGCTCCAGAGGCTTCACTGGAGCCTGGGGAGGGCAAAAACGCCCCCCTGACCCCCAGAGGCCCTTCGGAAACCTAAAATGCCCTCCCAGAGCCTCTGCGTGAGCCGAAAATCAGCTGGCCGGCGCGCACATGTGGCTGGAGCTGAGCTAGGGCAACGGCTCGCGTGCCGGCAGATATGGCTCCACGTGCCACGTATGGCACGCGTGCCATAGGTTCGCCATCACTGGACTAGAGTCTCCTGCTTGAACAGGGAGTTGGACTAGAAGACCTCCAAGAGCCCTTCCAGCTCTATTCTGGTTGATTGAGTATTCTAATAAGCTGATTCTATCCCACTTTCCCCCATCTCCTTACATCATATTGGGCAATACAATTGATTATGATATAAAATTGCAAAATTACAAATTATGTACACATTGATTGAATAGCAACCATACATTCTGGAGCTCTGGAGAAAGACAACCATCCACAGTTAATCAGTTTATTTTATTGATATAAATTTTACACAGTTTTCAAGAAACATCTTGTATTAAGGTACAGTATCTTTGATATGGTTGATAATTAGGGACTTTTAAAGGACTGGTTTGTAAAGATCCTTTTTTAAAAAAATAGAGTCAATATGCCACATCTTTTTTCATGCTTGATTTCTTGACTCCATTACAGTGGTTGCTTCTCTTGATCTTTCCTAACAAAGTTAAAGAAATTAGAAACAAAACTCAGATTTTGAAAATAAAAGCTTATTTCATATTTCCCATTTACATAATAACCCCACAACATAGGAAAATTTAGGAGACACAATTTTTATTGAACATCACTTAAAATTCATTTATGCCTTAATGCACTTAAAGACAGAACTTGCGGAAAGAAGCTGAGACATCCATTTCTGTGTTGACTCCTAGATAATTTTCCATAATGCTATTTCACATGTTTTTACTTGGAAACAGATGTTGGTGTGTCTGTTCCCAAGTTCCATGCTTTAACAAACTGAAATCCATACCCATGTTTTCTAGCAGTAAAGTGGATTCCCTTAATCAAATATTTTAGTATCAAGGTTTGCTTGCATAGTTTGATTTAAAGTACAGATAAATACATATAAGTAACCCCTATACCCATAAATAAAACTGAATGAAGATAGAAGTAGGAAAAGGAAACACTATATATTAAACTTGGAAAAACAAAAGAGAAATGGAAAAGATGGATAAAAACTCAAGCAAGCCTTTGTTGAAGAGCTGTTTGTTGTGACAAACAACAAAAGGACTATGAAAAATATTTCTGCAAAATGCATACAAACTTTAGTAAATGCCAGCACACATCAAACAAAGACACACTAATTATTGGAAGCATAAAGGAGAAGATGATCAGACCCTCCCTCCCAAGCAAGGAGGAAGAAAGAAATTTCAGTAAGTCCTCCAATCAACTGTCTACCAAAGAACACACAAGGAACAAAAATAAAGGTGAAATGGAAGACAGATTGCTCCATTGAGAGTGTAAGCCACTAACCTTGTCTCAAGGCCAAGAATGTATGTCATCCTCTATCTGCTCCCTATATTCCAGGAAGGCCACATCCACACATCCTTTCCTGCTATGCATCAAAAGTAGCGTTCTGTGTCTTATGCTGGCCCAACAGGTACAATCTATTTCTCCTGCTGGTCTTCATTCCATTGTAGGCAAATGCCTCTAGTTCAATTGGCTACTGTGCTCAGTAACAAGCACAACCCCCTGCCCCACCAGTTATGGTCTCTGCCCTCTGGAGTCAATTTGTCCTGTTTTCCCTGCCCTCTTCTGGTGAACTTCTGGTATCTTCTCCTTTCTTTCACTGTTGGACAAATAACACGTTGTACTCCTTTTGTTTTTATAAGTTCACAGATGAAAGACTACAGTTTCTTCTTCTTTTTTAACAAGCTGACCAATAGAATGAGGAAAGGTTGAGGTTATTTTCTTTTCTATCTTTCCTTTTTCTCCCTTTACTTTTTTAAAACTACATTTTCTGATGGAACAGGGTGGTGCTGAAAGTCAGTATCTTTAGCCCTAATTAGATGAGGAGTGTGATCTGGAGATGACTTAGAGGCTGCCTATGTGGATTTTGTCTGGTCTGGGGAAAGCAGGCAAGAATCAGGGCAATTGGTTCCTTGAGGAGTGATAGAATAGGCAACAGTATCGTGGTGGTGATGGGCAAAGCAAGATGTGACAAAGAGAGAGGCAGACAAAACACTTGCATAGAAATCAGTTTTGACATTGGTGTTCCAGTTCCTATATCTGTGTGACAGAATATCTACAGACTTTGTAAACCCAGAGGAGGAGGAACTCACAACTCCCAGCTGATCACAAGTGGCTGCAAAAATGACTGTTTTTGCTGCCTGGTCACAAAAATCAACTGTCTGAGGTACATGTGGGCAATCTCTAGATCTCTTTCTTCCAGAGAGAATTTTGACAGTCTGGATCTCACATCTACCTGCGTTTTTGGCTGAAATACTCTTGCAATCTGCACAGAGTGGGGAAAATGTGAGCACTAGTTTCACTCTCCTCACTAGAAGTCCATTGTGTTCTGAGCCATAAATAAACTTTGTAGTTTATTTTTTATACTCTCTCTTTAAGATTGAAAAACTTTCTAGCCTACACATCACTGACTGAGTTTCCCTTCAATCCATTTAAAAGAAATGAAAACTACCGTAGGTCTTTTCAGCTTTGAAAAGAAGCTTCAACTTTTTGCAATATACAGCAAAGAAGTGACTTCGATTTTAGACTTGTTTCTAAACAGTTTAAATAGTAAGACTGTGAAAATGATTTAAAGAAGGATTTCGAAACTAATTAGAAAGATTCTCGTGTGGGAAAAATCTGCTTTGTTTATGTCAATGCAAAACAAGACTTTGAAGGCCAATTACTAAAACATATGGTGGCTACTTTAAAGGAACCTTTTGATCTGGGTATGTGAAGTGCTTGAGTTTTGTAACTCTTTACTGGAATTAAAAGTTGTTACTGAAGATGAACAAACTCCTTGGAAGACAACCAAAATGGACTTTGAAGTGGACCTAAAAATTACAATTTACAAGAAAGAAATGGAAATTTAGATTTACAAGTAGAATTGGATAATCATATTAGGTTGGGGTTTTTTGTTAGTTTCCTTTGTTTAATAGTCTTAATACAATTATTGGGGGGGAAGAAACATAGTGGAGAGAGAAGAGAGTAATAGAAGAGATTATTTAGCGCAGGTGAGGAGGGAAGCTTGAAAAGAGATTCAAGTTGGTAATATACAGTAAATTGTGTGAAAGAATTCCTTAGACAAGCTTTCAAGATTAATGTCGAGCTCTGAAAGGCTGGCAAACTCAAGAACAAGAACCACTTAGATTTCTTGAAAGATCATGCTAGTAGGCATTAATAAGAAAACCTTCTTTCAAAAAACCTTTAGAAATCAACTCATGTAATGTGCTGATCTTCTGATTAACCCCATGATTCCAGTAAGACATCTTCGATGTTATTTTCAAATTTGGGTTATTCTGTAGTGTTAATTTATCATGTGATTTGGAATCAAAACACAAATGCTTACCTATTAATAACCAAATGTGTCTGGCAGCTTTCCAGAGTGGAAATAAAGACCCTCTGTTTTGCATAGGTGATCCTAAAATGTGCCAAATTTCAGAGATATAAACCAAATATTTTATAAAATCTATACAGATTGTATATCTTAATTATTATATAATCTGTAGATATTGTAACTACAAAGGCAATAAATTAGACTTCTTCCCGTTAATGATACAATGGTAATGGTTTATATATTATATTACTAAATGAGTTCAAACGTATATTGCAAAACTATCAAGGATAGCCACAAAATCTTCAGCATATAGAAACAAATTACATTAAGTGCCAAGTGCAACCACACCCTAATATCTTGAGACTGTCTAATGGATGAAGTTCAAGAATTGAATCGAAGATTACAGACAATGGGTGTCTTTGTTAGGTGCCATGATATAACTTGATAGGTTGTTAAGAAACTAATTCACTTATAATAACTCTAATACTGAGGTACTAAATTGAAATGCTATGAACAAAAGATAGTAGAAACCTGTATCTTTTTGGAATGCACTTTATACATTTCATATTAACTACATCAAAGGATTTTTCAGCATTCAACAAAATTAGAACAGCTAATTTCAGTTGTGTCTGCCATGATATCCATAGTATCAATAACAAGAAGGATATGGTCAAATGCTTTTGTATTTTTTTATAAATCCAGTTTGAGATGAATGAATTATAGATAGTATTATTTTTATAGCCTCCTGATTAGAGCTGCATTTAATATTTTAATATTCACATTAAGCAAAAATATTGGTTCTATTGTTTCTCATCTTCTCTCTCTCAAGCTTTAATATAAGCATAAAATATAAGCATAAAATACAAAAATAAAAATTAAATGATTGATTATAGAACTCCAATATTGGTGCTGTTAAGGAGTTATTGTACTGTTAAGCACATACACAGCGAAATGTGTTGTAGTAATGGTGTTGCAGTTTGACATGAATGCTATTCAGTCAATAAACAGAATATCTTTAATATGTACAAAATAGTAGCAAAGTTAAATAGGAAGTCCAAGTCATACACAGTTATTCAGTCAATGCGAAGTTTCTTCTTCTTGCCTATCTTTGTTTTAACTCATAAAGATTACAGCTATCACTTAATTCTATACTATCACAGATAGTTACTTCTTCTCTTCACAGCAATTCCACACAGTCATAAAGTAATCTACTCATCAGTAAAGCAGCAGAGAGTCTTCAATCCGGAACACACCGTCAAACACCACTCACCACATTAAACCACACTAAATCACCAATAGCACTTTACTTATATACCGCTTCATAGTGCTTTACAGCACTCTCTAAGCGGTTTACAGAGTTCAGCATATTGCCCCCAACAATCTGGGTCCTCATTTTACCCACCTCGGAAGGATGGAAGGCTGAGTCAACCTTGAGCCTAGTGAGATTTGAGCAGCTGAACTGCTGAACTAGCAATCAGCTGAAGGTCGCAATGCTGCTTTTAACCACTGCGCTATCTCAGCTCCAACTACCAACCACATTGAGCATGCTCTCTTGCTTGCTTATATAGTAATCATCCACAATGCATTTAAAGCAATATACACATAACAATGATTTGTGGCTTAATCATATATTAACACACCCAATCGTTTGAACAGGGTTCTAATAGGTGCTAATAAGTCTGTAAACATTATTTCAAAAAATGGGTCATGAAGAATGTCCTTGCTCTTGTTTTCATGTGTCTATATATATTTATTACCACAAAATGGAAAGACATAGATCAATACTGATGCCAAACATGGGATCAACTTCTTGCATTTTAGAAGTCACGGATCAAGCCTCCTCCTATTTGTTAAATCCTATGTTGACACATGTCTTCACTGACTGTCAGACAAGTTGACTTCTAAATGCCAGGCTGTTGATTTAACGGATGCTTCTTCACAAACTGAACAGAAAACTGTTCAAACTAGTTTAAATTGAAGTCACATAACAATATTTATTTTCAGTCAAAAGTATGTCAATTATTATTAATTGCCCTGATAAATCCTAAACATCTGTCCATAAACCTTCTAGTTGATGGGAAGAGAGTAATACAATATTTTCTTGCAAGGTATTCTCTAAATTAGTGATCTTGCTTTACAGAATTGAATTAGAATAATGACTACTTCATATGAATATACTTAGAAAAACGTGTTTCAAATACATGGTGCAAATACATAGTCTATTTATTACATAGACAGAGTAAAAGAATGAATATAAAAGCATAAGTGATTTGATTCTTAACAACGAAAAATTAATGGAATCAGTGAATATTTCAAGAGTGATGAAGTGATGACGGAACTGACTGTTTTGGAGGGGCAAGTGTCAGGAGTTCATGTTGGGGAGAAAAGAAAATTGGAGAAAAATGAAAGAAAAAGAAGTTAAAGTAGAATGACTGCAGTAAGAAAAGTACAAGACTTGAATGAAACAGTATAGAAGATAGATTAATCTCTGAAGAGAATGATTGGAAAATAGGCAAAAGAAAAGAAGAACTGCATGTTTCTTGGAGCAGAGCAAAAAGAAGTATATTTCATAGAATCACTCAATGTCTGGAATGGTGCAATTAGAAATATGAGAAAGAATGCTAAAGGGAATGATAAAGGGAAAGGATGCAGATGGGGGGAGGAAGAATGCTACAAAACTGAGGATGAGAGACAGATATTGCATTATGCATTTAGAGAGAAAAGGATAGTTCAGTGAATAATATAGTTAAAGAAAGCAAGGAATGGTTAAGATTAAAAGTGGCAAAGAAAACATGGAGCAATGGAAACAAAATATTATTTTGGAAGTGAGTAGTCGAAGTAAGAATGCTGTAGCAGACTGAATGAATTTAGAATAAAAATTAGAGAATGATTTGGGATATTGAAGTAGTATTCTAGAGATTTATGCACAAATTGTGATGATTTGTTGACAAATGGAATTGGAAAATGAAAACTGCAAAAGTGTTCCAAGAAAAAATAGGTCATAAAATGAAAGAAATGCGTAGCAAGTAGTTCACCACTGAGGACATGAGACGTCCCCTTGGTTGATTAATTTGTTTACAGATAAATGCGTAAGAATATAATGATCCTAGATGTAAAGTTAAAGATGTAAATGCATATGAACTTTTGTTTACAGATTATGTCATGTTGGTTGAGAACCCAAATACAAATGTTGGGCAGACTGCATGATGCAATGAAAAAATGCACCTGGAATTTATTGTACAGAAATAAGAGATAAGGTCAAGAATATATGGATGCTGAATGAATGTGGACTCAGTACAGAAGTCAACTGTTAGTATGAAACAGGTACCTTAAGGTGATTTTGTTATATATATAGAAAGAATAAATGGGTTGATTGAGAGCTAAGATTGACTGGCAAAACCATAGTTGGATGTGGTTGATGAGGTCCTGAAGGAAAACAAATCAAATCACAAAAGCAATGAATGAACCAGAATATGATGGAAACAAATATAATTTGCATGTCTTGAAAAGTATGGTTTTGTTTTTTCTCTTTTTTTAAAAAAAAACATACCTTTATTTCCCACCCCCCTAATTTTTACTCCTTTCCTGCACTCTGGATTATTTTATCCTACAAAGAAGTAGTATGACGAATCTGTATACAAATCCTAACAATGAATAATAATTCTATTAAGGAGAAAATATTTTTTTTGGTCTCACTTAGATCTGCATAGGCAGATTGCCCCGGCACAGGAACAGGCCACGGTTTCTTATGATCAGGAATGCATGATATCTCTCTCTCCCCCCTTCCATGAAAAAGGCAACAACCATACTAGTAATTTCCTGCTATGCATCAAAAGTAGTTTTTTCAGAGGTGACCCAGCATAAGTGGTGTTGTGCAGCTTGCCTACTGTCCTTTATTCTATTTAACTTTAGTCCAATTGACTACTTGAACTTCTTCTTTGGTCACAGGTTGCTGCCCTGTGTCCTGGGCTGCTCCTTCCTGAAAACTCCTCAACCAGTAAATCTCTGTTTTTGTTTTCTATTTATTTACTGGATCTTTAAAAGAAAGTTAGTTGGAGAAACCCAAGAAAGCATTTTTAACAACTTTGCCAGTAGAATGGGGAAAACAAATCTCCCTCTTCTTCACGGATGGAATGATGAAATTATGGGTTTTTAAAAAACTGATAAGAATCCTCTCAATTGTAAAATAGTACCGGTAGCATTTTTTCAGCTTAGAAATTATTTGTGTACAATTTAATTTTTACACTTTTATGTTCAATTCACTCAGATGTTCATTTCCTATATTTTTCAGTAGATTCCCTCTATTTATAACAATATTCAGATCAAAATACAATCCTGGGATGGTTGTCCTTGAATCTTACTCATATTTTTACACTCTTTTGTGCACTGATTGCACATAGTTGATTGTTAGACTGTTTTGCAGCATCTGTATGTTGCAATTTCCAGAAGGAGAATTCTTGTTTTTCTTCTATCTGAATCTCTCTCTTTTAAAAAATGGTGTTGGTGTGCATGAGTGCATATATTTGCACACTGGCAAAGCTTTCATTTTCCAGAGAATAACATTGGTCCAGTTTTTTAACTGGCCACTTTTTGTGAGTGTATTAAATCTGTAGCTAGGTTCACTGTCAGCTTTAGGCAAACTACTGAGCTGTTATTAATCTGCTTCCATGGTAACTGCTGCTTACAAGCCTGAGGACAAAAATTTGTTCTTCTGCTAAGCTGCACAAGAGGTTCTAGTGATACTTTAGACAAAATGGCCATTGAAAGGCAATTGCATTGATGTGTATCAGTCATGCATATTTTACAGTCGAATAATTTTGGTATCTTGGGATAGGGTTGCACATGATCACTGTACTTTCACATTCTATTTTTAATTTTTTTCCATTGCAGTTTTTTCATCAAGTTATTTGCTCCATTTGTATTTGCACTATGCACATAAGCTTTTTATCTCCTCAAAGACTACATAATTTAAATGGAACAATTCTTTTCTTGGTAACTGCTAACATCTGAACAATTTTTTTCTTCTTTGTATGCCAGCCACAATTTTAGTTATTATTTTTTATTTAATTAAGGAAATTATAGTAATAAAATTATTTCATAAAACAAAATTAGAAATTAGCATTTTGAAGATTTAATCACAAATCTTTGGAAGCACATCCAAATGAACCCAGCAAAACCAAAAAAAAGTTGAACAAAATAAAAAGAATGACTTTCTGATGGCTTCTGCTTTTTATGTGAAAATAATAGTATGAAAAAATAAAACTATGCAAAGATGTGCTACTGCCTTGCCTAAAGTTGGAAGTTGTGCACTGCATTCAATTAGAACAATTAATCAGTGGAGCGACTTGTCTCCAGAGGTTGTGAGTGCTCCAACACTGGAGGTTTTTAAGAAGAGATTGGAGAATCATTTGTCTGAAATTGTATAGGGTTTCCTGCTTGACAGAGAGTTGGGCTACAAGATCTCCAAGGTCCCTTTCAACTCTGTCATTTGTTATTCCTTGTGGGGTGAGTAACATCTATAGCAGCTGTTTTTGCAGAACTGAAATCCTCCTTTAGATTTGATTTGGCTGAAAGATGCTAAGTTTTCTTATCTGAATTCTATGTCATCACTTCAAATAGGTTTTCTGACAAGAATTAATTGTTTTGTTTCATAGCACTTGCTCAGTGTGCTTCTCATTGTATATCCCGGGAATATATAAAACCATATAACCCTCTTCATCAAGAATGTGAATGTTCTCAAAGCCATGATATGAGGATAACTTTTGATTTGGAGAAATCAAAATTGAGAGAGCAATACATAAATTTGTTTCGGAAATTTATGTAGGACCGATTATCCTGGGACATTTGGATTATCCTGCCTTCATTCATGAGATTTATGTAGGTTTTTCTGCACTCTTGCGGCAAGAGGGTCAAACCAGCCTTGGTTTCTACTGGATCTCCATGAAGTTTTGGTCCTGACTATCACTATCCATTTAGAGCATGGCAGCAGTGCTCATTAAAAAGCCACTTTTTCAAACAACTGGGGAGCAGCAGGACTTCATGGAGTGTGTACTGAGTTTCAGTGACAGAAGTCTAAGAGCACCTAGAAATCCATAAACAGATTACTGGCAAGCCCCATTCCATTGTAGCAGGAGAGTGTGAGAATTCTTTGCTTTCTAAGGACTGAACACAACACAGCATAGCAAATCTGTACACACTGCTTTATTGCAGTACACACCATCCCCAGTAATAGACTATTGCTCTCCACCCTTCTAGGATTTTAGAAGTCCTTGCCATGTCTTTAAAACTCAGCTTTTTAATACTTAGTCCAAACAAAGTCTCAAAGTCTATAAAGTAGCACATAATATTTGCCTTTTCCCCAAAGTTCTTGTTCTATGTCTATCTTCCTTCTCATTCTCCTTCTCCTTCTCCTCCTCCTCCTCCTCCTCCTCCTCCACCACCACCACCACCACCACTCCTCCTCCTCCTTCCTTATTTATATAACTCTCTATCTCAGTGATGGAGAACCTTTTTCTTCTTGCATGCCAAAAATGGGAGTGCGCGCATGCACTAGCGTATGTGTGTGCCAGCACACAACCCTCCCACACGCGCCATACTGTGCATGCGCGCATCCCCGTGCATGCACCCCCCTTCCGTTGGGCCATTTTTCACTGTCAGGCTTCCCTGAAGCCTCCGAAGTGCAAAAAACAGTCCAACGGGCCAACCGGAAGTTTGGAAAAATGGACTTCCGGTTTGCCAGTTGGGCTGTTTTTCGCCTCCATAGGCTTCAGGGAAGCCTCCTGAAGCCTGGGGAGGGCAAAAACGGCCTTCCCCAAGGCCGAAATTCAGCTGGCCAGCATGCGCATGTGCATTGGAGCTGACATAAGGCAACGCCTCGCGTGCCCTCAGATATGGCTCCGCGTGCCACCTGCGGCACGCGTGCCATAGGTCTATCCCATCAAATTACTTTGGGTGGCAAACAATAATCAGATAAAACTGTGATAGTTTGGGATTGGGTGTTGGTGTGGATATTCCTGCTCTAGTTGCAACTAAGTTCCTGGCAAAGCTCCAAACTGCAGGCAGGACTTCCACTAGGATATATACTATGAATGAAGGAAATAGAGATGGGAAGTGTTTCTGCCTGACTGCAGCTGCTTTTTCAAAGTGTGGATAGCAACCCCAACTTGCTCCCTCACAGAGTGATGATTCCTTTTATTGTGACTTGCCCCAAGTAGCATTTTTTATTCTCAGTCAGTAAATTCTTGTGAGCATTTATTCTAGTTTGAATCTGATAGTTGGCTGTTTTGGCTTGCTGCTTTACTTAGATTTTGTTTGCTTTCTATATTTAATGTGGCATATTTATTTAGTATGATGGAGAGCACTTTTCTTTGCTGCCCTAATTCACCCTTCTTTCTGTACTTGATATAGAATAAAATAATTTCATTACCGCAATGAAACTATTTGACTTCAGTGCCTATGCTTATCTATGCATTCAGATCCTACAGTTAGTTTCTTTCAATATGGAAGGGATCAACAATCTTTGCAAACACCTCTCCTGTTACATTTCAGTTTGTCTGGCATGAAAGAAAGGGTTTGCCCCCATGGAAAGAAATATTATTGCTACAGATTCATCAAATTATGTTTCAATACAATTAAGTTACATATATCCTCTTTAAAGAGAACTATATAAAAGTATAGTATAGTTCAAAAAACATTTGAACTGTGTTGTTGAAATTTGAGAAATCTGATCCTATCATAAAACTGGGTTTTATTTATCTAATTTAATTTAAAAAAATAGTTAATTGTTTCAGTCATACTAGACAATGAAATAAATAAATTCTGATCTTTCAAACAGTTTGTCCATATTCAGACATCAGATTGAATTAATTAATCTGTAGTTCAGGTTAAAGCAAACTGACCATTTTTGAAGCTTCTAAATATTGTCACTAAATAGTAGTGGCTCACCTAAATCAGTGTAAAATATGTATCATTCAGATTTACATTGGGGATTACTTGGTTCCTATTCTTGGCTTATTAAATTGCCGAAATATCCTAATGAATCATATGGTGCATTGAATATGTTTACATTTTATTGTGTTACCTAAGAAATAATTTCTTTCTTTACTTTTTTTTTTGGTAGTATCGATTATTTAAGCTTTTTCATCAGCAACTGTTGTGGAGTTAAATCTAATTATGATCTTTATCTTAAAGAAAAGTCCAGACCCCAGATTTCCTTTCCTGCTTTGTTGTGTTGCTCCATTGGTTTTTGGAAGCTCATCTAATGCCCAGAATTAGGTTTGGGGGGGGGACATGCAAAACTTCAGCAAGTTGTTTATGTGACAAGAATCAATTCCACAAGCAGATGAATTGTCACTATTGTACTTTAAGGTGATAGGTGTATAAGGAAGTTAGTTGGTTAAATTAAGTGCAACCCTTTAGCACTCGTGGTTTTTATCAAATGAAAATCTAAATAATTGTTCTCAAATGTTTCCCTCCCCCCCTTTTTTTTTATTGTCTAGGTTGTTTTGAATGTTGCATTAAGTGCCTGGGAGGAGTTCCATATGCTTCACTTGTGGCAACAATACTCTGCTTCTCTGGAGTAGCATTGTTTTGTGGCTGTGGTCATGTGGCCCTTGCAGGAACTATATCCATCCTTGAGCAGAATTTTTCCACAAACGTGACTGACCATGCTTTGTTATCTGAAGTGTAAGTGTGAATCTATCTTTTTTACTTTATACAAGAAAGGCAGTGAAATTATTAACCAGTGAAATTGCCAAAGCAATGATAACAAATGTAAGCCATGTTATACATGTCTTCAGAGAGATCAATACTTGTGTAGAGATGTCTATGGAGATTCTCAGTCATCCAAGTCATAATTGTCCCAAATGTGCTTTTTCAAAAGGCAACTGGACTTTCTTGTTTTTATTTGAAGACATTTCGCTTTTCATCCAAGAAGTTAAACCGCTCCAAATTCGTTTGCAGAAAATATGACTTCAGCAACAGAGTGGTCAAGGCCTGGAATGCACTACCTGACTCTGTGGTTTCATCCCCAAACCCCTATAACTTTAACCTTAGACTGTCTACTGTTGACCTCACCCCATTCCTAAGAGGTATGTAAGAGGCGTGCATAAGCGCACCAACATGCCTACTGTCCCTGTCCTACTGTCCCCCATTTATTCGTATTCATTTTCTGTACTCATAATCATGTTTATACTTATAACTGTTACCTTATACATGCTTGACAAATAAATAAATAAAATAAATAAAGTTTCTTCAGAGCTGAAGAAGAAGCTCTGAAAAAACTTCTTGGATGAGAAGTGAAACGTCTTCAAAGAAAAACAAGAAAGTCCAGTTGCCTCTTGAAAAAGCACCTTTGGAACTTGAGTAGAGAATTTATCAAAAGGAAAATATATAAATTTCTGGAGAACTTTTCAAAATACTGTATGGTTATTAATGACATTCAGTGGGGCTGAAAGTGTAATGAAGAAAATTGGCTAATAGGATTCAATACTTTCAGTACTTTCGCTTCAAATGTTTTGTTTAATTCAACAGGGAAAAGAAAATTAAAAGTAGCAATCGATCTCAGAAAGAGGGCATAGTTATCCAACTCCCTAACAACTGCTGGAGAGAAAAAAGGAGCTGTTGCCAGGAGATTAGACACACTAAAATATACTGGAGAAAAACATGAGAAAGAAACACTGCAAATTTTAAAAATAAAATAATAAATATAATGAGTAACTTGAAGGTTTCATGAAATTTCTTTCATCCTTGCAACAAAATTATATGGAAGATATGTAATAAACTATGAACTTGCCTGAAGCTAAATAAAGTATATTTAAAGCTTTAGCTTCCATTTTCATTGGGATACAGAGCTCAGCTTGTTTATAATTCTGGTCACTGCAGTTGAACTAAACAAATACCCAATGTATTATATCAACTATATAAGATAAACAAAATTAGTCTTTATGAATCAAGATTGCTGGATTTACCTAAATATAAAATTCTGTTTCACAGTTGAATTATGATTCACCAAAGCAAGGATACAATATACAAATATACTTTATTTTACAAGCTTCGTAATGCAGTCATTTTACATTTGTCTTATAACTTTTAGAGCATTTTGATGAAGACATTAAGAAAGTGGCTTTTTCTTAAATTCCTTTTAAAAAGCTTGAGATCTAGATTTATATGCAATCTGGGAAATCAAATGCTTTTAATCCCTCACATCAAAGGACAGTATGAAAGTATTTAATTTCTGATCCATAATGGCAAAATTATAAATAATTTTGTTGCTTAAGCAGTCTGCCATCAAAGAATATCAAGGGCATTACATCAAATATTGCAAGAGTTGATTTCTATCTCAAATTGATTTTATCTATTTTAAATAAATGGCTTATGGATATGGAATATATGTAAGTAAACTCTACCAATAGCTTATACTGAAAGAACCTCAATGCCTCTTAAATTATCCCAGCAGTTTAGAACTCTTCAAGACAAAATCTCCAGCTCCAAGTAGGCGTCTACATCAACAGGGAGAAAATTGAGATGCTACAAACTTTCTGAGCTATTCTTTCTGCTGCAAGATGCATTGACAACATCACATTAGAGCAGAAGACCAGGAGGACTTCAGATTAGATGCAAGGACTTGTTAACAGTAACAGTTCTTGGTTTAAGATTCAGTTTTTTTCCTTAAGTGTACTCCTATTAGTTTTGTCAGATAAATATTTATTCAAGGTGGAATGCCAAAATTGATAAGAAGCTGCTATCATATGGGCTTTTGGCAATATTTCTTAACTCTCCAGGCTAATCAGATTCTCCTGCAAAGAGGACAAAGATATGGACCATCAAAATCAAGTTCACAGAACAATATAGGTTAGATAAAAAATCCACTTTGGAACTTGTAAACTATTCAACTCCAATCACTTTTCCAAAGCTCAAACAGAATTCTGTTAGGGCCAGGTATAGTCTCCCTTCTACATTTTTAAAACAAAAAATGGTACTCTAAAATTCTCCTGGGCAAAATAATCTATCTAGATGAATCTAGAAAAGTGATAAAAATAAATATTATATTATGCTGTCCTTTCTGTGAGAATTTGTATTTAAAATACATTAGCCATAGGCTGCAGAATTACCTGAGTCGACTGGGTGAATTTTATATCTTTCTGGTTCATTGGGACATAAAGTATTGCATAATTCTTAGGCTGGTCAATCTTTGCTGTGAAAACCTGATAGCAGATCATTCAACATGATGTCTTTGATGGGACGAGCTGTCATTAAAGTTTAGTAGGGTTTTATAAATATGCATATGACCTTTTATTGTAAATAAAGATACATGTATGCAACATTTTAAGAGGCCTGCATTTGTATTGTATAGGAAAAATGTTTAATTTCTCTCAAAAATGCTTAATATCTATCTTTTTAATCAAAGTGGAATTTGACTTTCCAGGATTTCTGAAGTCAAATGAATATGTTACCAGATGCAGCAATCAAATTATGGAATAAACAATGGAAATGTTGGAAGATTTCTAGTCCAGTTCCCTTTCCTATGCCTAATACCCTAAGGGTCCCTATCGTACCGAGTGTACATGCTAGTTCAGCCAAACTTCATAGAAAATATTACTATCAATGACAGAATAAATAAGTGTGAGATTTTGGAGTCCAATAATGATTTGATTTGATTTATATCCGTATGTGTCTGTATTTGAGGGAGTACATATATAGTAGACCTTGGTTAATGACCATAATTGGGTCCGGCAACTCTATTACTAACTTATGTGGTTGTTAAGCACATGTCACATAGTCCCAATTTACAACCTTCTGATGGCTTCCCTGTTGTAGTTGCTTGTTGGAAGCCAGGAATAAAGGTCAGAAATGACAATCATGTATTGCAACTATTGTAACTCAAGCTGCTTGCCAGGTATTCAACTTGCCCTCACATGACCATGGCATGCTGTGATGGTCACAATTTCAAGGACCAGCTGTTAGTCTTGTTCAGCTCTGTCATAACTTTCTAGCACTTTGTTCTACTCTTCATATGATGATAAAAGACATAATCTTAAGTGCCTTACTTATTTCCTTTTCAGAATAAAACTAATGCAATATGTGATCTATGGAATTGCATCATTTTTTTTCTTGTATGGAATCATTCTGCTAGCAGAAGGTTTTTATACCACAAGTGCTGTGAAGGAGCTGCATGGTGAATTCAAAACAACAATCTGTGGTCGTTGCATCAGTGGAATGGTGAGTAAGTTTTAGCATAAATCACTATTCCTCTGGTAAAAGCTTTCAAGCGTCAGATTAAATTTTATCAATAATGCACAACTGTTCCATTGCCAGATAGTATTTTGTACTTACCATGGAAGGGCTGTTCACAAATCCGTTTTCAGAGATACTGATCTTATCAGGGCATCCTTCATTCTGAAGAACAACAGAAATCATTAAGTTCAGATATGTATTTTACCACATATCATTTGATACAATCTGGGGCTTCCTTGTTCATATTAATTTTCTTGTAAGTTCCAAGTATATGAAATACAGTTTGGGGCTTTCCTTAATGTTTACAAATGCGAAATGCTCAAATTTGCCTTTAAAATGAAGAATTTTATGTATTGTTTCATTAGAAAAGAATTAACCTAGGTTTTGAAGAAAAATATGTGGAAAGGGTTATTCTTTACAATTTTGCAGACTAGTTTTATGTTTACTTCAGGATCCTTTATTGATCCAGTTTATTTTTCCACCAGATTTTAAAGCTGTTCGGCTACTTAAGCTCTGATCAACTAAGATATAGGAAGGTCACTGACATTTTGCTTCCTGCTTGTGAGCTGGCTCTCTATTGATGCAGTTGAAAGACAGAGCATTGTTTTGTGTGGTTATTGCTTATGTGCTTAAGAATTAGGTTGGGTTTATCTATTTGTGGTGTAATATTTTGTATTCTTTTGTTTTGTTATTTTCATGAAAACAGTGAAATTAATTATACATATACACAGGATTCAGTATGTTCAGTTATGCCTTTTGCTCTTGGTTCTAGCAAATAATCATCATATTATTATTTTCCCCATCCTCTTTGGCCCTTTGTAATCTCCAAATCCAGAAATCATCACTTTAATCTTGTCAGCTTTTAACAAAAAGTCCATATACTGTTCCCAGTCTTTCAAAAGTCTTTTGTTATTTTTTTCCTCTGACCACACTGGTTAGCTTTGTGTTGTTTCTGCAATTTTATAATCTAATCTTTCACTGTAGATATTTTATTGCTTTTCCAACTTTTTGCATACAATAATCCTGTTGCAGTTACCACATACAATATTAATTTTCCATATTCTAATTCCATATCCATAAAACTCAGTAGGGCTAATTCTAGTTTTCTCATGCACGGTGGACTTTTTCTCCTTTATACAAGGACATAGTTAACTGCTCAACAATGAATAGACAGTTCTCTGTAGACCATCTAGCTCATGAGCTACACTGACTTAATAAATTGCTGGAGGGAGGAGCTATGTTATTATTGGAGTAGAAATGTAGATCAGCAACCTTATCAGGCTCTTTATTAGATAAATAGATGGATAAATAGATGGAGTTGTATTCTATTAGAGATCAGATTTGAACTGAATTGAATACTTTATTTGGCCAAGTGTGATTAGACACACAAGGAATTTGTCTCAGTTACAGAACACATAGTGTACATGGCAAAGCAACAAAATAATAATAATAATACCAATAAAAGAAGGGGAATAAAGAAGATAATAAGGATAAATAATAATACCACAGCTATACTACATGGGTAAATATACATAGACATTAGATAGCACTATGAGAATTAGGTGTTCTAATTAGGTGGAACACGAGGGAAAAACATTGTACTTTGTCTAGTTGTTTTGACATACAATGCTCTATAGCACCATCCCAAGGGAAGAAATTGAAAGAGTTTATGTCCAGGATGTGAGGAGTCTCTATATATCTTCTCAGCTCTCCTTTTGATTCATGCAATCTACAGGTCTTCTATGGAAGGCAAGATGGTTGCAATTGTTTTTTCTGCAGTCTTCACTATCCGTTGGAGTCTGCACCTGTCCTGTTTGGTTGCTGCACCAAACCAGGCAGACTTAAGAGTTTTGCTCTTGACAGTAAGTCCAGTTTCAAAAAAGGGCATTAAAGATTTGTTTATCAGATTTTTACCAATTGAGGTAAATTTGAAAGGATGTCAGATAATTTCTCATCCTAATGAACATTGGTGAAATTGAGGGAGAATTAACCTAGAATCCTGCATGTATCCCTTAAATTTGGGTACTATTTCATAGCTACTAAATTTACTTGAAAGGCTGGAATGCATAGTTGTAGAGTTAAAGCATGCCTTTTTTTATAGGAGACCTATCTGTCTGTGTTTATGTTATTATTCCAAATAGTGAGTACTACTTGAGCCAGCTGTAAAATATAGCTTGATAAAATGTCTGATTCATAGGAGTATTTCCAGGGCATTCCTCTGTCTGTTAATATTCTTTTCAGTGAGTATTTTAAAACTGTTTAGCTATATAAAGACTTCCAATCCTCCATCTTTCTATTAGAACTCAAAAAGTTTCTAATGCAGTCTTAAAATACTCATCATAGCAATAATTACAGTACTGGAGCAGTAAAATTGTGTAAAGCAAAAGTCCTTGGCTTGCTATGTGGCGCACAACTCTGTGTTTATTCCCCTAGTTTAGAAGCTGCTCAGTCTAAGTTTCCAAAAACCATATGCCATGTCCCATGCTCAATTTCAAATTTCCTTGTTTGGCTAGAGCTTGGCCATCTTAGGTTTCCCTGACACAAGTCCTTTGGAGTGAGTCTCTGGATCACTCCATTTGATAGATTTTACTCATCTCTGAGGAAGCAAATTGATCTCAAGTAATCAATTGAACGGTGAGCATAATAAAAACACTTTCTACTCATAATAAAAACTTGCTTGTGTAGCTAATTCCTCACTATATTTTATTGATTTTCAAGATGAATTATGATTTCATTAAGCACAATTTAGAAAGCCAGACTATTTTGATGGTAATATATTTTTAAACAGAGTATTGTGGTTTTATTGGATATGGAAAGTATTTATAGAAAGGTAGGTCCAATCATGTGGACTATCAAAAATGTGCCAGTTTCCTCTGACTCAATTTCACTATAAATAAAGAGTTCTGTGTAAAATGTCTGTTTTCTTCACAGTTTGTTTTCCTCACTTATGTTCTTGGGGTGGCCTGGCTGGGTGTTTTTGGCTTCTCTGCTGTGCCAGTCTTTATGTTCTACAACATGTGGTCAACCTGTGAGGTCATCAGATCACTCTCAGCAAATATGACTTCAGCAGACCAGATCTGTGTGGATATCCGGCAGTATGGTACTTACCTTAATCTGATTAAATGTTTTATCCTCTTTACTTATCCTGCCTTCGAGAGGAATTGTCTTATCCTTACAAGATGAACTGAGAAGCAACTATGTGCGGATTTTCGTTATTGCTTTTGCAAATAATGTAGATTACACTGACCTGCGCATGTATACAGATATCTTTTATCCTGTTTTCTCATTTTGAAATGGATATACTTATTAACTGGTCAGTAAATGCAGCAATAAAAGGTTGACAATGAGGCTGATACTTTATACAAACAATGGATAGCTTGATATACCGTATTTTTCGGAGTATAAGACGCACCTTTTTACTCCCCAAAAGAGGGTGAAAACTTGGGTGCGTCTTATACACCAAATGTAGCCCCACCCAGCCACCCCCACCCTTTGGCCTCTGCCTCCCAGCAATTTACCTCCTTGCAGCAAACAGAACAGAGCCTGTTAAGCCAAGCAACTGATTATCAGCTTCTCGACCCTCACTGATTGAAGCTGCAGGCAGGCCATGTGCTGAAACCGAAAGTGAAACTAAAGCTGCAAGGAGGCAAATTGCTGGGAGGTAGAGGCAGAATTTTATTTTCTTGTGCTAATCAGACTGCTGAAACTGGATGCAAGGAGGTAAGTCAATAACTATAAATGTCTGTAGAATGTTCAAATTATTAGACTTATTTTTTAAAGACTGCTTTATTATTGTTCTAGACAACTTAATAAAATGAAGAAGCTTTTTAAAATAAATGCTTGATCTGAAGAGGCCCAGTGCTTTTGTATCTTCTTTTAAATAGCAGGGAATAATATATACTTCCAGAAAGCCACATCAATTTTAACAGCATCTGTACAAGTATAATCTGAAATGTAACAGTGTCCTGTTTTAGTATTAAGATAAGGCAACTGAGTTAAACCCTGACTTAGTCATGTTTGGAGTAGATCTATTTAAATAATTAGGAGGAGTTATTGTGACTACATTTAAGAAAACATTCTGGCATTAATATACTGCCATAATGTACATTTCTCCAATTCTTTGCTATTTCTATGGGTCAGGCACACATGCACAGAAATACACAGCAAACAGTGTATATCATCTGTGCCATTTGCTGGGAGGCAGAGGCAGAATTTTTTCCCTTGTTTTCCTCCCCCAAAACTAAGGTGCGTCTTATACTCCGGTGCGTCTTATACTCCGAAAAATACGGTAGTCAGTGTTTTGTTATTGTCAAATCCGGTAATGTAGTAAATGATGTATGAAAAGTGGGCAAAACAATTATAAATGTATGCAGAAAGGTATTCAATGGAATAAAGGGCCAGAGGATTAAAGTTATGTTTTTAACATGTATAGGCCATATATCTACAGTATATTAATTAGTTTCAATTTGCTTGCTACCATGATACTTTAGCTATTGTATTAAATGTGAGATAATTTTTTATTGCAGTGTTGGATGGCGATCCAAATGTTTGGAATGGGGCTGAGGATATTATCATTTTCTAGAAAGAGAGGGTGTGAAGGAAAAAACCCTAAATGTTGCATTTACAAATGAACTATGAGTTCTAAAAAATATAACGTGAATATAATAATATTATAAATAGCACAATGCATAAATCCCATGCATAAAAATGGATATAGTAATAAAATACGGCCTGCACAAAAAGATAACCCATTATCTTTTTGACAACCTATAAAAATAATTGAGACTAAACAATTAACAGAAGGCAAGACATTTTCCATACAAATTTTTTCCCAAATCCTACCAATCGATTAAGATAAGAACTATGACTCTCCATAATTTATGGAATGAGCCAATGCAACTAGTAGTGAAGGATGCTGAGAATGGTAGACAACTGTTTCCCCACCTCTGTATAAAATCCTTTTTAAGCAAGAAAAGAAACTTGCCATGATCATTTGGGACTTCAGTTCAGGTTTGTACCCATTGCATATTTTATGGCTATTACAGACCTGTAAGAGATTTTCAAATAAATACTTTATTGCTTATATTCAGTCACAAAAATAGAATCTCCTAAAAAGAGAGACAAAGGCACGAATATTTGAGATGATAAAAATTTACTCTTGTATGACACTGAATGTTTTGATGTTACATGATGAATGCTTGTTAAATACAGAAACAAAGTGAAGAAAATTGATATTTACAAAGCTGGATAGTGGAAAATAGAAACAGAGATTCTTCTATTATAAAGCAGCTCACATAGATGAAAAAAGAGCTAGGTCTGAGTGGGATTGTTTTGACAATAGTTGCAACATCCACACTCTTAAGGTAAATCCTGAAAAGCAGTTTTTGCCTAATGAATATAGGCAACAAGCACAGCATATGACAATGTCTTCGATGACTAAAACAACCATTTGTTTGCCATATGGGAATCCTACATCTGAGTACACATCTTGACAAGGAGAACACAGTTCAGCAAATGCATACTTATAATGCCAATTCCAGACTGCACTGGTCAACGTGTGGATGAATGATAAAGTAACACAACTTGTCTGTAGGTGGGGGGAAATTGAATTTCAAGAAGGGAAGCGGTGTTAATTAACATTTAAATGTTTTCTTTGGTATTTAACTTCAGGAATCATCCCTTGGAATGCTATCCCCGGTAAGGCATGTGGATCGACCTTAGCTAATATGTGCAGCACGCCTGAGGTAAAGGAGACAAAATGCTTAATTATTCTCTTCCATATTTTAATAAAATTACCTACCGTAGCAATCAGCTACCTAAAAATTAATTAATCAAGAAGAAACAACACAAGATAGCTCATGAGATAGCTGCTAATAATGCTATTGCTAGGCTAAATTAGTCTATGGAGAACAAGTATTCTCTTTATACCAGATGAGGAATCACAGTGTTGTAAGCATTAGGAATACAGTCTATATAGAGATAGTCCTACTGCAACTGCAGCTTTAAGTATGTTTTACTTTAAAAACAAACACATGCATATTATAGAGAAATTAGCTAGGTTTTCTTTATTATAGTGTGAATCCAGAAAGCAGGAGGAGGAAGGTGTTTGGATATGTTCACCACTTTGAGTTGTAAAAAAATAATATAGGCGGGATATAAACAAACAAACAAATATCCCTGTAATAGCATCAAATATGATCATATCAGCCAACCAAGACTGTCAGAAACATGCGGAAAAAAACCAAATCCCATCCAGAACAATGTGATTATCTTTCATCAGTTGTTTACAATGGCCAAGCACTGATTATATAAAGACTGAGACAGAAGGGTAAATTATTGATGCAATTTCTATATTATTAGAAACCTTATTTACAGTAGCTACAGTAATATTAAAATAGAAGGTATTCTAGAAAGTTTGTAACAAATATTACCTTAGTGAAAATGGTCTTCTGGTGCTTAAATGTTTCAGAGATCCTATGCAGCATCTCTAGTCTGAGGAACAGAAGTAACTTCGGAATGGCTTACAGTATTGTAGTAGTATGTATTCCTAAGGAAAAATTAGTACGAGAATTCACATACAAGAGGAGCATCAATATTTTCATTATATTATTTTTTCCCCACACTAGCTCGTAGAATGAGATTGCCAGTTAGGGTCCAAGAACTGCATTAAGAGGTGATAATTTGCCATTGCTAATCTGAAATGGTTGTTTGTTTTATCCTTGCAGTTCTATTTGTCGTATCACCTGTTCATTGTGGCCTGTGCTGGAGCTGGTGCTACTGTTATAGCCCTGGTGAGTATCATCATATTTTTTCACTTTTAAAATAACTAAAACCCCTTGTGGGATGAAACCAAATATTTAAACTGAAGCTAGGTTTTTGTGTTGGTTGGCACTGGCTATAGTTTTCTCAGAATACTCCAAACAGCAGGGAAAGATTTATTGTTACCAAGAAAACTTTGCCTAAGCAGTAAGAATTATTATTGTTGAAGTGGTTTTTGCTATGTTATTTAACTTCATTCCCTTACATGGTCAAAATAAGACATTTCCTGATAGAAGTATGCTGGTAATAATCTATGAAATATTAGGATACTTCAGAATGTTCCTCAGCTTTGGAATTAGTTTTAATTAATAATCTTCTTCCCTTCCCTTTTAAATGTTTATATTTGTTTCAATTTAAGAAACTTTACTGAAGCAAAGCACATTAGTTTATTTTAACTATCTATAGTAGATGTAGGAAAAATACCAGTGAGATTCATCAAGGAGTTCTTGCATTGATTAGCTTTTAATTTGTTAGTCAAATGCAATAACTATTCCTTGGCAGCAAAATGTCCTTCATGTATTCAAAGTGAAGGGTGGAGAAAAACTACCAGACATTTTTGTCATTACGTTTGATTAAAATGGAAATCCTTGCCTGACAGTCTTCGTTGTAATCTAACACAAATTTAATTGCCAAAAAGGCCTGAAGAAATTATTGTCTCTTATCTGCTATATTTTGTTCTCTTCCACCAGCTGATCTACATGATGGCTACTACATATAACTTTGCTGTTTTGAAGTTTAAGAGTCGGGAAGATTGCTGCACTAAATTCTAAATTGAATAAGCTGCATTATGTAGCTTAAAATGCCGCTGACACCCTAGACTAAGAGTCTAGATTTTTAAAGTTTGTTACAGTAATTTGTAAATAGCTTCAGTAAGCATCTTTAAGCATTTTAGATTAATACAAATTATTTCTTGTATATGAATAACAGTGTGAGTGAGGCCTGGCTATTTTCTATCCTATGAGAGAACACAATCTTAAAGTGATGTTGTAAATCATCCTTTTAAAGGAAGAAGGGCTTTCATTTAATATCAGGCTATTTTTTCCTAATGATTATTTGTGAAACAATGTTTTGATCAATTAAGCTCTGTAATACAGTAAGTTATTCTATCACTACTGTTCACTAATATGAAAAACAATAAAACGTGTTATATAGTAGATAACACACAATATATGAGCTTGCTTCTTGCATAACACTCAATGTCATAGACATACTAGATAGTTGACGAAGTTCTGTTCTCAAGTCCCACTGAACTATCTCTTAGCAATATAAAATAAAACTAGACTCTGCTTCACAGCTGTAACTCCCACGAACAAATCTTTTATTGCTCAATTGCTTTGGCACAACTAAACATCAGAATACCTGCTCACTAGTTTAGCATTTCATTCAAACATATCCATTCATTCATCTGTAGAATGTCTTATTTACATTGCTTTTTGTGAATTTTTTTAACCTATGGAAAAAACAAACCTTCCATTTTTGTTAGCGCATCTCTTACCTGATAATTTCCAGAGTGCAATTATTGACTATGCAGCACCAAATACACACTTTTACCCAATATCTAGTTCTATTTACTCCGAGAAATACAATGGAACATAATCAAGTGATGAACTGTAGAGTTTCCTTTCCTTCAGGTGGCAGGAGATGAGAATGGAAAGAACCATCACAAATTTGAGTTGCTTGGGAGGCTTCAGCATGTAAACATGGACAATGTTCTCACAGCTTTTCTGTTTCTGTTCTTTCCCATTAATTGTTTTTCTTCCTTTTCCTTCCTAACTTTTTGCCAGCTGCTCCTTTGTTCAGCATGCAGCATTCTACATATCTTTAGAAATAAACTTTCTTGCCTATTTTTAATATATTTTTTAGAATAACTTGGTATTAATCTTACTAGCTGCCAGCTTTGCCTCTTGACATACTCACTAGCCATCATGCTCACCCTTCTCTTCCAGATCCACTTCCTCATGATACTATCTTCTAACTGGGCCTACTTAAAGGATGCAAGCAAAATGCAGGCTTACCAGGATATCAAAGCTAAAGAAGAGCAGGAGCTTCAGGATATCCAGTCTCGATCCAAAGAGCAACTCAATTCTTACACATAAACGCTTGCCAGAGCCTTTTTTCAGAAGAATTTTGTAGCTCTGACAAATCATCGAGCAGATATATTGTCCAAGAGCTCCTGGGCCATATCCATAGGATAAAGTTGCAGAGGATATCCTTCATTCCTTTTAGCACTGAATTTGGAACTGGGGATGGAGGGAGGGCATCACATTCCAGGCCACTGAAAAAAAAGTTTACCAACTAAAACACCTTCATGGATTTCTCTTGGCAATCATAACATTATTATTATTGTTGTTGTTCCTTAGCAGGGTACCAGAGTTGGTATTATCCAGCCCTGTAATGTCTGGATTTGAAAAGGCTGTATATAGTTGCACAGGTGTAACTCAGATTCTAGGAATTAACTAGGTATTTCCTTTATTCTGAATACTTGTAATTATGCTTATTTGATATGGTTTCAGAACATTATAAGTCAACATTCAGTTCCTATCAAAATTAAAACTGGACCTTGCACATTAAATGCCAAAAGTGGTTTTGTTTTGGACACTCCCTTTTCAACAAAGCTGCAATGAGCCTCTCTTGTTCTGCTGCACTTATCAGAGTAAGGTGGAAACTTTTTAATTGTTTAATAAAATAGACCCAGATCCTGTAATCAGAATGATTCCCTTCTCTGAAAATAAATGTCAGCTTTGCCTTAATGTTTATTTTCTATAAATGTCTCTGAGCATTTATAACATATAGCAGCTGGAGATCATTATCCTGCCTCAATTTTAATAAAGCAGAAGATATTACCCTCTGGTCAGTCACTCAATTGTTTCAGGTTGAACAGATGAAAACTTTGTAGAACTTAAAAACCTTTAGCCACTCAGATTACAGGTCAACGCTCACCTCAATTTTGGTGCTCAATCCAATAAGCTGCAGTAGTTTTCTCTTTTGAAAAATTGTGATGTTCGAAAAACAGAGGGTGCGATTTCAAACTGTCTCCCTTAATATCTGCCTTCTAGCATTTTCAGAAAATTCAGTGCTAGCTTACTAGTGATGATGGTTTTTGTGTGTGCTATTTTTTTAAAAAGAACAAACGTTTGAAGAAAAATAAAATGCATCAGTGAATTTCAAATCAGTGAACAATTAAGTCATGCATCCCTGTTTTGAATGTGTACTGAATATGAATGCTCTTTTAAAACATAAAGAAATGTGTTGAAAGTAAAAGATTGAACAAAAAACATTGGTATGGAAAATGAAATCAGGTATTACCTTGCATTTAACTTGTCTAAAGCTGACTTTTTTTAAAAGAAGCAAAATCTATATAAAGCAAGTAAGAAATAGCTTAGTGTTTGTTTTTACCTGTTGCATGAAGGAAACAAATTTCTACAGCAATGCAGGTGTTCTTCTAGTCCAGTGTTTGCATAAAGGTAACAGACAATGTCTTAAAGTCTAATTCTTTTCTAATACTTTGTAGCTATTACTGGGAGTTTTTTGAAGTTTTGTTTAAGTAGTCTAATTTTTTTATGTAAAAAGTATTCAATTTTGCTATGTATAATTTTTTGTAACCTAACCGTGAATCAATATTTTATATCAGTGCCAAGGGCTTCCTGTAGTTATATCCAAGTGTTACAAATAAATATTTGTAGATAATAGAACCAGTAGTTGTGTATCCTTATTTTAAGTATAAAGAAATTGTGACTGTACATTCCTTCTGGTATTGGGTTAGCACACAATTATAACTTTGCATGTATTGCATGTATAGTTGGAGAGTCCATATAAATAGAAAGATAAGTCTCTCCATGTGGCGATACATATTTTTATTCTTGTTTGTTTCACTTTATCTGCATATTGCAACAATTTACATAGAGTCAACTTCAATCTGTTTTGCCCCATCAGCTCCAGACACTGGGACAAGACCCATTTCTACATTTCCTGGTTCATCTATGATGGAGATGTAAAGCTGTATATCATTTAACATCCTAGTAATGTTCCCTAAATTCACAAACGATCTCTCCAATCACTTCCAGAATGGAATGGAATGGAATGTTGGAAGAGACTTTGGAGTTCTTCTAGTCCAACCCCCTAGACCAGGGGTAGGCAAAGTTGGCTCTTTTTTGACTCGTGGACTTCAACTCCCAGAATTCCTGAGCTAGCATGATTGGCTCAGAAAGTCTGGGAGTTGAAGTCCACGAGTCATAGAAGAGCCAACTTTGCCTACCCCTGCCCTAGACCATTTCAGACAAATAGTTATCCAATGTCTTCTTAAAAATTTCCAGTGTTTGAGCATTTACAACTTCCGGAGGCAGGTTGTTCCACTAATTAATTGTTCTAACTGTCAGGAAATTTCTTCTTAGTTCTAGGTTGCTTCTCTCCTTGATTGGTGTTCTTAATTGTTCTAAAGCTGAATTGAATTGGGTTGATCTTTCTCCCTTCAATCACAGACTGGAGTGGAACCACTTCCAAATCCCAAAACTCAGACAGGAGATTCCACTTGCAGTAGACAATCCCAGAGGTAAAGAGGACCTTAGCCACAAAAGGGTTTTTTTTAAAGGAAATGATCAGTACCACATTCCAAACTGACAGATGACCTGTCTCAAAAGCTTAAAGTAAGCTATTAAAGAAGCCCTGAAACAACTGAACACTTAAGTGTCCAAGGGCTCAGCCGCTATTTCTGCAATATCACCCATTGAAACTGCCCATTCAGGAAGGAGCAATAAAACAGTATCCTCAATCTCTAACCTTTGGAAGTGGCCCAAAATAATAACATTGCCAAATGTTGACTTTTCTTTGAGAGCTCTCTCTTACAATGATGGAATTTTGGATAGCTTTTATTTGGAATTTATTTTTGCTAATGTGAAAAGAGCCGTGTATTTACTTATCCGAAAATCAGCTCAGGAGCATCTATTTATGACTGTGCATATATAAATTCTAAACTGTCTAATTATATGTCATACCCATAGTTATGACATTATCATGCAGATTAATTCAAATCTTTGTAAATAAGCAGATTTCCTTTTTTATGAGATGGCCTAAAACAGGGGGGCCAAACTCGTGTTGTCATACTGTTTTCACGTGACATATTGCAACTTTTTCCCCCTTTGCTAACCTCGGCATGGCCAGCACGTGACGCATCTGGGCCACGAGTTTGACAGCCCTGGCCTAAAACAATAAGATTGCCAATATATTGAATTTTCTTTAAGAGTTCTATTTTACAATGATGAAATTTTGGATAGCTTTTATCTGGAATTTATTTTTGCTAAATTGAAGAGTGTCATGTATCTACTTATTTGGAAATCAGCTCAGGAGTACCTATTTATGACCATACATATATAAGTTCTAAATTGAATTTTTAATTAATATGTCATATCCATAGTTATATTATCATGCAGATTCATTTAAACCTTTGTAAATAAGCAGATTTCCTCTCTGCATACCGCCCTCAAAGGTTCAATCACATTGTCTAAGAGTGATTAATGCAATTTCCAGTCTGCCATAGCCTGATCTAGACTAGATGGGATTCATGTAAGTCATGTAATCTGCTTTATCCAGAGCCCTATGTACTTGCCACCCCATTACAACCAAAGCAAAGCAAAGCAACCTTTATTATGCCATTAACATAATAAAGGGGGGGGGGAAGCATCTCTTCCATGGCTGGTAGAATCAATTCTTTTTTCAAAGATATGTTCATTACATATGGAATCTATCCCCTTTTGCAGCTAGTATCAGTTATGAAAAACAGATCAAGCTGCTGAGGGATCTCATCCTTGTTTCACAGGCTCAAAGGTGAATAGAATAGAAAAAAATTAGAATAGGAGAATAGAATTAGAATGAATAGAATAGAATTAGAATAGGAGAATAGAATTAGAATGAATAGAATAGAACAGAACAGAACAGAACAGAACGTTGGAATCTCTTCTTAAATTGTTCTGTCAGGAAATTTCTCCTTAGTTCTAATCATGTCTTGATCTTGCAAGACTTTATGCCATCTCATGAGATCATCCAGAATGCAACTCAGCAAATGTGAACAAGTTTGTTTGCAAAATGCAAATATAAGCCACTAGTATATAAATGTGAGCAAACCCCACTCCCTTCTAGCACTGATGATGTTACCTCTTTTGGTAATGAAATATCCGCAAGAAAACAACCAAGCTCAGAGAGCACCAAGGATCCTACATTATTTTATGTTAGTCACTTCCAAACTTTCCCTGAATAGCTTGAAGAAAAATCACAATGAATAATTTTTATTTTTTACTTACTTTAATAGTAAGAGATCATAATCATAAACATTTTTTAAAAGAAGTTTAATTGTATAATAAGTGTATAATTGTTATTCCCCTATTTTAAAATCATTTGTACAGGATATGAAGTGAGAGGATATAAAGTATGGCTGTTTCTAAAACTGTTTCACTTAGTTCAAAGTAGTTAATATTCAAGGAAAAAAATCTTCAAACATGCAGATTTAATTTCTTAATGTTAATTATGTTTTTGGAGCTTTGGCTACAGAGAGCTATAACTCACTATTTGTGAAGATTGCAATATTATAGAACGGTAGAATTCAGATACATTGAAACTGATAAATTTTTAATTTTCTATAGTGATTGTAGCAAAATATACTTAAATTTTTTTTAAAAAAAAAGATAAATTGATTTAAGAAAATTTCTTCTGTCCACTTTACACAATAGAATAGTTTAAACAGTTTGTTCACAATAGCAACATTTTGTAAATACCGTAATACAAAGTACAAAGTACAAAGTACCAGAACTGTTCACTCAAGGCCTGCAACTGCAATATTACTAACAGCAATATGTACGAATATATTATTTCTTCATTAATTATTTTACAGACATAAATATTTATGGTTATCCAAATTATTCTCCTTACTGCACAAGGATTGTTTTCCACATCAATCACATTTTTTCCCGGTTACCACTACCTCATCTTCACCAAAAATTGTCATCAGGTCCTTCCTGGGGAATGTCTGCAGCACTAACACTAGGGAAAACAAAATCATGTTAATTTTGGGAACAGTGGCTATGGAGAAACTTAGACTTTTGTGACCCCCTTTCCTCAACCAACTGCTCTTTTACTGACAAACCTTTGGGCCTTGAGTACTACATAACCAAAGGGAAAGCATGGCAGTGTTGAGCAAGGTAGCACTGCTTGCCTCTCAGCCTGTGGGCTCCAAATGGAAGACTGCTATCCAGTGGAAGCGCCTCATTATGGAAGAGTAAATAATGCAAGCTACTGTTTGCTCTAGCACCACCTCCTGATATCTCTGAGAAGTTCCACAATCCTCAGAAGCAAATCTCTGGAAGGCAGGGCGGAAATTTTGAGTAGTTCGGAGAACCGGTAGGAGAAATTTTGAGTAGTTCACAGAACCGGCAAATACCATCTCTGGCTGGCCCCAGAGTGGGGTGGGAATGGAGATTTTGCAATATCCTTCCCCCATGAGTGGGGAGGGAATGGGGATTTTGCAGTATCCTTCCCCTGGAGTGGGGTGGGAATGGGGATTTTGCAGTATCCTTCCCCTGCCACGCCCACCAAGCCACGCCCACCAAGCCACACTATGCCCACCAAGCCACGCCCACAGAACCGGTAGTAGAAAATTTTGGATTTCACCACTGCACAGGAAGCTGCAGTGGGGAAGTCAAATAAACAAGCCTTACAGTTCTCCGCTCCCAATCTGTTCCCATCTAAGGAACTTGGATCTTTAAGGCATTGTCTCAGTGACTGTATAACCCAGACAAGGAAAAAAATGATGATGCATACCTGTCCTCCCTTTCACTGCCTAGTAGTGCCCCAGATGAAATTTCAACTTCTTCTTTCTCGGCCTTCTGACAGAAAGAAGAGAGTTGTTAACTTGGTTTATAAATGTCTCAGGAGCCTCTGAAACATCCTTATGAGGCAGAAGCATTTCAAACATTTAATCTGTGTTCTACATTGGAACTCAGATAATTTCTAGGGACCAGTGGGATAAATAGAATTTTGAGGGTAGGGCTATTTATTATTTATCTACTAAACTGCAACAGTTGTTAGAGGAAATTCATTTAAAAATTGAAAAGATTGGAGACAGTGAAAAAATTATATGACCAAACAAATAGCTATCAGTTAACTACACTCAAGTCTAAATATTTAAATCTAAGTATCCAAAAATAAATCTTAAGTATCCAAAGTATATAAAGCAAGCAAACTAACAACTATCAGTTAACTACAGCTGTTAAATCTAAGTTTTTACAGTCAAATCCTTGCCATAATTTTTTTTTTACCATCCAACAGATAAGATGCAAAATATGACAAAGCAAAGATGGGAAAAAAAACTATTTTAGTTCTAGTTTGACAATATTTCATGGAATGGCCAATGCAAGAAATAGTTAAATGGCAATTGGCTTTCTTTCAGCTTCAGAACCGAACTTTAGAATTTGGAATGTCTTATTATTGACCTTGTATGCTCACCACCTAAGCTAAAATTAAAAGGATTAGTGAAATGAGCCAAACTACTGTAAAGTAGTCAAAGGATGTTTGAAAAGATTCTATTAAAATCAATTAATGCTTTGGTGAAACCATATACATTCTGGAATTCATATCTGGTATTCTCTTATGTGTAGATAATTTTGGATTGTGTAAGATTTGGCCTTGCATTTCTTTAAAAGTAATCGATGAATAATATAACTAGTAGCTATGTCAGCAGTTTTGTGTTAAAATTCAAATTTAAAGTCATGTGCTAGAATCTGAGGGCATTATCATCATACCCTGCAATGCAACATGGCCATAAGGAGACAGAATGTTGAACAAGATATATTGAACTTCTTCTGAAACTCATTTTTGGATAGTAAACTAAAGAAATTTCTATTTTTTAAAAAAGTTATGTTTAGCTATTTTTGTCCAAACCATATTCTATCGTTTCTTTTCTTGTGGTACGTGCAAACATTCATTTTTGAAAAATATCACCCAGACTAAATGCTATAACTATATAGCTGCTATAAGAGCTGCTATAAGCAACTTATAGCTGCGGCTGCTATAAGAGCTGCTAATTGTGTTCCAATGCAAGACTGAAAACTGGAAACATGGAACGAGTCAGTTTAAGATATAAGATAGGTAATCTTTTTAAATTCTAATATTAGACTGAATTATACAAGTCATTCATATTTAGTCATCCTAAGCAACCTCCAAATTTTTCCCCGCAAGATAAAACTTTGGGCTTTACTTTTGATTGATTATGTCTAGCAAAGCTTTACTTTAGTGAGAAACGATCTGTACAGCTGGTATGAAATGTATACGACTATACTTCTGGTATTTTACCGAAATTATTTTATTCATGTTAATTCAAAGTATTACCTTTTTTTCCTGTTCTTTATCTTGATTCTGCTGTATTATTTTCATGTATTTTTCAAGTGGATTGGAAACATCAGCGCCAGAATGTTCTTCAGACTTCAGAGTACTTGTCTGCATATTTGTTACTATTTCATTTTGAATCTCTTCATTCATCTCCAATGATTCTTGGACATGCTTTCAAAAAGCATTAAAAAAACATATAATTGGAGCAAAGTACCTGAATTGACCCAAGTCCTTATATCTCCACCCAGTATTTTACCTATTACTATATACACTACCCTGTGGTACAGATACAAAACTTTAGGACCACCTCTTTCGTACTGTTTCTATTCAGTCCATCAGCTTTTTAAAAGTATTATGATGCTCCAGGTCCCATTCATCAAAGGTTGCCATATAGACTCAGGAAGCAGCCTTTCCTGTCACAGCACCTGCCCTTTGGAACAGCAGACTGGCCATGACCAGGTTTACTGGCATTTCAGAAATCTTGATGAACTGGATGGGATCTCAGGCATGAGGGTCAGGTTAGTTTAAGGCTGGGAAATTTTGTTAATTATCACCCCAGTTGCCATTTCTTGTTCTTTATTGCTATTTTTATATTTTTCTTTGTTTTGTACTTGGCAGTCTTTTAAACTGGTGTTAGCCATTCACAGTCACTTCTGCAAGATGGGTAGCCAAATAAATAGAACAAAATAATGAACCAAATACAGACTATGAAAAAGCCTTATTGAAAAGAAAAGAAAGCAAAGGAAACATAAAGAAAAAAGTCTATCTCTTAATTCCTCCTCTCTTTCACCACCACCACCCATAATTCCGTGGTGGCACATGAATACAGTGAAACTGCATTCTAACATGCAGTATTGCAGGCTAATTCGTTGCTCACTGCTAGGAATTCGATCCTGACCAGCTCAAGGTTGACTCAGCCTTCCATCCTTCCAAGGTCGGTAAAATGAGGACCCAGATTGTTGGGAGCAATACACGGACTCTGTAAATTGCTTAGAGAGGGCCGTAAAGCACTATGAAGTGGTATATACCGCATTTTTCAGAGTATAAGACGCACCGGAGTATAAGACGCACCTTAGTTTTTGGGGAGGAAAATAGGGGAAAACAATCTGCCTACCAGGTATTCATCTGGCTAGCATCCTTAGTCTGGTCAGCTTCAGAACATTATTTTATCCCCTGGTTAGGACTTTAAAAAACCTTCTTCTGAGAGAATAACAATGAAAGAGCCTGCAAGCCGGTAAGAGCTGGGAAGATAGTTAACACCTGGTTAGGGCTAAAAAAAAAAAACTTATTCAGAGCAGCTTCAGCACATTATTTTATCTCATGGTTAGGACTTAAAAAAACCTTCTGAGAGAATAACAATGAAAGAGCCTGCAAGCCGGTAAGAGCTGGGAAGAGAGTAAGCACCTGGTTAGGGCTAGAAAAAAAACTTACTCGGAGCTAGTAGAGCAATGAAAAAAAATTCTGCAAAGACTTAGGGCTGGAAAAACATTCTTTGGAGAGAGTAACAATGAAAAGCCTGCAAGGTAAGAGCTGGGAAGATCTGTTAGCACCTAGTTAGGGCTGGAAAAAAAAGCTGCATTCGAAGTATAAGATGCACCCAAATTTTCAGCCACTTTTAGGGAGGAAAAAGGTGCGTCTTATACTCCAAAAAATACGGTAAGTTTATGTGCTATTGCTATTGCTTTCCAGGGAGAGATGGAAAACTCTAAAAGAAATGCATTTTCAACCAAATAAAAGGAGTGGCATTAAATACTGCAGCCATAATACACTACACTGCAAAGAACATCCATAAAAAGTAATCAGCGTTCAATTCTCTGACTGAGGCAAGGAGCTTCTGGATAAGAATATGCTAAAGTTAAGGGAAGAAAGCTTCAGCAACCAATTAGACTGGTGGAATGACTTGTTACGAAATGAATTTTCCAAAGAAATCTGTGATAATATTGTTCAATTTGTAATGCTTTGTAAAAAAAGAAAATCAGATCAAGTACTGCTCTGGAAATCTCTGCAGAACAGCATTAGCCACAAAGACAACTGATGTAACCCCTGAAAACTTCAAAAGTTGTATTCTTGACTTAGCAGGATTTCCAATTCTGTTAAGTAGTAGTTTGGGGAGCAGGAAGAAAAGAAGAAAGAATAATAGTAGCCATGATTCTGCTTCTAACTGTGAAAAAGTATTTTGGGTTAGAGATGTGGATATTTGATAGTGTTGGCTGGATTGAGTCTTGATGGGCTAAGTGTGACTCAAGATCACAAGCTTGATGTTTAACCATCAAGAATATAATTAAATATATGTAAGAATGAGATACATTACTATTTTCTTATCTGGTTTCTCTGGTTCTCCTTGGTCTCTTTCCGAAGACTTCTCACTTTGTGTTTTCTCTTCTTCGGCCTTTTCTTCTTCCCATTCTGACTCCTTTTGTTCTTCATGATGTCTTCCCTCTAGGACAGTTTTCTCTGTTCCACCTAATATATAACAATGCAAATAACTTACATACCACAGAGAACAATGGTTTGCCTATTAGTATGATAAGTCTGATTCCAGAGCCTGCATATTCTTATTAGTACTGATTCATGATATTTTTGCTTTTTCATAATTGCCAATAGGCTTCCTAAACAAAATAAAACTTCTATGTGGACTGCAGAATTACTTGGATAGAACTTGGCATCTTCTACATTTAGTTTTTTGTTTTAAAAGACCTATTGTACCATACGATTTGGGGAACAGTGTTACTGGATATATTTTGGAGAATTCTCAGAAATCAATTTAGAAAGACAGCCTTTTTAGCTACTAGCTATGAACAGGGAAGACAAGTGCACTAATATGACACTATGTCACTAGTATCTACTTTCAACTGTTTCATTTCAGGATTGAACACCACTTCATTTATATTTATTTATTTATTTATTTATTTTATTTATTACTTGTATTTATATGCCGCTCAACTCCGCAGGGACTCTGAGCGGCTAACAACAATACAAATAACATCAATATAAAAACATTTCAAAACAGAATCAAAATATAATATAACAATGTATAAAATAATCAATCAAATCAATCATTCAATCCTTTCCTTTCAGGGGCCAACATCGATAGTCAATGGCCCCAGGCTTGCCAGAAGAGCCAGGTATTCACGGCTTTTCTGAAGGCCAATAGGGTGGGGGTAGTCCGGATCTCAGGGGGGAGTTGATTCCAGAGGGTAGGGGCCGCCACAGAGAAGGCCCTCGCCCGTGGGCCCGCCAGCCGACATTGTTTAGCTGACGGAACCCGGAGCAGGCCAGCCCTGTGCGATCTAACCGGTCGCAGGGAGGTATGTGGTAGCAGGCGGTCCCAAAGATACTGTGGCCCTGAACCATATAGGGCTTTAAAGGTAATCACCAACACCTTAAATTGCATCCAGAGACTAATGGGCAACCAATGCAGCTCACGTAAGATGGCAGTTGTGTGGGTGAATCTGGGAACACCCACAACAGCATGTGCAGCTGCGTTTTGCACCAACTGGAGTCTCCGAATACTCTTCAAGGGTAGCCCCATGTAAAGCGCGTTACAATAATCAAGCCGTGAGGTGATAAGGGCATGAGTGACTGTAAGAAGTGCCTCCCGATCCAAGTAGGGTCGCAATTGGTGCACAAGACGAACCTGTGCAAAGGTCCCTCTAGCCACAGCTGACAGATGTTGATCCAATTTAAGCTGTGGATCTAGGAGGACACCCAAATTGCGAGCCCGTTCTGAGGGGATCAATTTTTCTTCCCCCAGAACCAAGGAGGGACAGTTGACCGAGTCCTTGGGAGGTAGTATCCATAGCCACTCGGTCTTGTCCGGGTTTAATTTGAACTTGTTGACTCCCATCCAGATCCTTACGTCGTCCAGGCACCGGCACATCACATCAGCTTATAGCTTAGTAAGTTTCAAAATTGCTTTGGGGTCTGAATCTTTCCTCTCTAAATATTGGAAACTAATTATCCAAGAGGCAAAAGGTGACATACAAGAGACAAGGTAGACAAAGGAGTTAAGTGAATTTTCTCCTGGAATCTTTTATTCCATCCACATCAAACATGCCTTCATTACACTGTTACATTCAGCAGTTTCATCACTGAAGTCAAACCTGCTGGAACCTGTATTTTAATATTTTGTGTGCTTTTTCTTAAAAAAAATCATTAAATGTTCTTGAAATGCTTATCGTATGTAGATATAGTGTAATATCTACAATATATTGTAGATATTAGCCATTTAGTGATGTCTTTCTATCATAACAGGCAACTGTTCTACAGTGATAAAATATATTTTAGTTCATTAGCAGGAATCATAGTTTCATTATGTACTTTCTTAAATTACAGAATTCACTTCCTAAGATTAATGCTATAAATTCACTTAGGAATTCACTTCCTAAGATTAATGCTTATTTGAACACAATGTTCATGATTTCACTGATATGGTCTCTCAGGTTCTTAGTATAGTACAGTGATGGCGAACCTATGGCACGGGTGCCACAGGTGGCACGCGGAACCATATCTGCCGGCACGCGAGCCGTTGCCCTAGCTCAGCTCCTGCGCGCATGTGCGTGCCCACCAGCTAATTTTTGGCTCGCGCGGAGGCTCTGGGAGGGCGATTTCAGCCTCTGGAGGACCTCCGGGGTGGCAGGGAGAGCGTTTTCGCCCTCCCCAAGCTCCAAGAAAGCCTCTGGAGCCTGGGGAGGGCAAAAAACAGGCGTACCGGGCCCACTGGAAGTTGGAAAACGGGGGAGTGGCGGGGTCGCGCACGCATGCGCAGGGGGTTGGGGCGAGTGGGGAACTTTGAATTATGGGTGTGGGCACGCACGCACGTACGAAAGTGTGCGTGCGCACTATTTCGGCACCCGAGGAAAAAAAGATTCGCCATCACTGGTATAGTATATCAATGAAAGATAAATCATCTGTATTCAATGTTGCCTCCAAACACTATTGTACTGAAATAACAAAAGAACCTGACAATTGAAAAATAATTGCAAACTTTTCTTCTTTTTTGCTATCTTGCTTAGTCTAAAGCTGCAGCATATTGAATATTTCTAGACATAGAAAATTAAATCATTCTTAATCCCTTGCTGTATATAATTTTCCTATTATGTATAGTAACTGCCTAAAGAGCAGCATTTAATGTAATTTAAAAACAATTCCTCCAAAACCTTCAACTTCTGTGTTTTATAATAAACAAGCCATCTACAAACAAGGCATTCCCAGAAGTGAACCAAAAACGTACTTATCTCCTGCTGTGAAATGCCTGTTGCTGGCATGGAGGCTGGAACATGGTTCCAACTAACTATGTCTCCAGATGGTTGTGACACATCACTTTCGAACTGTTCTGGAATGTCCTCTTGATCTAGAGAATAAATATAAACAAAAACTTCATTATTCTGTAATTATCCAAGCCAGGAAGAAGAATGGAACAGTGTGGGAATGACTAGAGTTCAGAATGCCTACTATAAGCTATTAATTAATTGTTCCTCTTGGCCAACCTAACAATTACCATAAAAATGAATAAACCTTCAATGGGTCAGAATGTTCTTTTAATCAGAATCATGGGACTGTCTGGCTTGGAAACTAGTTTTTAAATATTACCAAAAGCCAAAAAAAAAAAAAGATCACATTTTTATGCTCATAAGCATGGACACTGATTCTCAGGATTAAAAATCTTACAAAATAAAAACTTACAATCACTAACAGGATTGTGGTTTCCTCGGTCTTCATCCAACAACTTGACAGGATTTGAAGTGTTGCTAATATTTTGATGATTCTCTAGTTCTTGATATAGACTAAAAAAAATTAAAATTTAATTTAAGAAAACTATAGACGGCAAAGCTAGTAAAATCTGGAAAGAAAATCCATGTAAAAGAAATCTATGCCCATGTGAATTACTGATACCTTAAGCTGGTGTAATCATTTTCAACTGATATTGTTTTGCCCTGATTTATAAGCACTCTAAAAGAACAGTTGCATATATCCAATGGGAGGGGAGGATTATTAGAAGATGAATTGCCAAGACAAAACTATCCCTAAGAATAGTTAAAATGAGTAAACCAAATGAAGCTGACAAGGAATAGTCTGTGATATGTTACCAACTCTGAATGATAAAAACGATTCATGGATAAACTCAAATTATAACTAGAGAAAATTAGGCATATCTCCATACTTTAGAGAATAATGTATATAGGATGGCAAATACAACTATATTAAGTATCAAATACTTCAGCTAATTGAAGTTCCTGAAACAACCTTTGATTAAGAGTAACTGAAAAAACAGGTGTCATTCAGTTAAATTTTCTAAAACAATTACCTTAACTTTTGTTTGTCAGGAAGTGGGGATGAACAAGCTGAATCAGGAGATGCGCAGTCTCCTATTCTTAAAATAGGAGACAGAGGCTGATTAGCATTCTCAAGAGGAACCGCAAGAGATGAGCCAGTGATATCTACAAAGCAGAAGTCAACTGTTTATTCTCATACAATAGTCTTACTCAAGCAACATATCTGACATACCTCCTGAATGATATATTTTAATGGCTAAACAATCCTCGGGAGACAAGTAAAATGTCAAAAATATTCAAAATTTAATACTGGCAAATCTTGTGATTTTAAAAAAAAACATTCTTGAATTTGCTAAATGAAATAATTCAGAATAAATGAGTTGAATATTTTATATTAAGGAATGCATTTTATGTGAAAAATGTGTACTGGGCCTTCTGTATATACTTTAAACACACACACCCTGGACAAGGCGGGGGGAATGAGGAATCATTAGGAGATTGTTCTAGTTCATCATGCTAAACAGAGGAGTAAAGCAGTTCACAGAAAATGCACATGGCTCATGATGGCTGAAAAACTGCAGAATAATTTTAAATGAGCACACATGCAGGTATTATAGGCTCTGGAACATCCATGGCATTTTGAAACATTGGTACATTATACACTAGTTGGAAGTATACATTTAAGTGTGATATAAGACAGTAAATTATTTGTATCACTTAATTTCAATTTTAACTCCATGTATATATTAGACAACAGAATTTATTAAAATTGAAACACACCACAGATAGTTCTTGACTTATGACCAATCACTCAGCAACTGATGGCAGATTTCCTAGAACTGCTTATGACCCAGTTCCAAAGATCCAATGTTCATGTGATTGCATTTGGTTGCTTGGCAACTAGCCAGCATTTATGGTTATTTGCAGCATTCTGCAGTCATGTGTCTGTGATTTATGACTTTCCCCCCAGAAACCAGTGTTTACTTCCGGTTTCTGGTACAAAATGCCCATAGACTACAATATAAAGGTTCACTTAATGACTGTAGCTTTTGCTTAATGACTTTGCTTAATGTTAAAAAGTAATAAAATCAGGCATGGTCATGTGATAACCTACTTAATGACTGCCACAATTTACGCCTGTAATTCTAGACTCAATTACGTTCCTAAGTTAAGAATTACCTATATGCTGTGATTATATGAAGACAAACATTCCCACACTGCAGGAAGTGTATTGAAACAATGCTCCCATTCCAGCAGTGAGTGGGAAATTGGAAATTATCTATGAAAGGGAGTAATGAATGATGACATCAAACTTTGATATCAATAATGCTTGCAACTCACACCAAAGCAACCAAATTTCATAACTGTATCCAATTGCATACCTTCATTAAACAGATTTTTACTGATGTTCCGCCTTGCTTTGGAAACAGGAGTAGAAGAGAGACGTCTGGAAGGTTTTTTTGGAGTGGTACTAAAATGATTCTCATTTCCTGGTGCCCAGGTATAGCTTTTACTCTTTTGAAAGTGAAAGGAATGTTCATGGGACAATGAATTCTCCTGTGTAGATCTTTTTCTTTGCTGAGATGCTAGGATACAGTTACTTGGTATTTGGGAAGATGATGGGATCTTTGTTGAGTCAATTGCTCGAGTGACTTTGTGCTGGTAATTCCTGTAGGCCTCTTCCAAGTACTCGGCTTCTCTTTCCAGTTCTTTTATCCTAGCTTTTGTAGTAGCTACAAATTCTAAGTCAGAATCTGGTGACGTGTTGAATTTTACAATGTGATTATTATGACTGGGACTTGGATTTCCCATTCGAACACTGGTCACAGAGTGAGTTTTCAAGAAAGCACGATCTATATAAGTATCATGTGGAACAACCTTATCATCAATCAAGTCAATGACTGAACGATCAACCAGAGAAGGCTTCGGATTCCGATACACTTCATTCTGTAGTGCTAGATAACCAAGAGTTTCATATAGAAATAAAAAAAAAATACATTTTAAGAAAAGTTGTAAGTGTGAATGTTGATTTGGTCATATAGTCAACATGTAAAAATAACCTGTGCATTTGAAACCTACCTTAATATTTTTATATATTTTTCTACTACACCCAAATCCAAATAGCAAAATTACCCCAAGTCAGGGTGACGAGACAAAATTCTAAATAAAACTGAAAATATTATAGTCATGGTAACAAGACATGCAATGTAATGTAATGTGCTCCTTTCACAGATAAAGGCTGCTTCTACTCATAGCAAGGGAAGCTCCCTCATATCTTAGTCAATACCTGAGAATCCTTTGACCCTTGAGCTCATCCTCTTAGAACTAACACCTGAAGGGTCTGCAGTGAGAGGAAAGGCTTGAAAACCCTGCTTGAAGAACTAGCCATTAGCCATTAGAATCTATTCTGGGTTCTCTACGAATCAACCCTAACTCCCTACGATTGAATGAAAGCAGATTTAGCATTCAGCAAAGTTATTTAGCTGACTGTGCCTTCAAGGCACAAAAAGAAAAAAAAGCATGCTAATAAGCTTTTAATACAGCATCTGTCCCCCAAAAGTAGTTTGCCATAGACTTTTGCAAAGGTAGATACAGGCCCAAATTCTTGTTTGTGCAAGCTTATGAGCACAAAACTTTCAAAATACATACTCCCAACAACTACCCAGCTCTTGGACACTATATAACAAGTGATTACAGCTACAGGGAACAGAGTTTTTGTTACTTCCTTTCATTTCTGTGTTGGGCAGACCAATAAAATCTTAAAAATCAAATGAAGAACTAAACTACAAGCTGAAATGTTAGAAACCAGAGGGCAGTTTTGAATTATTTCAAAATTAATTTTTGGAAATAAGGAAGCTATCTTTAAATTTAAAAGACCTTTTATAAGAATTGCTTCTAGCCCAAATTATTTCCCTATGTTCCATAATGAGGTGGTGTTCTTTGCAATAAATAATTATATCCAAGAAACAATACTTTATTTTAAAAGAGGGCAATCATTCATTATGCATATAACATTTCAATAATTTTATTTCCTTGCTATTTAGTTAATAAATAATCTATGTTTAAATAAAATTGCCTCAAATTTGTATCAAATAAAACAGAAAGTGGCTTGAGTTTAAAGGCAAAAAGATGTGAGAAATCAAAATGTTCAAACCTGTCTGAGTTTGCTTCCATTGTAACTTTAATTCTTCTATCTGTACATTTAATTTCCTGATGGTATTTTCATAGTCTGACAACTGGGCCTTTAACTGTACACAGTGATCCATCTGAAAACATTACAAAGAAAAATTGGCTTAAAAATACAAAGGAGTTATTAATACAAATAAGACTAATAACAATTCACCCTGGAAGCTAGATTATTCTGTCATTGCCATTTTTCTTTACTGAATGTCTCAGACAGAATGTTCGAAGATTATTTGAAGTATCTGTAAAACCCGGAAAAACCTACCTCCTTTTGTAACTGTTTTTCTAAGACATGTTTATGAGTTTCAGATTCCTCACATTGAAGCTTTTTGACATGTTCCATTCTTTTTAACTCTGCCTGAAGGACCTTAAAGTCAGATGACAGACGACTCAGCTCTGTAAGTTTAGGAGACTGAAAATTATTATTTTTTAAATCACATCTTCCCTTCACTCTGAAATATCATATCCAAGAAAATATATTCTATCATATAGCCAACTTCATTTTTAGCTTTATGATGTATGGATAAATTATTTTTCAGTATCCGTTAAAAAATGGTAAGGTATTTATTTTTAGACCAATCACTTACGGTATAACATAAAAATACAACAAAAGCATCTCTCATAGAAATAAAATCAAAATAAAAAATAATATAGCAGATTTACTGAAGGGAACAGGAAAATTACACTGACCTGATAATTTAATGTAAAGAAAGAAATTTGAGCTACTGTATATGAGTTTTTGTCTCTTGGCCTACCATCAAATTTGAATATTGCTTAATATTATCTTAGCCTGTAATCTTAGTGTAAGAAGAAATCTGAATAGTTTTAAATATGAGGCAGATATACCAGGTAAAACAAAAGTATGTACTTTCATGACTGCTAAGTAAAATCTGGCTAAGAAGCATATAACACTATGTGACAAACTAACAGGAGGAATGAGATATGCACCTCGTTTTCTCTGCCTGTAAAATTTTATTGCAGTAATTACTTTAGGCTTGGATAAATGACTGATTCAAAAGAATGACACTAGATTCAACCTGGTCACTGCTGCATATATAAAATACAAATGTTTCTTCTTTAACAAAGGTTGTTGTGAGCTGCCTAGAGCCCCCTGGGAATTGGGCAGCATACAAATAGAAATAAATAAATAAATAAATAAATAAATAAATAAATAAATAAATAAATAAATAAATAAATAAATAAATAAATAAATAAATAAATAAATAAATAAACAAACAAACAAACAAATAAATAAACAAACAAACAAATAAATAAATAAATAAATAAATATTCCCTTCAGTTTCCTAAAGATACAAGAAATATTTTAATGGTTTGAGGAGCAGAAAAGAAGTCCTTTCCCACTCTCCTTAAAGAATATAAGAGATATAATTGTTGTGTGTGCAATTCTTCCCAGAATTTAGAATACCATGTCTTTACTCAAATAAATGACCAAAAATCACGCTTTACAGGACAATGTTAACTGCACTTCAGTTATACTGTTTCTGTGCTTTTGCTATTACTCCCTGAAACACTAAAAACACCAACTCTTAGGACAGAAGTACAAGAAGAAACAAAACAAGTATCTCACATCCAATGTAATAATGCTATCACAAATAGTACAAAATTCTAGTATCTGTGTAAATCCTTGCCAATAAAGTAACAGTTAAGAGTATTAGATTCACACTAACTGTCTTGGAGCTGTAGGTTTTCATTGTGTGCTTCCTCCAGCTGCTGTTCAAGTAATTTATTTTGTGCATGACACTCTATTTTCTCCTCTTTTAGTGTAGGATAATCTGAAACGTCTTTCAGTTTTTCAGTCAACAACTGATTCTGTTTGTTTAGTAATAAAACTTGAGCCTTGACTGAATCGATTTCCAGCTAGAAATAAATCGTAAGTTAGAAATAAAATTATCAGACTTGTTCAGAGATTTATAGACTATTCATTTAGCATGTCTATTTCAGAATGTGCTAAAACTTCTGTATTTAAATTTCCATTACCTCAAGTTCTTTTGCACGCAAAACAGCTTGGCTGAATTCTTTCTTTTTTGAATTAAGCGCAATAGTCTCTTCATGCAAAAGCATAGTCTTTTCTAATTAGAAACACAAAAAGTTTTAGATTAAATTTATTTTGAAAGTAGATTTACAAGACCAAAAGTTATTTAACTTTTTTTAACTAGTTTACCTTTTTGTTCTCTCTCATTTTCAGCAAACTTTTTTGTCCTGGTTATGTATTCTTCTTTTAATTCAAGTTGATAACTAGAAATAAAATAACATGCTAGCAACTGATAAAAGACTTAACGTGATGCTAAAGCTAACTTTAGGGTGCCTTTGAGTCAATCTTGGCTCCTGTTTATTGCCTGTTCCAGTTCTTACTAATTTTTCTATCCAAAAGAAAACAATGTTGAAGAATACAAATTTGCCAATCTTCTTTTCTGTCATAAAGTGAATGTTAGGATGAATACATTTTGAAAAGAAAATCAACTTGGGCACACGGTACATCAAAAACCTACATACAGTACATGTATCACTACCTACACAAAAGTTACAACCATCACTCACAACAAAAGAGAAGCATCATCAAAACTCTCAGTGACTGAGCCAGCATTGCCAGCTTTATTTGTGGCTTCTACTTCTAAACGATTGATTTTTAAACAAATTCATATCATCCAGACTTAAGTGTTAAATTCTGTTTCAAATCTAGACTTCAAGCAAGTTGTATTTTCTAATACTATATTTATGCCTTTTTCTTTCTTTTATTTCCTTGCTTTAAATTTCAATTATTTTTATATTTATTTATTGAAATAAAAATGCATTGTCCTCAAAACTCAGTGAACTTTAATTCTTCATAAATATGCCTAGAATTGTATTTTGGTTTTTTTTGCATCAAACTGAATATGGAGAAAAGAGTCAGTATGTCTGTATATTCGCAACAGCAGCGTATTCTTTTAATCGTAGTACCATCAGGTAAATAAGGTGACAAGTTTTATTATGGGTTTAAGCTTTTGAAAAATCTACTAACAAATTAAAATCCATGTCCTTCTAAACAGTGCCCATCACTACAGTCTGAGCAAGCAGCATGAAATACATGCACTCTTGACTGTCAAGAACACCAAAAGCCCTAGTACCCTTCTTCTTCCACCTCCCTCTGACAGATATTTTCATAACATACAAATATAATCAAACATTTTTTCTCTTCTTGATGAAGTGACTTGTTCTCTATACAGGCAGTCCTCTTAATGAGCAGGAATGTTCTTCTATACAGATACTACTTACTCAACATTCATAATTGGGACCAGAATTTCCATTACTAAATGATGTGGTTAGCAGGCACACATCACGTGACTGCATTGCTTAGCAACTGCAGTCTCGGTAGTTCTGAAGTTCCTAAAGAAGTTAAGTTGTGGTCATTAGGCAGGACTGCACTGTTGTTAGATGAGGACCTCATGCTTCTCCTGCTCTGCCATGCTCATCTCCGCTTCAACTCCCCCCACCCGCCTATTTCCATCCCGTCTGCCCTTTTGGCCATCTTGAACTCTACCATCCCTATTGTCTTGCCCTCTGCTGACCCGTTTGTCTGAACCCACCATACATTCTGCTTCTCCTGCCACTCCAGCTAAATCTTTACCATCTTATTCCTCCCACTGCTGATGAAGCACACCTGGTCTGGACCTTTGTGCCTTGTGAAAAGTCACACCAGGCAAGCCTCATCAACAGCAGAAGGAAGACAATTGCAAATGTCAGCTGGGGGCAATGGGGGTGACAGGGAGGTTGACATATTGGCAAGGCAGTAGGATCAGTGGAGTATAGGGCATCCAAAACAGCAGAGATGGGGGGGGGATGGGTAGGTGGGAACAGTTGAAATGCACTATGTGGTCATAAATGTAGGTGGGCTACCAACATCCAAATTTTGATCACGTGACCTCAAAGTAACTGGAACTGCCATAACTTTAGGAATTGGTTGTAAATGACATTTGTTCAGTGCCAACATAACTTCAAAGAGTTGCTAAACAAATGGTCATTAAGCAAGGACTATTTTTATGTTTAAACATTCTCTACAGACCACAGGCAAATATATTACTTTAATAGCTCATTCTTCAACTTCTGATCATATGTCTCCTCAATGTTCTTCACATTATTCTCCCTCCGATGAAGTGAATCTTCAACAGTTTTATTCTTTGATTCTTGAAGCTTTTGAGCTCTAGGAAAACAGAAGAAAATGTCTGGTTAGCATCAGAAATGAGTGTGCTCAGGCCTCACAGGAAATGGCTGGGGCACCTTTTTTTGGTACAACCACCTCCACCAGTCTTCTCTGTTGTGTCAATATGACATTAGAAGGCATAGTTCTAACTTCACCAGTCTTCTCTGTTGTGTCAATATGACATTAGAAGGCATAGTTCTAACTTCCATTTCCAATTCTTTCATTGCTGTTTGGGAAAACAATATCATTACCCCTCTCCTATCAAAAAATTCCCCCATAAAAAATAAATATTCTCTTAAAGAAACATGATATTTATTAAGACTTCTCAAGCAAATTCCTGCCTTTAAATCAAAAGTGGTGAATAGCTTTTCTCTTTTAGAATCAACCAACAGTAGATGGAATAAGCAGTCAAGAAATATGCCACAAACTAACACTTGGTAGAGCAATCATGAAAAGTATTGGAAAATATATTTAAATGCAAGTAATATGACTATACCTATAAAGATCAAAATTGTGCAAACCATACTATACTGAAGCAAAAGTTGGACTTTAAAGCTGGATAGAAAAATTATAGTCCTCAACTTATGAGAGCAATTAGAACCAGAATTTTCATTACTAAGGTATACAAAATCATAATGTGCAACTGCATTGTTTAGGAATGGCAATCTCTGCAGTCCTGGTTGCCATTATTAACCAATCTCACGTGTTAGATGAGGCAACTTCCTGCTGGCTTCCTACAATAAAATCAGTTTAAGCCTAAATTGATTTAAATATAAAGTTAAAGCATGATATTCTTCAAAGCATAAAAATATGAATGCAAAACAACATTGGATGAATTGCTATTGGCATCCGTATGACTGAACACTTCATGAAAAACATGTTTCTAATGTATGACTCAATAGATAAAAATAGCAGAAACATACAGTAACAGAGAATGATTATCCTTCTACAGATGTAATATTTATTGTAATATAATTTCATCTGTTTACCATTTCAACTTAAAAGAATCTTTTGAATAATAATAATAAGAGGGAAATAAACATGCTAGATCCAAGCCTTTCTAAAAGCATTTGGGGAAACTACAGAGTTCGTTATTCCCCTATCATGTCCTGGGATAACCAAAATTTATGCAGTATTTAACACTGTTTGAATAGTTTGTGTTGTTGTTCAATTGTTAAGTCTGACTTCACAACTCATGGATCATAGCATGCTAGCCCCCATCCTCCACTTTCTCCTGGAGTTTGCCCAAATTATGTTCATTATATCAATAACACTATTGTTTCAATAGTACTTATTGTTTATAATATATATTTATATAAAAGCAGTAGTTTAGTCAGAAAATAGAGTAAATGCCCAATTCTGTTTACATGTTTTTATAGTTTGATAGAAAGTCAAAGACTAGAAAATCATTTCTACATTTCTGCTTTTGAGAGGAAGCAATCAATCAAAAATCTAACATTGTATACAGAAGAAGAAATCCAGTTATAGACAGAAATATTAGTGTACTAGATGCCTGATCAGATACAAAAAGATTAATTTGCACAAAATGTGGGGGCGAAGAATCAAGAATCAGAATATAGATTTAGTCTGAGGAAGAACCATCTAAGCAATCACGTTTTCTGAATCAAAAATATTATCCACAGTTTCTGCTTATTCTTTTTCTGAAATGGAAAGGTTGCCTATATTAAGAAATTCTATTCTTTCACACATTGATTTCTTGATTTACTGCATTTTGTAATATAGACCAACTTCTTTCACATTTTCTCCATTTTATGCAGTTTAAAATGTGGATTTAAACATGTTAAATACATATTAAAAATTCCTATGTTAGGGAGGAAGGTATATACAATAGCATACAATGGTTCCTCAGCAGCTTTTCCAGGATCTTTTGATTGTTTCTTAATGAAATGAATCAAAAAAAATTTTTGTCTATAACAGGACTGTCAAACTCGCGGCCCATAGGCCGGATGCGTCATGCACTGGCCACACTTATGCCCAGTTTAGCAAAGGGGAAAAAAGTCATGATACGTCATGTGATGCCGCCGTGACGACACAAGTTTGACACCCCTGGTCTATAAGGTGTGACATTTAGAAAATTAAGATAGCAATCACTTCACAAAAGAAATATTTGCATTATTTTTAAAAACTCACATTTCAAAAGCTTCTATTCTCTTCTTCAGTTCTTCCTCTCGGCTTCTTACTGTTTCAATATCTTTTAGTAAGGTTTGTCTTTGCAAGTAAATTTCCTTTGCATCAATCTGTTAGGAAAAACAGTTTGGTGATATATCCCTCAAAAACAACAATTTGAAAAAACCAGGGTGTGTTTGTAATACCAACTTCCATAAGTTCCTACTTCCTTCACTGGTTTATTGATAAACTAATTACTTGGCACAAGAAGATATGGAAACTACCGCTTAGGTGAAATAACAAGTATGAGGATAGATCAATGAATATGAAGCAATGAATTCCAAACCACATAACAAAAAAAAAAAAAAACTCTGTCACTAGGGACAAACAAAACATTTTAAGCTTGAAACAGATATTTCAAGTAGTTTGAAACACATGTTTGGCAATGTCATGTACAAATGGGCTGGACTTAGGCTTAGTCAGGTGATCTGGGGAGGGAGATCTAGCAGGCATTTTAAGGAACACTACTACTCATGGGATTGTAAAAGATTCATTCTAGAACTGATTATTCTCCAATGATACTGTGATGCTGCATGACTGTCCAGAAAATAAGCCATTCCTGTTGTAACTAGAAAGACAGAGGGAGAGAGAAGACAATTCTGTAATTTCTTTATCTGCATCTCTTTCAATCAACCTATAGGACAAAGGAAGGATATACTCCTGTTTGAATTCAAGGAAGCATGGGAAAAAGATGAAACAAATGCTTATACCCACACCTGTAACGACCTGCCCCAGCTGGTCCCTCAGGAAAGCAACACTCTTGACTCCATTGAATTGAATCAAAATAACTTTTTCTGAGAGAAAGTGGTTCCAGTCAGGCAGAATCTGAAGGTCCTGCGCAAAGCACAAAGCAATTCTTCCATTTCCCCAAACCTAACCCCCCTGACCAGTCCACTGGCAGCCAATGTGATGCCACAAGGATGATTTGAGAAAGCTGAAGTGCTAGGCAGATAACAGGTCACTCAGGGCATGACGGCCTTGGAACCAGGCTGGAACCGACTGGAAGAGAGTCTGCTCTGACTCCGAAGACAATCCCCCTCCCTAATAGCAATAGCACTTATATACCGCTTCATAGTGCTTTCACAGCCCTCTCTAAGCGGTTTACAGAGTTCAGCATATTGCCCCCAACAATCTGGGTCCTCATTTTACCGACCTCAGAAGGATGGAAGGCTGAGTCAACCTTGAGCCGGTGAGATTTGAACAGCTGAATTGCAGCTAGCAGTCAGTAGCCTGCAGTGCTGCACTCTAACCACTGCGCCACCCCATTGAAATCTTCTTTAAAATTCCATTTTTATTATGAGTATGTACTGCACTAGTAACCGTGTGTGATATCAGAAACCGAAGCAAAATATATGTAATTACTTTCAGAAACTTTCTGAAAGAATTCCTAATATTGGATAATTCAGCAAACTCTTTCATTGCAGAAAATTTCAAAGGATTAGTAACTATGTAGGTTTACTTTTTAAAAATTTACCTCTTGCTGTTTATGAAGTCGCTCAATAGCATTTCTTTCTCGAGAGGTCAGAGCCTCTGACTTGGCCTGATGATCTCTTTGAAACTCTTTCCGAAGTTCTGAAATTTCTTTCTGGGATTTTGCCCTTTCATCCATTTTGATTTTGGCAATTTCAACATCCTTGAAGTGTTGTAACTGTAACATTTATAAAACAGAAATTGAAAACACTGAAAACAGGTATGCAGGCCAGAAATTCAACTACCTTTTCCTGTGCTTCAAGTGTACTGTTCATCTCGTAATTTCTTTAAATTCCTTAATGACATTAACATTTATTCATATGGTATATTTTCAACTTTGAGGGAAATTTGAAATAGCAGCATTCATCTAGAATTAACAAACCATTTATCTTAAAATGAAGATGTTCAGGGAATACTGTTGGAACCTTAAATTATTTATGCTTCATTTACACTCAAGAATGGACATATTTCCTTATCTCTCATATAACATTTCAGGTATTGGGAAAGAAAAGTATGGAATGGCACAGTGATTAGAATGTACAGTAGTATTGCAGGCAAACTCTACCCACAGCCAGGAATTTGATCCTGACCAGCTGAAGGTTGACTCAGCCTTCCATCCTTCAGAGGTTGGTAAAATGAAGATCCAGATTGCTGGGGGCAAGGTGCTGATTCTGTAGACTGCTTATAAGAGGGCTGTAAAGCACTGTGTAGCAGTATATGTCTAAGTGCTATTGCTATGGAATAGACAGTCACAGAATTAAAAACAACACAGAAGTTCGGGGATTTGAACATCACTGGGTTACACTAGATACAACCAGTATTTGTGGGTCATGTTATTTATATATACAATTTGATTTCAAAATACATATATTCAGAACATATTTTTACTTTTCCAACAAGCAGGGAACAGGAAAAGAAGCACCAACATGTTGCAGAAGAATCTGTTAATACCTCCATATATATATATATATATATATATATATATATATATATATATATATATATATATATATATATATATATATATAAATTTTATTATACATTTTTCTTTGTTATACATAACGTTTCCATTTCTGCAACGGCAGTGTGCTGTCTGTATCTAATCTCAAATATACATAATTTTATACACACCGTAATTACCTGTATTTATTTATTTATTTATTTTGGTATTCTTATATGCCGCCCAACTCCCGAAGGACTCAGGGCGGCATACAACAGAGAAAAATACAACAATGACCAAATATTAAATATTAATTAAAAACAAATATAAAAATTTAAAAAACACAGTATAAAAGAACATCGAACAAACATTCAACAACCATACATACTTGGGGGTGAGCTCGAGTGGATTAAGCTCTACCCCCAGCCTGCAGGAACAGCCATGTCTTAACGGCTTTTCGGAAGGCCAGCAGAGTGGGGATAGTTCGGGTCTCTGGGGGAAGTTGGTTCCAGAGCGCGGGGCCGGCCACAGAGAAGGCTCTCCCCCTAGGGCCCGCCAGCCGGCATTGCTTGGCCGACGGGACCTGGAGGAGGCCAACTCTGTGGGCCCTAACCGGTCGAAGGGAAGTATGAGGCAGAATGCGGTCCCGGAGATAGCCTGGTCCTAAGCCATGAAGGGCTTTAAAGATGGTGATCAACACCTTGAATTGGACCCGGAGACTGATGGGCAACCAATGCAGCTGGCGGAGTATAGGTGTCACGTGGGTGTACCTTGGCACACCCACCACAGCACGCGCAGCCGCATTTTGCACCAGCTGAAGTCTCCAGATACTCTTCAAGGGTAGCCCCATGTAGAGCGCATTGCAGTAGTCCAAACGGGAGGTGACAAGGGCATGAGTGACCGTGAGTAGAGCCTCCTTCTCCAAGTATGGCCGCAACTGGTGCACCAGGCGAACCTGTGCAAAGGCCCCCCCTAGCCACAGCAGAAAGATGATGATCCAATTTTAGCTGTGGATCTAGGAGGACCCCCAAGTTGCGGACCTGATCCGAGGGAGTCAGTTTCACTCCCTCGAAGACCAAGGAGGGACAGTTGTCATAGTCCTTAGGAGGCAGTATCCACAGCCACTCAGTCTTGTCGGGATTAAGTCTGAGTCTGTTCCTCCCCATCCAGATCTTAACGTCGTTCAGGCACCGGCACATTACATCAACTGCCTCACTGAAGTCAGACGGGGTGGTGATGTACAGCTGGGTGTCATCAGCGTACTGATGGAAACACACCCCATGTCTGCGAATGATCTCCCCCAGCGGTTTCATGTAAATATTAAACAGGATGGGCGAGAGAACCGACCCCTGAGGCACCCCACATGATAGGGGCCTAGGGGACGATCTCTGCCCTCCTGCCAGCACCGACTGCATCCTATCGGCGAGATAAGAGGAGAACCACCGCAAAACGGTGCCTCCCACTCCCAACTCGCCGAGCCGATGCAGAAGGATACCATGGTCGATGGTATCGAAAGCCGCTGAGAGGTCAAGTAGCACCAGGATGGAGGAATTACCCCCATCCCTGGCCCGCCAGAGATCATCCATCAGGGCGACCAAGGCAGTTTCTGTACTGTAGCTGCGCCTGAAGCCCGACTGATAAGGATCTAGATGATCTGTTTCATCCAGGAGCTGCAGAAGCTGAGTAACCACCACCTTCTCCACAACTTTCCCTAGAAAAGGTAAGTTGGAGACCGGACGATAGTTCTTCAAGTCAGCTGGATCCAGGGAAGGCTTCTTCAGGAGGGGTCTCACCACCGCAGCTTTTAACGACTGCGGTACGGATCCCTCCCTCAAAGAAGCAGTGACCACCGCCTGGATCCAGTCGTGTGCCACCTCCCTGCTGGCTGAGACCAGCCAGGAGGGGCACGGGTCCAATAAACAGGTAGTATAACCATTATTCTCCTAATACTTACAATACAATCTTCCCTTCTAATCGCCCTATACAATTTAATCTATAATAAAATATAGTCCAGTGGTAATATTACTTATCGTGTTATTGCTTACGTAGGCATGAATATGAATATATGAAATTACAATAATTTCATATAACTGTAACTATCCCTTTTCTCCTTTCCAGCTGTCATTACCTTTTGCGACATTTCTAATTGCAGCTGCTGTTCTATTTCTCTTTTATATTCAGCAAGTTTTACATGAAGAGACTCAGATAAATGACGCTGAGGATACATGTCTGCAAACTGTTCATCAATTAGGTGAAGTTTCTCAGCTATAAAAACAAAATATATGAAGTGTTCCATTATTGAGGTATAAAAGTCTTTAGTAAAAAATATAAAAAGGAGAAGAAAATGAAACCAAATTATTTTGGTATTTCTTGTCGTATTCATATAATGTAGTATGATACAGAGGTTGAAAACAGAACTTAAAATGCAGACAAATTTAGAAAACTGGCTTAATGCACAGATGAGAAGCTGAGCAATGGAGTTCTTCAGAGAAATAGATGTTTTGGGGATCATGTGAACACATGCCATGTTTTAATCTTACAGTACCATATACTGTATATGACAAAGGGAGCAATAAGAATTCTGCTACTTGTCCTATAAAAAACGATCTGCAAAGCAACACCCAGTGTCAAAATTAATGAAAGAGAATAGTGGAGCCCATGGTTGTTTGCTTGCAGATGTTTCTTTTTTAAAAAATAATTTTTATTAAACTTTTTTAAAAAAAGATTTTTACAATCTACTTATTTGATATTTATCCCATATCCTTTTACATCCATTTCCAATCCGTTTCTCCCTCTTTTCAGTTACAATTAATATACATATATATCCATCCTTGCGTAATTTTCTTTATATTAAACATTGTTTCACAATATTTGTCTATCAAGTTTACAATAGTACTGTTAAATACAAAGATATTTCATTTTTACAATTCCTTAGCATCTTTCAGACTTCTATACCTTAAGTTTAATCATTCATGACCTATCCATCTATTATTTAACCATTTATACCAGTGGTTCTCAACCTTCCTAATGCCGCAACCTGCAACCGGCCCCCACACCCCCACCGCGACCCACCCCGCTGCTGCGACTCCTGCGGCGACCCCTGCCCCGCCGCCGCCATCTGGGTTCTTTTACCCTCTGCGCATGCACAAAGTGTTCTGCGCATGCGCAGAGGGTAAAAGAACCCAAATGGCGGCGTCCGGGCGAAGTCTCGACCCCTGGTCGCGACCCCCAGGTTGAGAACAGCTGATTTATACCAATCATCCCATATCTTATAATAATCTGATTCCTCTTTATCATTCATTTCTTGTGCGAGCCTGTCCATCTCTGCACACTCTAAGATTTTTTTGATCATGGACTCCTCTGACGGTATTTTATTGTTTTTCCAATTCTGCGCAAATGTTATTCTTGCTGCTGATTATATGTAAAATTAATTTTGAGTCTTTTTATCCTGGTTCCCTGTAAATATCCCTAGTAAAATAGTTCCGGTTTCGTTTCTATGGGTTGGCTAGTTATCTTTTCAATCCATTTCTTTGTCCTTTGCTAATATTGCTTTGCTTTGAGACATGACCACATGTGGTAGTATGTTCCGGTATCGTGTTTACATTTCCAACATTCTGGCGACGTGTTGGAATACATTTTTCCAATTCTTGCTGATGGAAGATGCCATCTGTAAAACATTTTATAAATGTTTTCTTTGTATGCAACAGACTTAGTCAATTTGTAACTTTTACTCCAGATCTTCTCCCATTTTTCCAGTTCTATGTTATAACCGAAGTTTTGTGCCCATGTTATCATCACCTCCTTTACCACCTCTTCTTCCATCTTATAGTTCAACAGATAGTTATAGAATTTTGTGATCATTTTATCCTCCGGTCCTAGTATAATCTTATCTAATTCGTTTTCTTCTCTCTGAAATCCATATTGTTCTGTGTCTTTTTTATGTCTAGATTTTATCTGTAAATACGGCCACCAGTCAATTTCTATTCCTTGCTCCTTTAATTCTACTCGTTTTCAGTTCTCCTTGTTCCTTTAATATTTCTTTATATGTCTTCATTTTGTCCATGTCCAATAGGTTTGGGTATATTAATGCTTACATTGTTGAAAGCCAGGTAGATATTTTGTTATAGTGATTTCTTTTGATTTTTAGCCAAACTTGTATAAGTGCATCTTTAATTAGGTGTCTTTGGAAGTAGTTATGAGTCTTACTTTTACCATCCCACAGAAAGGCATACCAGCCTCTCTGGAGATCGTGCCCTTCCATGGTCAGGATTCTTTTGTTTTTGAGTAATATCCAATCTTTAATCCAGGTGAGAGCTGCTGCGTGGTAATAGGTCTCCCAATCAGGAAGGCCAAATCCTCCTCTTTCTCTCTTATCTTGTAAAGATTTTAGTTTAATTCGTGATTTTTTCCCTTGCCATATATAATTTATTATTATCTTGTTTAACTCATTAAAAATCATTTTCCTAGTTTTATTGGAATTACCTGCTTGCAGATGTTTCATTACCCGACTAGGTAATACTATCAGTGCTGGGGAATGTGGGATTTGCTCCCTGTTTATATACAATAACTTGCAAGCTAATGTATGTAAAGATGGAGCAAACTCCATACACGCTAGCACTGATGTTACCTGATTGGTAATGAAATGTCTGCAAGCAAACCACCAAGTTCCAAGAGTATCAAGGATTACATAGTTCAATCCTGAGCTACAGATATCCTCTTCTATTGGAACATAACCTCCATTTACAAACTGTAATATATCTATGTCTAACAAAAATAAGGCAAATGTAATTGAGGACTGAGAGGTACCTGTACACATTTCAATACTAAAATGCCTAAGAGGTTTTGGCCCTCATCTAAAACCCTGCTAAAGAATATACAGTACATACATCCACTGAAGCTACATAGATAATTTGCTGAGTTGCCTGAGGAGAAGTCAATTATAGTACTAAACTTACCAAGAGAGTCTTTGTAAAGTGCTGAACTTGTCTGAGTTTCTGCACTGCAGGTCTCCTTACAGAAATTGTATTCCACCAATTCTGTTAATATCTGTACAAGAAAGCCTTGGAGAAGTACAATTAATAACAAAGCTATCTCTCATAAGGAGAATATAAAAAAAGAATGCTATGCTATAACACACAGTCCCAAACCTTGGGCTGCGGACCGGTACCGGTCTGTGACCCAACAGGAACCAGTCCGTGCAAACAAGTGAAGCTCACAGGCAGGATCCAGGCAGCGTGAAACCACCCCCTCCCGTCTGCGGAAAAAACACTCTCCAAGGAATGGATCCCCAGCACCCAAAAGGTTGGGGGCCACTGCCATAACAGTAAAAAGGCAAAGGACAGTTCATGGAATTTAAAGCAAAAAAATGATCTTCTAACACTGCAGTCATATCAGTCACCAAATCCTATCCCTATTTTGCCCAATTCATTTCCTCAAAACATTACACTAAACCAAAAATGACATTTTACAAATGCATACTCTAATGGCAGTTTATGTTTTTAAATATACTGAATGCTGATCATCCTTCTGCTTTAATTTTATACTAAAATAGAAGGTTTGTTTTAAAGCAGGGACTGAGAAGGTTTTTGTAGTTTTGTAGGATATTTTTTTAAGTTCAATCTGCACAGTAAACAGGAATAAGATCTCTGTAATGGACAAGATTAGCATTTTTAACATTTTAGTTAGGTTTTTATGACATCCATTTCCTCAACATCTTTGAGCAGCTTATAATGACGCGTACATATCATTAAACAGTTTAAAACAAATAAATTGAAAGTCATACCTTTCGTGCTGGTTTTTGTTGAATCTGAAATCTGTAAACAGAAATCCATTTATTCAAAACAATGTTCATTACTAGGAGCTGAATACATAAATTTTGTTGGAAATAATATTCTTTTACCAGCATTTTATAAAGGTCACTTGTTGGACTGATCCTAATTAGCTGGAGCAGATCTTGTATACTAAGCTCCTACAAAAAAAGAAAAATAAGTTCTTAACCATCATCTACATATTTTAAATTCTACATAGTTGAGAACAATAAAATAAAATATCACGATATTGGAAATGGCAAAAGATAGTATTTCAACATGTCAACATTTTCTCCTTTTCTATAGCCAACAAAATGTCTCCATCTACAATTCCCACCGTTAACATATATATCTATTACAATCAATCTTATGAATACTGTACTCCTCAAACCATTATTAAGTAATAGAAAAGGGTTTTTCAATGTCTTAAATATATGGGACAATTCTAAAGATGGCTCAAAAATTCAGTCCAAATAGAGCTACAGTATTACTAACTACCATTATCTAAAAAGGTCATGTGATACCAGTGCTTGATTAAAACTGCTAGATCACCAGTCTTTTTTCAAATTCCATTTAAGGGTTTCTTTGGTACTGAATTTAAAACCCTTTAGAATCAGAAGGTAGAGTACCTCAAGGAAATCTTCAGATGTTAGTTTGTCCTCTCTCCAGAGAGAAATGCATTTGATCTTTTTCATTGCCAAACGAGACACAACTCTTATACCAAACATTTCTATAGTTTTATACTCCATATTAGTGTCTTATTCAGCATTAGAAAGTACACCTTTCTGGATTACTAATTCACTGCATATTATTTTTATTCCTTAACATTGTTTAAAATCTTTTTGATATATTAACTATGCAAAATGTCAAGAGCAACTTGGTTATTAGATAAAAATGTAAGAAATAAACACATACATACCACTTTAGATTTTCTGTCACCTTGAAATCTTATTGTTTTTCCTGTCTGTCTAATATTCCTAGAGAACTTTGTCTTTCCACTTCTGCTTTTGAAAATACTTGTGGAGTTATAATCCATTCTTAAGTTTCTTAAGGAAATTTAAAATGTATATGCCTTTTACATTTAAACATGTAAAAGTACTACAATTCTCTCCCTGACTCCTTTACCCCATTAGCATCAGCAGCATAAGTATGCGTTCATACAAATAGTTTTAGATATGTCCTAAACCCGTGGTGGCGAACCTATGGCACGCGTGCCAGAGGTGGCACGCGGAGCCATAGAAGCCGGCACGCGAGGGTTGCCCACCGGCAAACCGGAAGTGCGAAAAAACTTTTCGCACTTTTTCGCACTTCCGGTTTGTCCGTTTTGTAGTTTTTTGCATTCCAGAGCTTCAGGGAGCTTCCCTGAACCCTCCGGAGTGCAAAAAACAGCATACCGGCAAACCGGAAGTGTGTTTTTTTCGCACTTCCGGTTTGCCGGTTTCGTCGTCCCAGGCTCCAGTAAGCCTTTGCGCGTGTGTGTGTGTGTGTGTGCGCATGCGCAGGGGGCAGCGTGGGGGGGTGTTGTGTGCATGCGTGGGGGGGAGGGAATGGGTGTGGGCATGCGAGCGCGCGCGAGCGCGCCCCCCCCCCTTTTTGGCACGCGAGCCTAAAAAGGTTCGCCACCACTGCCCTAAACATTTGAACATTCCCTATGAAAAAGCCTCTCAAATACTTCATAGGTTTACCTAGCAAAAAAGGAATTTGTCACTTCTTCCTTCTATCATAATGCTGAGCTAATGAACCAAATGTTAATATAAAGCACCTTCTTGTGCTCATAAAATACTACAAAGTTGCCTGCCTCTAATACAGTATTAAGAGGGGACACTTAGGGACACTTCTTGCCAGGTTCTTAATCACTAAACTAAAATTGAAAACTATGTTTTAACTCTTCGGTTTCGTTAAAAAATGCTGTTAGCTACCTCAAACAAACTGCAGGGCATTAAATAAATAAATGGGAGCTGTGAAGAAGCCTAGCTTAAAGCTGCTTGGAAAAATTTAGTGATTTCAATTTTTTATGGATTTTAGTGGCAATCAGTGCAAATTTTGAGATTTTACTTGGTGGCATGCACCCAAGCAAACTGAAAGTCCTAGCAGGAGTTTGAAATCTTGCTTGGATTTCTGCTCCCTCTTGTCTCTGAGAGCTGGCTGAAAGAGCTTCCTGCCAAAGGATTTCAGTTTTGTGCCTGCTTGGATTTTGGCTATCAGGCACAGAGCTGAAATCCTTTGGCAGGGAGTTTTTTCAGCTAGCCCCCAAAGATGAGAAGTCCTCAGCAGATGGCAGCAGCTTGCAACTTTCTCTGCCAGCTTCCCCACTGGCTTTCTGGGAAAGCTGGCAAAAAAGATTGCAAACAGAGATCACATGACTGTAAGATGCTTGGCAACTGGTCGTAAGTACAAACAGGTTGCCAAACATTCAGATCATGATCACACGAAGGTGGTGCAATATTTTGCGATAGTTGAAAGTGCTTTACAGGCCATAAACTACCCTTTCCAAGACTGTCATTAATTTGAACTACAGTTAAGCAAACTGCCTTAGGTTGAGAAATTATTGTAATAGATTAAAAAAAATTGGATACTAGTTCTAAATTAAGAAGGCACACTGTAACAAAAAACAAAAAAGCTACTCAGCTCCTATTTTGGTTTCAGAAACATGAAAGTCAGGATATAACAACAAGATTGCAACTTGATTGGCAGAAACATGCTCAGGAAATATCTCTCCACTTTCGAAGAGGAAAGTACTTACTTTATCCTTTTTTAATCCACTTTCTGGGTAAAAAACAGACAGTGAATATTCATAGCCACATCTCCTCAAATGATCTGCCACCAAACTATTACATGCAACAATGATCAATGAACTGCATTCACTAGAAGTAGCCTTTGGGAGAATTTCTCTACATAAAACTGGATTCATTAGTTCATGTATGAGCTGCTTACGGAGTTGCATCTGAAACAACAACAAACAATTCATTACTGTTGTTATAAACTTCCGTCCTAAAGAAAAGCACGGTATATACATTATAACTAGTGAAGTTTTAAATCTGGAAAGGTGAAACGGAGTTATGTGTTACAGGTTATGCATAATGTGGTATTGGTTTTGTAATAATTTACATTAAGGAGAAAGCTATGGTTTGGGGATATATTTTGGAATGGCTTTAGAGAAGCACAAGGTGGATATCACTAATTAAATGTTATGAATGTCACACTCCAAATTAAAGTTAATGTTTTGATCTGATCTCCATTGAGAATATTTGAAAAGCTCCCTTGAATAAAATGAAAATGCACTCTAATTTTAAAGATTAGGACTGGGCAATCTTTTGGCAGCCAAACTATAATTTGAGCAGAGCAAGAGCTTTATGAGCAAAATTGGTAGTCACATCATAGATCTGGGCAGTGCTGGAATGCTTTGATTTCCACAGCAAGGATGTCTTAATTTCTGTATTAGGGTTAAATCTATGTTAGGTGTATACAAGCTTGCACATCCCACAGCTAAAATTGGAGCAACATCTTTCAGCTGTGGCTAGGGGGACCTTTGCACAAATCCGTCTTGTGCACCAATTGCGACCTTACTTGGAGAGGGAGGCCTTGCTCACAGTCACTCATGCCCTTGTCACCTCACGGCTAGACTACTGTAACGCGCTCTACATGGGGCTACCCTTGAAGACCATCCGGAGACTCCAACTGGTACAGAATGCAGCTGCGCGAGCGGTAGTGGGTGTGCCGAGATACACCCACGTAACACCTCTCCTTCGCCAGCTGCATTGGCTACCAATTAGTCTCCGGTCGCAATTCAAGGTGTTGGTCGTTACCTTTAAAGCCCTACATGGCTCAGGGCCAGGTTACCTGCGGGACCGCATCCTACCACATACCTCCCTAAGACCGGTTAGGTCCCACAGAGAGGGCCTTCTCCGGGTCCCGTCGGCTAAACAATGTCGATTGGCGGGGCCACGGGGGAGGGCCTTCTCTGTGGGAGCCCCGTCCCTCTGGAACCAACTTCCACCAGAGATCCGGACCATCCCCACCCTGCTGGCCTTCCGTAAAGCCTTAAAAACATGGCTCTTCCGGCAGATGGGGTGAATAGGACAACCAGATTCCCCCTGAATGTTGCTCTTACAATGTTTTTTTTAATTATATTTATAATGTATATCATGACTATTGTTTTTAAAATTGTACGCTTCTTATTTATGTTGTACGCCGCCCTGAGTCCCACGGGATTGGGCGGCCTATAAGAGCGTTTAATAAATAAATAAATAAATAAAATGGCAGGAATTTAAAATTTAATAATTCATATGAAAGTGGCTAAAAAGAGAACCACGTTTCATACCTCTGAATTTAAATTACTGTATGAATCGTAGATTACATGATTTTTTTTCTTCCCCAAAAATGCACTGAAAGAAAGTGTATGCAACTGGTAAGAACATCTTTCTAATAAATGTATGAATCAATAAGTCATCACAAACTGTATATCTGTAAGGTGTCACAAATTTTATCACTACCGCTAGCAATATACTAAATATTTTAGTATACCCAGCATCATTTAAAGTATAAGCTACTGCATTTCTAACAAAAATTTAAATTAAATTGGTATAACTTGGTATAACATTCATCTGATTTTGCCAAGATTGAGACCCAAATTATCCTAATTTTAATCTATTTTAAATCAAAGACCTTAAGTGTGTCCAAAACGCCTCGGTTTTTAAATGTCTGGTATAATTGTTTCCGGAGGTCATCTTGTGACAGAGCTTTAAATTCAGATGAAGACATCAGAATCTGAAAACATGAAAAAATCAATGTAATATTTTTATATCCATAATCCAATTTCACAATAACACATTTGGCAATATAAATGGACTCCATTAAATACTAAGCACCACATGCTGAAATCTACATTGCAACATGTTAGAAATTAAATGTTTGGAAGAATGAGTAATGTGCTGCAGCAAAACAACAAAAAATGGTATAACGTATCACTCATCTACTACAACTTTCTTTACTACAACTTAAGCTTTCATAGACTAGAATTCAGTTTGTCAAATGCATAAAGACTTAAATGCTTAGTTTGAATACCTGAACTATATAAATAATGGTACAGATTCATTTTGGGAAGTTAAGGTCATAAATAACAATAGCGATAATCAACTCAGTTTAGATCTGAATTTATAGAATTATTTTATAGAATTAAAAAGAACAGATATGTAGATGAAAATAAATGAAATACTGAAAGCTTCAATAAAAACAATAATCAGTAAAATACTCATCATATAAAGCCCATGTATTATTTTATTATTATTATTCATTTGCATCCTGCCTTTTATTATTTTTACAAATAACTCAGGACAGTGAACATCTCCAACACATCTTCCTCCTCCTATTTTCCCCACAACAACCCTGTGAGGTAGGTTGGGCTGAGAGTGAGTGACTGGCCCAAAGTCACCCAGCTGGCTTTCATGGCTAATATTGGACTCACAGTCTCCTGGTTTGCATCCTGGTGCATTAACCTCTAGACCAGGAGTGTCAAACTCAAGGCCCGCAGGCCAGATTCAGCCTGCGGGGTACTTAGATCTGGCCCATGGGGCCACCCTGGAAACAGCAAAGGACCGGCCCACGGTGCCTCTGTCAGTGAAAACGGAGCTCAGGAGAGCAGTATGTGGCCCGAGCTCCGTTTTTGGCTGCAACGGCCTCCTGCAGCACTCCGCCAGTGAAAATGGCACTCGGGAGGGCCACATGCGGCCCTCCCGAGCTCCATTTTCGCTGGCAGAACACTGCAGACCATAGCAGTCATAAACGGAGCCTGGGAGGAGAGCCCCCCCCCGACACAAGTGATGTCGAGGTGGCAATGCCCACCCCGGCCACACCCACCCAGCCCCCAAGGTCAAACACAACCCTGATGCAGCCCTCAATGAAATCGAGTTTGGCACCCCTGCTCTAGGCCAAACTGGTTCTCAATTGTAATTGTAAACAACAGATTTTTAAAAATCAGTTGCTACTTATCTTTTTAGCCTTCTTCAACTTGGCTCTCCAGATGTGCTGTATTTTAACACCTATAGCTTTCAGTGTTGGGTAGTACCGGTAGCTGAATATTACATAGTGAGATCCAGCACATCTGCAGACCAGGTTCTGAAAGGAAGGTTAAGTCAGACTATCATTAAAAGTTGCCAGACTCTAATGCCCTAAGCCCACTTTATGCATTTTTATTTACTTGCTAGATGTATACTCCTGTTTTGTGTCCTTACAATGACCTAGAAAAGCTTTCCTCTCATTTGTTACTTTTCCATTTTGTATCATGTAAGTTTGAATTTTATTTACAAATAAAAGAAACTAGCAAAGGCAATTTAATTACTGTGATAGAAAGCTTCATACTCTAATATTTAAATAACAATACCAAAAGCAGCATTCCACCCATTGCTCTGCAAAGAACAAAGCAATAATAAGTTCACCCCAGTTTAAAAAAAAATCATTCCTCCAGAATTTCTGCTCCACTTCCGCCTCATAGACATCACACTTCCCAGGCTACTTTCCCACCCCTCTCCATCCACAGCCTTGCTCGCTTCAGGGTTTACTTTGTACACACTGGGGATCGGAGAAACGTGGGAGGTGAAAACTTGCGCTAAGAACAGACAGACACAACGCACCAAACTCGACACCGCTGCAGAGAAGAAAACCGCAATTCCACTACCGATCCACCAAAACAAACCCAAACAGGCAAAAGGTCTCCTCACGCCCCTCCCCCGAAGGAATCGCGTCCAATGACAATGCGCCCTGAACCGCCTCTTCCAATCCCGCCGTTGTTGCTATTGCTACCATCAACGATCAGACGGGTTGCTATCCCAGAAGTCTCACGAGAACGCGCGGGGCTATTTTCTAATTCGCGCTTTAAAAAAAAAGGGGGGGGGGCTTCTGACGACATCAAACAGCGCCGAGTGTTCTGCGGAGGAAGAATTTGATTATCTTTTCCGCTCTCTTTGAAACCCGGCAGCTGTACGGCCTCAGGTGAGCTGTTGTTTTTTTCTTTTCTTTTCACGGATTCTCTAAAAGTGGATAGATGGTATTTATAGTATTTTGTTTTTTAATGGGAAAAGAGAGAAGCAGCAGCAGTGCACTATAAAAGTCGAAATTTTCAACAGTGAATAAGTGAAATATAAGGTTGTTTCTAACCCTGGAAAATCTCTTGAAAGTCAGATGGAATCTCTGGTGTAGAATTCAGATATTTCAGGTTATCTGGCCCGCCCCTGGAGGGCTATTGAATTTGGAATTAGCATCATCTGGGTAGCCAGTTTTTCCTGTTTAACATTTTATTATGATCATCTGGAATATATTTTCCAATCTCTGCTTTCTATTATCTTTACTTATATTTAAGCCATATATCAGGTGCCCAAGGAACAGATTATCTCCATAAATGAACAAATAAATACCATAGTACAATTATCTGAAACTTTGCTGAGTTTATTTAAAAGAAATAGAAAGCTTTATTCTGATCGAATATACTATGTTTTTTAAACTTAAGCATAGTTATAGCCAGGTGAAAAGGTGAGGATAATATTATGCATCCCATCCCCCAGTAATATCTTTTAAAAATATTATTTACATAAATAATTGTGAGAAATTTTCAACTGGCAAAAATATAAAAAGGGTTATTTTTCATAATGTACTAGTGTGTTTCATAACTTGTATTGACTGTTGAACAGTAGAATTGATATTGGAATACAATGTAAATATTAGAATTGATATTTCAGTAAATGTGAACTGGAATTTATGATACAAATCTCGGATAAGAGGTTGGGAAAGAACTTTGCATTATTGGAATGCTACTCAAACAAAATTATATTTTGTGACAAACAGTAAATTTAAATTTTAAGCATTTTCTTTCCAACCTTTACTATAATTCGTTAATAAAAATATATATTTAAAATTTTCATTCCCATTGAGGTGGAGTCAATTACAATACTTTATGTATAAATACAACTTCAAATAGTATCATATAGCAAGAACTTCAGAGGATTCATTATCTTCACTAATCAAGACTGTTATAAATGCTTTAACATTTAATATATGTCACAATATTTTTTTCTACAAACCACTTCTTTTCTAGCTACATGATTTTGTTCTCTTTCAGAAGAGGCCATATTTTCATTATGTCGGGAAGCTACTATTTTGTAATTGTAGGTCACCATGATAATCCTGTATTTGAAATGGAATTTCTACCAGCTGGTAAAGTAGAATCTAAGGTATGAAATCTTGTTCAAATGCACAATATATAGTATCAAATCATTCTATCACTTACTCAGGTTCTTTGTTAATTTGATTTTGGAACTTAATATAGTTTTTATTTGTTGTTATTGAAAATTATTTTATATATACAAGTCTGCAGCCATCTCACCTGGATTAAGTATCCTGATGAATATCTATTTATTTGATTTCTGTCTTCCTGTCTACCATATAAATTGGACCAACTTTTATCCCTTAACTATGATTTAGTATTAAAGGATATATTTCAGTATGAATAAATGTTTGCAATCACCTTTTTTTCTCCTAAAAACTACAAAAATAAATTTTCTAAACTATATACAAGTATATATGTTAGTATATAATATTGCATTAGTCTGAATTTATTCTGTTCATAGTTGTATATTATAGTACCTATTTTATATTGTTTAAGCAAGTAACAATGTATGTTATGTATGGAAAAATATCTAAGTTATTTTATACTTTTTGTTTTCAGTATTTAGAGTTGAGCTTTATTTTTCCTCTCAGGATGACCATCGCCACTTGAATCAGTTCATAGCTCATGCTGCTCTTGACCTAGTAGATGAAAACATGTGGTTAACAAATAATATGTATTTGAAGACTGTGGATAAATTTAATGAATGGTTTGTTTCTGCCTTTGTCACTGCAGGCCATATCCTTTTTTGTTGCAATGCTATAAGAAGAACATTTCAGAATAGAGATGGAAAGCCTATGGCCTTTCAAATGTTTGTAAACTACAATTTTCCACATTTCTTACCATGAGCCATGGTAGAGCAGTGGTTAGAATGTAGTACTGCAGGCTACTTCTTCTGACCGCTGGCTGTTCGAGTCTCACCGACTCAAGGTTCACTCAGGCTTCCATCCTTCCAAGGTCAGTAAAATGAGGACCCAGATTGTTGGAGACAATATGCTGACTCTATAAACCGCTTAGAGAGGGCTGTAAAGCACTGTGAAGCGGTGTATATAAACTGCTATTGCTATTGCCATGGTCGTTGAAATAGTTGGTGTATTTAAGTTGCATCCAGAAGTCTATAGGTTTCTCATCCATTTTATAATATGTAGTTATCAAATATGATTCTAGGATGGTTAAAAATGCAGAGATTCAGCAATAAGCATAATACTTAAAGCCCTTAATGGCATAGAACCACATTACTTGCAGGATTGCCTCTGTCTATTTCACTAGGTCAGATAGGATGGGCACATTCCAGGTCCCTTAAATGTTTTCCTCTAACAGAAGCTAGGAAGTGCACCCTGCCGTGTGGAATATCCTCTCTACAGAGATCTGGTGAGCCTCCACCCTCCTTACTTCCTTTAGCTGGCCCACAAGTGTTGGTGTAGAATGAGGTTGAAGCCCAGTAATATGTTATGTTGATATGTTAGTGTTCTGGGGCACCATGAGTTTTATTGTAATTGCAGCTTTCTATAGTTCTAAGGTCTGCGAGGCCTACCATCACTTCATGGTGAATTCCCTGCTAAGAAAACATCTCTACTTGTGTTGTATTGAACCAGGTTAATTTAGTCTGAGGAGCATTATTCAGGGAATCAAATGCTCTGCCATCTGATATGAAAAATATTTTCCAATGTGGAAAAATAGTTTTATCTTTATCAGAAAAGAGAGATTTCAAGGATAATTAGGCCATTAAGATAGAATAGCAGTCTTGATCTTCATATTTCACAAACTGGCCACCTGAACAAAATGCTGTGCTTATGGCAAGGTTCACTCTAATTAGAAGCAGATTTCAATTAGTCCTTCCTTTGATGGATGATACAGTGCCCTGTTCTTACCAAAGGGTTAAATTCAGAAATTGCATATTGGGCAGATAATCTTTCTTTAATACATTAAAAACACACACCCCTATGTTGGAGGTGGTATTTGTTCTGCTGAAGCACTGTCATTCTAAAAAACACCTGAAAATTTACTAGTATGCTTCTTTCTATTGCCACTGCATACTGTAGCTTCTTGGAGTAGTATTTCATACTACTGTACATTTAATTCTATTTTAAGTTCAATTTCCTAAATTCATATCACACATTGAATTAGCTAACTACAAGGGGTAGCTTTGTGCGTATATGAAAGTTTAGATGGCTAGTTTCTAGTTTGGTGTGTGGTGGGAACATGTCCAAATTCTGATAGAATATAGAATGCACAGGCATGATGGTATCCATTCTGCTTACACGCAACAGAATTGTGTAATGAGTGACCTGCTTTTTGTATTAGTTTTTGTAAGATAGGGTGATCATTTTGTCATAAAAAGTAGATTCATGATGTAGTCATATTTGGAACGGATTAAGGGAAAAATCTATCAAATGTTGTATTTAGATATTTAAATATTCATTAATTTCTGCTTAGAACTCATCTTTCCGGATCTGAATTTTCTTATGTATTTCTTACCTATTCTAACTTCCCCATAAATTCCGGATATCTGTAATACATGGAAGAATACAGGTAGACTTACAACCATTCGTTTAGTGGCTCTTTGAGGTTATAATGGCACTGAAAAAAGTGACATGACTGTTTTTCAAATGTCACTACAGCTTCCCCATGGTCATGTGATCAAATTTTGGACTCTTGGCAACTGACATGTATTGAACGTATCGACACGGTTGCAGCGGCCCAGGTTCAGGTGATCACCTTTTGTGACCTGACAAAGTCAATGGGGAAGAAATTCACTTAACAACTGTGTTATTAAAGATTCACTTAGCAACTGTGGTAAGAACTGTTGTAAAATGGGGCAAAACTCACTTAGCATCTGTCTTGCTTAGGAAAGGAAATTTTGGGCTCAAGTAAATAGAGGACTACCTGTATACAGGTAATTCTCAATTTATGACTGTAGTGGAGCCTGCCCATTATGGTGACAACCGTTGAGTGAGAGAGCTTTCCTTAACAACTCCCACCCCCCACTTTTTCTGGTGCATCAGTAAACAAACGTGTGGGTCGTTAAGTGAGCATGGGCTACCTCATGGGTGGGGAGGTCTGCCATCCACCTGGGTCCATAAAGGAGGCAGAGAAGCAGCAAAACGCTTTGCAAAGCGAAAAACAGCTCAGCAAGGGGAAGAGCCCAGTTAGATTAGGGCCTAGTGCTGTATTACAATGCCAGAGAGGCTTCCAAAGAAGCCTCTGTGCTTGACTGATGCTTGTGGGCTGAGCCTCTGCTCCAATCAGCTGGTCATTGGTAGACTGCAAATCTCTCCTAGGTTTTGGGGAAGACAGCTGCTGCATGCAAAGGCGGCAGCTTCAGGATAAGCTTCCCAAAACCAGAAACGTAAATTTCTTAATAAAGAAAGCAAAACAAGCTGAGAGGGACAGACTTCCTGATCTTCACACACACACACACACACACACACACACAGACACACACACACACCTTATTGGATGCTGAAACTACATTATCTGTCTCTGCCCTCCAATTTCAATCCCTTGTAACCACTTAATTTGCTAAATTTACTGCATGCTGGAAAGAGAGTGACAACATCTGTAAGTTACCTACCTTGAAAGTTACTGTCAGGCTAAAGAGGAGAGGAAAAGAAGAAAACAAGCAAAAAAAAAATCTTTCTGCAGCTTGTTTGCCTTGAGATGAAGAAAAAGTTCAGCAATAAAGAAAAAGCGGCCAAAGCGCAAACATGCACCAAATGGCCATGGCAGAAGCTGGGTCCTAAAGGGAGCCAGGAAGCTTTGGAATGCATAGATCAAGGAATTGTCAGAGCACTGAAAATGGATGCTTTCCAGAGGCATGGGGAGCAGGCCCAAGACCTGCAGGGTTTCTTCAGCGCGGGATGGGGGAGAGAGATGGGGATGTTGCAAGCATTCCTGTGGTCAGTTGTAAGGATGAATGACCGTGGGGGGACTGCAACTGCTGTAAGTTTGAAATTGGATTGTTTGTAGCTTTTGGGAGGAGGTGTCATAACTTCAAAAGGCTGTTGTTACTGACGGTATCTCGAAGACTACTTACTCAACAAAATATATCTACAAACATACCTTTTCTGTGATTATTTTTCATCTTTTTTCCTCTTTCAGCCTATATGTTTTCAGTAATAAGTACTTCAATCTCAGATAGTCATTCTATTATTTATAGCTTCTTCATTCTTTATACCTGTAAAAAGTATACTGATTTAAATCGATACAATTAAAAGCAGAGAACTATCACCATAAATAGAGCAAAAATTAATATAACAAAAATCATTTATCAAAATCCTGGGCAAGAAGAGTCAGCTTTGTGGTCATGAACCAAAGAATACTTTTTGAAAAACCTGTTTTTTATAACTTACAGATATTAAACAAAATTTTTTGGATGTCATCTGTATAAAGAAATGTAGTTTCTAAAACAAATGAAAACCTAATTGGAAAGGCTGCACTCATTTGTTAAGAATTGGATTTCAAAGATGCTGTGGTCTAGCATCTGGACACTTGGTTATATACTTTTCTTCTCCAGTCCCTTCTTAGTCTGAGCCTTAAATGTGGTACTGAGTGAAGAATTGTAGGGTCATTTTTCCCAGTTGCCATAGCTTATGGCAGAGTTTCTCAATCTCAGCAACTTTAAGATGGGTGGACTTCAATTCCCAGAATTCCTGGAAGTTGAAGTCCACCTATCTTAAAAGTTGCCATGTTTGAGAAACACTGGCTTATGATGTTCTCCCTGCAATATATTTGTGTGTGTCCACTTCAATTTTTCACATATTTGGTTGGGAAAATATATTCTGTTCAAAAGGTTTTTTTAATATTTTTGCTGCCTTTTTTATATAGGATTTAAATTGTGTGGCATGTAGCTTTAGCCAGACTGCATGTAAATCCTTAAAAACACATTTGTTTTCTTAACTTTTTCTACATATGAGATTTATAATGCTTCATGATGTAAGACAAGAAGATGGAATCAAAAACTTCTTTAGTGATGTCTATGATCTGTATATAAAGGTAAAAGCTATATCTATTTTATCTATCATACAATGAATTGTGTATTAAATGGGAATTTGGCTTAGGAAATAACCTACAGGCAGTTCTCGACTTACAACAGTTCATTTAGCGACCGTCGAAAGTTACAACGGCACTGAAAAATGTGAGTTATGACTTTTTCACAGTTACCACCTTTGCAGCATCCCCATGTTCATGTGATAAAGATTCAGATGCTTGGCAACTGGTTCATATTTATGACCATTGCTGTGTCCAAAGATCATGTGATTGCCTTTTGTGACGTTCTGACAAGCAAAGTCAATGGGGAAACCAGATTCACTTTACAACCAGGTTACTAACTTAACAACTGCAGTGATTCACTTAACAACTGTGGTAACTAAGGTCGTAAAATGGGGGAAAACTCACTTAACAAATGTCTCACTTAACAGCAATTTTGGGCTCAATTGTGGTCGTAAGTTGAGGACTACCTGTATTTGGCTAAACTATTCACTTGCCCTGTATGCAGATTTATAGCAACCAAAGTTGGAGAATGTAAATTGTGTACTTTAATTCCATTTTGCATTATGAAAAAACATTACTGTTTATGGTACTTTTGCTTATTCATTGATAGGCAGTGAAGGCCTAGCATACTTGCATGACAGATACGTTAAACTACTTCTTTAGCTGTGTAAAACCTGCTGTTCTGAAACAGAATATTCTAGTGAATTCAATAATGATCTACTCCTCCTCTATAGGTTTGTCTGGTAATAGGGTAGGAAGAGAATGTTGAGGAATTCTCGGGAATATTCTGTTCCCAGAACAGCAGTTTTTGCATAGATCTATGAACTGGATGGAGATAGAATGGATTGTTCCAGGAACTAAAATCAGTATGATAGATTAGATAGTTAATGTAGATCAATATTCTTTGAAAGTTCTCATTGCAGAAATAGAAATAAGTTCCTGGAGGAGAAACAAGGCATTATCTGTCTACTTTTCCATCTAAAACCAGAATCAATAATTAATGGTAGGTTGCTATAAATTTTCAGAGCATTAGCACAGGCCAAGTGGTTCAATACAGGTCTTCAGGCAAATTGATTCTTAAACTGTTCTCACTATATTCTTTCTTTCTTCAGTTTGCAATGAATCCTTTTTATGAAGCTAATTCTCCAATTCGATCCACCGCTTTTGATAGAAAGGTTCAGTTTCTTGGAAAGAAGCATCTTTTAAGTTGAATTATTCCATCTGTAACATGACATGAAAAACCTATTGAGTGAAACAACAAAGAACAAAGTGTTTAAGTTTTACAAAGCAAGAAAACTTCAGAAGTCCAGCAATTTCTCTATCAAAGCTGACAACTTTAAATGTGTATACATGTATATGTATGTAAATGCCAAAATAAATGCTAATATGTGTCTTGGAATTTTCAAGCACCATTTACTAAAATGATTGATAGCATATAGACCACACTTTCTGGGAAGTTTTTATTGTAGAAGAGCTTCAGTTCAGGGCTAATGTATGAAGGTAATTAGATATCCAACTATGAGTTGTAAAGAAAAAGTATTGGGGTATGCCTGAAAAACTAAGTACTTCTAGTCATGAACAAAGTTAATCTGCTTTTAGTTTGATAAGCTAATACAGATAGTCCTCAACTTACAGCTGGTCCTTTAGTGACCATTCAAAGTTATGACGGACCTCCCCCCCAAAGTTACAGGCCAATTCTGAAGTTCTGTCCCCTCCAGCCACATGACCATATTTCAGTCACTTGGCAATCAGCCTCATTTATGACTGTTTGCTGCATCCTGTGATCACAATTTACTACATTTTTGCCAAACCCCCACATTTACTTTGTTTTCAGCAAAAATGCCCCATATTGAACAATGAGTTCACTTAATGACTGCCCTAAATAAAGGTGGTAAAATCAAGTCAGACATGTGCTGCCTGCCACAGTGTTCCATTACATTAGTAAGTTGAGGACTTGCGCGTGCAGTGGGTGGGAAAGTGAGCACGTGTGTGCAGCTCTTTGTGCAAGCAGGGGGCGCATGTGCCCGCCACTTGCACAAATAGAGCTGCATGTGCATGCATGCTTGCCCGCCGCTCACATCAGACCATCCCGTCCCCCTCCCCCCCATCAGTCCCCAAAGCTGGAAAGGTTGGAGACCACTGATCTAGTGTGTATTTTCATATATAACTTTTTGAATACCACTTTCTCTTTTCTCTGAACATATATTAGTAAAATAATATCTTCAGACAAAATTGCATACCTTTTTGTATAGCAGCAGGTGATCACGAGGTTGCTTGGCTCTTCTTTAGGCACATTAAATGTTTTTTTTATTCCATCTTTATTACAAGTAACTCAAGGCAGCAAACATACATAATACTTCCTCCTATTTTCCCACAAATGAGGTGAACTGGGCTGAAGGAGAGTGACTAGCCCAAAGTTACCCAGTCGGCTTTCATGCCCAAGGCAGGATTAGAATTTAGTCTCCTGGTTTCTATCCTGGTGCCTTCATATTTTCACAAGCATAGGTTATCTCAAAAGGAATGACATCCAGAATTTGAAAGTGGCAAACTCTGGCAGCTCTTGTATTTAAATATTGTGTGTGCTTAGGAATGCAGATCCATTAACTTCTATTACATAACTTTCCTATAGAGAATATTTCACTGCCTAAATGGACTGGATGGTGTAATAGCAAATTAATTGCTGGAAAATAAAAAAAAGTTGCTATATTGTTATGCTACAATAATTTTGTTCAGTGTTTTCTACAATGTTAAGTCTTTGAATCCATTAAATAACTGTCAAACTATTAAGATATAGCTTGAATGTATTGCAGTTTACCAAATAATTATGTATTTATAAACAAATTTAAATGGCTACCCATTTGTTCAGTGAATCTCTAATATACACAGCTACTATTGCCAGTTCACTGAATAGTTCAGACAAATCCTTAAATACCTATCTTAACTATTTCACTGATTTTTGAATTAATATGTATCTTGTAGTACTTTTCACAGGCATTCTGGAAAATATTCCTTAAATGTAAAGGTACAGTTGCATAAATGACTTAAATGTCAGTTATATGTTTGTAGGGTGTAGTGCAAATATTTACTGTACATTTTCTGAAAACTCTTAATTTTTAAAGGACAGAATGTATTCTAGTTAACAAAACATACACAATAAGCGCCCCCTACTGTTTGCAAACAAGTCCCAAAACTATGAATCTTGCAGCACCACAGCAGTTGTTCGCCCTTACGAACAACCAACAGAGGCTCTACAGATCCGCCCCTCGGGAGCTCCATATGGGTTTGCATGAGGCTTCGCCTGGCACATTAGAGGCCAAAATGGAGCTTCTAAGAAGCGGATCCACCCTCAGGAGCTCCATTCGGGCTTCATGCTCCCAATTGCTTTCCCACCCATCCGACCTGCCACGCCAGGTCACTTACCTTGTGAAGATCCAGCAGTCTCCTCCAGCCTCGTGCCCCCCTCCAATGCTCTGTTTGGGCCTCCCCCAGCCCGTTGCAAGCTGAAATGGAGCTTCTGTGGGATGGATCCGACGCTCCGTTCAGGCCTCCTCTGGCCCATTGCAGGCCGAAATGGAGCCTCTGAGGGACGGATCCGGCCAGCAACCGGCTGGCGGAGGCCCAAATGGAACTGCAGAGGGGCACACAGGGCTGAGAGGCTGGAGAGGAGACTGCTTGCTAGATCTTCATAAGGTAAGTGACCCAGCACAGCAGGTTGGGATGGGGGGGGCAATCGTGGGGAGCATGACGTATTTCAGTGGGTCGTGGAGGCCTTGGGTGGTCTTAGGCAGGTGGCCTGTTACATTACTAGGCTCCCCATGACCTTTCTCACTCTGAAAGACCTAATGTGCACTTAACGAGCCTTGCATTTGATTAGCGAATATGTGGGCAAAAGAAGGGAGTGATTCCGTTCAAGGTATGAGATTCACTCCCACAAATCCTCGGGTTACAAATGGAATGGGTTACATTCGTAACTCAAGGACTGCCTGTACAATGAGATGGGGTGTTTAAGAAAAAGGAAATATAAATGAATAAAATACAAGTTCTCAACTTAAGTCTAGTTAAATTTATTGGATAATGTGGTGCAGTCCCCTAAAACTACATCAGTGTACTTACTTGAGCATACTCTGCTTTTTACTGAAATAGTATCTAAACAGCAGGGGAATAGTAATACATAGACTAGCACAGGGTAACTATACAAACATACCAAAATAGAACTGTAAAGATAGTATAATTGGAAATGGAATAGAGATGTTTGACTTGGAGCAGTGAACATTTCATCTACATGGTATTTGTAAACATCATATGATTTGCAAGTTGTCTTGTTCCGAGTTAGCTCTACGCTTGTATTAAGATTTCTGCCTTGTAAAAATATTTGTAGTATACAGGTAGTTTTTGACTTACAATCATTAGTTTAGTGACACATGTAAAGTTACAATGTCACTGAAAAAAAGTGACATGACATTTTCACACTTAATGACCATTGCAATATCCCCATGGTCACATAACCAAAATTCAGACACCTGGCAACTGTATATATGACAGTTGCAGTCTCGGGATCATGTGATCACCTTTTGCGACCTGACAAGCAAAGTCAATGGGGAAGTCAGATTCACTTAACAACTATGGTACTAAATTAGCAACTGCAGTGATTCACTTAAGAACTATGGCAAGAAAGGTAAAATGGGGCAAAACTCACTTGCTTAGCAACAGAAATTTTGGACTCAATTGTGGTCATAAAGTCGAAGACACTAATTCCCACCCAAACTCAACAAATCTGGGATTTCATTCACAGATTTTCAATCAAAACTGAGTCAAACTAATGTAGTAGTTTAAAAACCTGACAACTTATGTCACGATTTAAGACATACTGCAATCAATTTTTTTAAACAAACCTAGTAATGTATTATCTACTGCCCAGTGTTGGGCAAGAAGAGCAGACAAAGACAAACACGCACAGGCTCCATATATGCATATTTATTATCTAACTTAAAATCTACAGGCAGCTCAGTGACACTAGGCAAATAGCAAAAGCCCTTAAAATGTTTATATTAAATCAGATTTTTAAAAAAAACAGATTAAAGATGCAATCGTGAATAAGAATGTACTATCTACTAGTATTGCTTTATGAAAAAGGTTTTAGTGAAGCAAAACATGGATTAGTGACCTCAAAAATATACATGTAGATATAAAATTTCTATTCCTCAACCGAGTCCCTAGTAGTGCTTCTAGAACTTTCAAGTTTTAGTATATAATTTATTATTCAAACATTTAAATTAAATGAATTCTTGAGTTAATACCTTCCCCAAATGTCAGATACCATTTATTTAGCAATAGGTCACATAAAAGAGAATCTTCTGGCCAGCACATAAAGCAGTAAAATATTACAGTATAATACATTAGAGTGTCATCTAATGAATCATATGTTCTATTATTCTCAGTTAAGAATGATATTGAACCAAGAGTTAAAGCTAAAAAGTCAACAGCATGATGAACTAGGTTTGGGCTTTCGGTGAAGATTTATCGTATCTGTTTGAATCAAGTGATCTGATCTATCATCAGTAGCAAGAACTCTTCGAACAGCTTCCTCAAAAGCTGCTGCAACATTAGTGGCATCTTTTGCACTTGTTTCAAAGTAAGGATGGTTGCCATTGTTTCTGCACCAGACCTGGGCTTCTTCTGTAGATACTTGCCTCTCAGTTATATCAATTTTATTACCCAGTATCACAAAAGGGAATGTTTCAGGCTCTTTCACATCTGCATAGTAAATGAATTCTTTTTTCCAGTTGTTCAGATTTTGGAAGCTTTGAGAATCATCTACACTGAAAGTGAGAAGGCAACAGTCAGAACCTCTGTAGAAGGGAGTCCTCAAGCTCCTAAACCGTTCCTGGCCTGCAGTGTCCCATATCTGCATTGTGACAAAGTGTCCATCCACTTCCAGATCTTTATTTAAGAATTCTACACCTATTGTATGGAATAACTGGGTATCAAATTTGTTAGTAACATATCTGTTCATAATTGAACTCTTTCCAACTCCTCCATCTCCTAAAAGGATTACTTTAAGGAGCGATGATTTTGTTGCCATTGTTTCAAGAATAGATCCTTTATGATCTCCAGATCTGCAAAATAAAACAAAACTCACATGTTGCAAACATTTCATCATAAATTCAACATGAAATATTAAATCTATATGCTAGAGTGAATCAATCAAAAATATTTTCTTTATTCGTCAAAAAGAACAGAAGACTGATTTTAATACAATTAGATACTGTATCACAAATTAGGCAGAAATTCGTACAGTATTCTAATGGAGAATACTGACCTTTGGAGCTGAAATACTTTGGCCACCTAATGAGAAGATATGACTCATTGGAAAAGACCCAGATGTTGGGAACGATTGAAGGCAAAAAGGAAAAGGGGACGGCAGAGAATGAGATGGTTAGTGTCATCGACACAATGAACATGAATGAAAACTCTGGGAGACAGTGGAGAACAGAGGACCCCCGTGTACTATGGTCCAAGGGGGTCGCCAAGAGTCAGACATGATTTAGCAGCTGAACAGCAGCAACAATTCTAATGGAGAGGACACTATAATGACACAAGATAAGCTTGGATGGCAACACCTAGCCAACCTTGGCTGATCTTGAGAGAGTTCAACTTGATTAGGACTACCATATTTTTCGGACTATAAGACACTTTTGTCTCCCAAAAGGGAGTGAAAATGTCTGTGTGTCTTATAGACCGAATATTGCTGAAGCCCCGCCCAGCCGCTGGCAGTTTTTTGGCCTCCACACGCCCCGTTTTCAGGCCTTTTTTCAGCCTTTTTTGGCCCATTTGGCGGGCTTTTTGGCCCGTTTTCGGCCCATTTTTTAGGCTTTTTCCGGCCCGTTTGTGAGGTTTCTTCCAGGCCATTTTTGAGGCTTTTGGGAAAGCACAGCCCCCCAAAAGCCTCAAAAACGGGCCAGAAAAAGCGTCGAAAATGGGCCGGAAAAAGCCCACAAGATGGGCTAAAAAACCCTTGAAAACGGGCAGAAAAAAGGCTGGAAAAGGCCCGGAAAAAGGCCCGAAAATAGTCTTTCTTGTCTGCAGCAAACCGTTTGCGGGCTTTCTGGTGCATCATCTTTAGAAGAGGCTTCCTTCTGGGACGACAGCCCTGCAGACCAATTTAATGCAGCGTGCGGCGTATGGTCTGAGCACTGACAGGCTGACCCCCCACCCCTTCAACCTCTGCAGCAATGCTGGCAGCACTCATACGTCTATTTCCCAAAGCCAATCTCTGGATATAACGCTGAGCACGGGCACTCAATTTCTTTGGTCAACCATGGCGAGGCCTGTTCTGAGTGGAACCTGTCCTGTTAAACCACTGTATGGTCTTGGCCACCGTGCTGCAGCTCAGTTTCAGGGTCTTGGCAATCTTCTGATAGCCTAGGCCACTGATGGCGAACCTTTTTTTCCTCGAGTGCCGAAATAGTGCGTACACGCGCTATCGCACACACGTGTGTGCCCACCCCCATAATTCAAAGCCCCCCACTTGCCTCACCCCCCCGCACATGTGTGCGTGACCCCCCCACTCCCCCGTTTCCCAACTTCCAGTGGGCCCAGTAGGCCCGTTTTTTGGCTCCCCAGGCTCCAGAGGCTTTCTTAGAGCTTGGGGAGGGCGAAAACGCTTCCCCCTGCCACCCCGGAGGCCCTCCGGAGGCCAAAATCGCCCTATCAGAGCCACCGCACGAGCCAAAAATCAGCTGGCGTGCACGCACATGCGCGCTGAAGCTGAGCTAGGGCAACGGCTCGCGTGCCAGCAGATATGGCTCCGCGTGCCACCTGTGGCACCCATGCCATAGGTTCGCCATCACTGGCCTAGGCCATCTTTATGTAGAGCAACAATTCATTTTTTCAGATCCTCAGAGAGTTCATTGCCATGAAGTGCCATGCTGAACTTCCAGTGACCAGTATGAGAGAGTGAGAGCGATAACACCAAATTTAACACACCTGCTCCCCCTTCACACCTGAGACCTTGTACCACTAACAAGTCACATGACACTAGGGAGGGAAAACGGCTACTTGGGCGTCATTTGGACATTTATCACCTAGGGGTGTACTCACTTTTGTTGCCAGCAGTTTAGACATTAATGGCTGTGTGTTGCGTCATTTTGAGGGGACAGCACATTTATACTGTTATACAAGCTGCATACTCACTACTTTACATTGCAGCCAAGTGTCATTTCTTCAGTGTTGTCACATGAAAAGATATACTTAAATATTTACAAAATGTGAGGGGGTGTACTCACTTCTGTGACATACTGTAGCACTACAGGCAATCCTTGCTTACTAAGTGCTTATTCAGCAATTGTTTGAACTGAAGGCTTGAAAAAGGCAATTTACAATACTCTTCAAACCTACGGCCACTGCAGTATCCCATAGTCATGGGATCACAATTCAGGAATTTGACAACTGGTATGCATTTACAGTATGATTATTCAGTCACATAATCACAATTTGCAACCTTCACAGCTGGCTTCCAACAAGCAAAGTCAACATGAAAGTCAACAGTAAGTCATAAGTCATGGCCATGTGACCTTGCAGTTAATGACTGCAGCCATAACTAATGCCCTCAGTCAGGTGTGGTCATGTTTCACTTTACAACCACATTGTTCAGCATTTGTTACAATTTACAATCAGTAAGTGAGACTACTTGTTTCCCTCTGCAGTTTGTCATACATAATATTTTATGTGTTTTATTCAGAAAAGAACATCTCTCCATTGTTTTTATTTTAAATGAAATGTTCACTCTATTGCTGATTAAGGAGAATTAGAGAAAACAAAGTATTACTGTAAAAATACAGTGATGCTATTTCAAATGAAATCCTGGATAAAGTAAATCTTTCTATGTTAATGTTCAATTAATATCTTTTCCTCAAAAATGGGTGTCGGCAACCCACGGTTCCGGAGCCGCATGCGGCTCCTTCGTCCCCCTGCTGTGGCTCCCTGTCGGATAACCCAACACTGGCTGGCCCCTCCCCTCGCCCTCCCCTCCCAGTCATGCCTCGCCTGGCCTAGAAAGTAAGGGCGACGGTGGGGGATGGAGACTCACTCCATATTCCAGAGCAGGAGCGAAGCGCCTGTACTTGCCGTCTCATGGGCACTTCTTCCGGGCCTTGTTGGTTCTCCACGCACCTCGGTCACTTGGGGAGACGCACGACTTGCTCTCTGCCCCGAGACACTGGTCCAGCATGGCTGTGGCCGATGCTCCGCATTGTAATGGGCTCCAGGAGGAGGAGGGGACGCCGTCTCCCCCATTGTGAAGCGCACTAAATTTAACTGTGCTGCGCAAGGTGCTTCAGGAGCAGTGGGCAGGCCATGGAGGCGGCAACAGCAGCGGCGTTAGCCACAGCTGGGCCGGGCCAGTGTCTCGTGGCAGAGAGCAAGTTGCACGTCTTCCCCAGCGACTGAGGTGCACACAGCACCAACAAGGCCCAGAAGAAGCACCCGCGAGATCAGGCAAGTACAGGGGAGCTTGCTCCTACTCTGGAATATGGAGCGAGTCTCCATCCCCCGCCGTCGCCCTTACCTTCTCAGGCTAGGCGAGGAGTGACTAGGAAGGAAGGGCGAGGGGCAGGGCCAGCCAGTCGTGGGTTAAGCCAACAGGTAGCTACAGCAGTGGGACAAAAGAGTTTCATTTATCTGGGAACCTGAAATGACTCTTGATTTAAATCATATGGTAAAAAGCACCCAAAGAAGAAAGAACATCATCAGCAAAAAACAAAACAAAAACCCAACCCTCGCCTGTTTTTGGAAATGTTCAAGAGGGAACACACACACACACACACACACACACACACACACACACACACACACACACACACACACACACACACACGAGAGAGAGAGAGAGAGAGAGAAAGAGAGGGAGAGGGAGAGGGAGGGAGGGAGAGGGAGAGGGGGAGACAGAGAAAGAAAGAGACAGAGAGATAGATACCTTTTTCCCACAGAAAACACTGGGAGCCACAAAATCTGGGAAGGCGTGGCTGGGGAGTGTCATGTGACTGGGTGGGAGTGAGTGATGTCGAGTTGGCCACGCCCACCCAGATTTTGTGCCTCCCAGTGTTTTCTTTTCTGTGGGAAACTGGTCCAAATGGCTCTTTGAGTGTTTAAGGATGCAGACCCCCGCAAGTCTAAAATAATGTTGTCTCTGTATCTACATGCAGAAAACATGGCAAATCAATTTTTTAAAATTATAAAAACAGGATTTGTCAGTCCACCATTATCAGCTTGGCGCCTCGCTGGCGTCCTGCCATCAAAGGACCAGGGGACGACGACGGGGAGACGGACAAATGGGCAATAAACCTGTATGTATATATTGTAGGAATCAGGGAGGGAAGGAATAACAGCTGAGGAAGAGCAGATCAACATGGAACCAGTTCGTGCCAGGCATCTTCAAGGCCGTTTACCCCGAGTGTGGAAATTTACCAGCCCAAACATCTCAGCGTTTCCAAAACATCTCAGTGGCATCGCATTGGCTGGATTTGGACTGGTCATGGGGGGAGGGACAGAGAATGAAAGAAAGTTTTGTGTGTTGCCTGGGAAGCTCAGATTCTGCCTGACTTTAAGAGCTGAAGTGGTGCAGTGGTTAAATGCTGCGACTGCAGGCTGACTGCTAGTTCAGCTGTTCAAATCTCACTAGGCTCAAGGTTGACTCAGCCTTCCATCCTTCCGAGGTCGGTAAAATGAGGACCCAGATTGTTGGGGGCAATATGCTGAACTCTGTAAACCGCTTAGAGAGGCTGTAAAGCACTATGAAGCAGTATATAAGTAAAGTGCTATTGCTATTGCTATTTACTGCAACCAGCATCTTTTAGTAAAAGTATCTTTCATTTCAATCAAATGGAGTCGATTACTGATTAGATTGGGTTTTTTTGTTATAGAAATGGCTAGTTTATATTATGGAAAAGTAAAAGGTTGAGGTTCGATGATAATGCTTTATTCTACTGCCACAGAGGGAATCAGAAGTCAACTTTTTTTCTTTTGTCCCTCCCCTCCTCATTTTTCTTTCCCCTTCTCCTCCCCACTGTGTCCTACTATTTGCTTTTGTATTTTATTCTATAATCTAATAAAATGTTTTTTTAATAATTTAAAAAAGAACAAAGAACAAAAATCAAATGGAGTCGAGGTTTTTCTTTCCTAAGTGATCAGACTGGGGCAGGTCTGACAGGATTATGCAAGGCACAGATCTGGGGAAGGCTACAATAAATTTTTTGCTGCACTGAAGGTTCCAAAGAGCACAGTGGCCTCCATAATTCTCAAATGGTAGACATTTGGCACAACCAGGACTCTTCCAAGAGCTGGTCACCCAGTCAAACTGAGCAATTGGGGGAGAAGAACCTTAGTAAGAGAGGTGACCAAGAACTCAACGGTCACTCTGGCTGAGCTCCAGAGATCCTGTGTGGAGATGGGACAGAGTTCCAGAAGGACAACCATCACTGCAGCCCTCCATCAATCTCAGCTTTATGGCAGAGTGGCTAGATGGAAGCCTCTCCTCAGTGCAAAACACATGAAAGCCCACTTGGAGTTTGCAAAAAAGCACCTAAAGGACTTTCAGAATGTGAGGAAAAAGATTCTCTGATCTGATGAAATTAAGATTGAACTGTTTGTCCTCAATTCTAAATGTTATATCTGGAGGAAACCAGGCACCACTCATCACCTGCTCAATATCATCCCAATAGTGAAGCATGGTGGGGGTAGCATCATGCTGTGCGGGTGTTTTTCAGCAGCAGGGACTGGGAGATTGGTCAGGTTGAGGGAAAGCTGAATGGAGCAAAATACAGGATATCCTCAATGAAAACCTGTTCCACAGCACTCAGGACCTCAGACTGAGCCGAAGATTCACTTTCCAACATGACAATGATCCAAGACAAAACACAGCCAAGACAAAACAGGAGTGGCTAAGGGACAACTCTGTGAATGTCCTAAATTGGCCCAGCCAGAGCCCTGACTTGAACCCTATTGAAAATTTCAGGAGGGACCTGAAAATGGCTGTCCACTGATGGTCGCCATCCAACCTGACTGAGCTTGAGAGGATTTGCAAGGAAGAGTGGCAGGAAATCCCCCAATCCAGGTGTACAAAGCTTGTCGTGTCATAACCAAAAAGACTTGAGGCTGTAATTGCTGCCAAAGGTGGTTTTTCAAGAGGCAACTGGACTTCCTGGTCCAGTTGCCTCTTGAAAAACCACCTTTTGGACAACCATGACCTGGATGACAGAATCTCCATAGACAATTGCTGCCAAAGGTGCTTCAACGAAGTATTCAGTGAAGGGTCTAAATACTTATGCCAATGTGATATTTGAGTTTTTCTCTTTTTAACAAATTTACAAACATTTCTAAAATTGTTTTCACTTTGTCATTATGGGGTACTGAGTGTCGATTAATGAGAAAAAATGAATTTCAACAACTGTAGAATTAGGCTAGAGCAAAGTGAAAGGGGTCTGAATACTTTCTGAATGTACTATAGCATGGGAGAGTGCTGACTAAATATAACTGCAACTGAAATGCCTAATACTATTATGCATTAATGTAGTATATTTGGCATGTTTATACATTACACATATTTACTTTTGATTTTGTAATTTTAATCTATTTTTATATTTATAATTGTTTTTATCTGTATGTATTATTACATAGTAAAATATGTGTTATTATTACTCTGCCACTCAGAGTCACCTCGAAGTTTGAGATGGGTGGCATATAAATTTAATAAATAAATATATTTGTTACTTTGAACTTACTGCATTTGTAGTTGTCAGTCATTTTGGATTTTTCTCCCTAAACCTGAATATCACAACATGAATATTGGAAAACAGTCTATTTGAAACCTCTTTCCAACATGCATTATGTCTGTCACATCTAGATTAATATCTAATCTTCCTTTGCCACTTCTCTTTATCTGGATGTGCATATAATAAAATGATCATATTTACATTTTTGTCACAAATGTTTTATTTATTTATCATTTAAATATAAGTATTATTACTATATGAAACATTTGATCAAAATAGTTACCTTTACTGTTCAGTGTAAATCATAATTAAATACCTGCCAAAAGAGAGAGAGATTGTATTACTACTGAAAACATATTGCTAGGTATGCATTTTAAAACTAATATACTTTGTTTTATTATGATATGGAATATACTTAATATGTTCCAAAGGAAGTTATAAACAAATTATTCTTATACAACATTGCATAAGCATTTATTAAATTTCACTACTTTCAACTTGTTTTCAGTGAAATGAAACCTTTGCATACCCATTTTTTAAAATTAAATTGAATTATTATGTATTTTTACTATACACTAGTGAGAGGGAGGAGGCAACAACATAACATTCATAATTTAAATTTTATACGAATATTTTATATTAAGTTACCCTTTGGGTCATTCCATGTCAAGTAGACACGTGAATAGAATTGCCTGCAGACAAAGCTAATTACTGCTCTGTACGCACAGTTTCTTCAACAATGATACACAGTGACTTTTCTTGTGTTTTTTTTGTTGTTGTTCTTAAAATCTGCAAACCCATGGCTGATACCTTGCCTGGTATCAGGAATGGCCCCCAAGGTGATGGAGTTGCCAATTTTGCTAAATTGACAAGTGGCTTAGCCACATTAACCAATACAAGGTAATTAATATACCATAGTTTTGCAACATCCTTGATGACTGATTTATGGATTTATGTCTTAAGAGTATCATATACTTAAAGCACAGTCAGCACAATAAATTCAGCTGAACTGTGAAATTTTACACCTCTAGCTCATTTATATGTCACAGAGTCTGGTGGTAAAAGTAACCTTTTTTAACATAGAGCATCCATGCGTGCAAATTATGAATCTCTTTGGGCCTTAATTCTGACCAAAACAAGGCTGGATCCAAAAGTGAATGAAGTATGGTGAGTTTTGTAGCAGAAATGACGTTCTTTCCAACGACATAAAAAAACAAATTAAAAACTACAAAATGGAATATTTGCATCCAAAAAAGGGTGAAAATTTGCATAAACCAGTAATATCATGTTAGTTGGCTGCAAAGACTCTTACTGCAAATCCTGGATGGGCTGGAACTACTGGTCCAGTTATGCCCTAAATCGAAGCATAAGGACTCAGAACAGGCAATACATTTATTTCATGAAATGTTTCATATACCTTGCTGATCTATAACAAGAGAGGCAAAATTATATTATGCTTCAAACTCTGCACAGGAACTTAAACCAGGATGAATGCTAATTCACAAAGTTTTAGCTCTCTGATAGGTTTCAATGGGCTACAGTACCTGCACAAAGTGGTTACTCTGTGTCACCCAGAGTACGGTACACCAAGGGTGGCACCTCTAGCTAGCCACGCCCCAACATCTGCCTCGCCTCATGGTGGCGGCTCCGGCAGCCCATCCAGCAAGACCCTGCATGTCCGCCAGCCCACTTCTTCTGGCACCAGCATGGCCCTGGAGCAGGAGGCCGAGCGACGCGCTGGTGCCGCGACCACAAAGCAAGGCGGGGGGTTGAGCTGCCCCACGAGGCAGTTGTTGGGGAATGGATGGTCTGGCTGTGGGGGCCCTGAGGTAAGCTGGTGCGGAGCGCGTGGAGTAGCTCCATCTACCCTGCCTTGCGGCCGCGGCACCAGCACATCACTCAGCGTCCTGCTCTGGTGCCGCACCACAAGAAGTGGGCGGCACCAGGGGCTCCTGCTGCACACGGCTGTTGGTGCTGCTGCCATGAGGCAGTTGTCGGGGCATGGATGGCTTTGTTGTGGAGGCCCTGAGGTAAGCCGGTGTGCACAGGGCACAGCTCCACCTCCCTCGCCTCACTTCACCTTGTGTCGGCAGCACCGCAAGCAACCAGACAGAATGGGCAGGCAGACGGTTGTGCAGGTGCTTAAGTTGGGGTTATTTTGGGGGTAGGACTTATATTGAGCGCACAGGCAGAAAACATGTTAGGGCTTATTTTTTGGGATAGATCTTATTTTGGGGGAAACACGGTTTCTTGGCCATTGTATCACAATGATTACAGGAAGTATTATTTATAAAAATTAGACCGGGAGGGATAAAGTGGATACTTTCAGATATACTATATTACAATTCCCAACAATCTCTTACCATTGCCTAGTCAAATGTAAGGGTACCATGTTGCTAGTTCTGGAGTAGATTGTTTTATCTTACATTTAATCATATCTAGTAAAATAGTGAATAATGTTAATATTTTTAATTTTTATATTCCACATTACTTTCAGAAGCATTAATTAAATGCTCAACTATTGAATTCAATTATGAATAGTTTTATTATTTTAACAATATGTTATCCCCACTGAGATTTATATAGCTGTAATTCTATGAACAATGTCTTAGAAGTGCTGCTTTAAACAACGGGTGTCAAACTCGGATCGCGTCATGTGACAGCATGTGACGTATTGCTATATTTTTTGCCTTTGTGGAGCTGGGGTAGGTGTGGCCTCCGCGTAATGCATCCGGCTTGCAGGCCACCAGTTTGACACCCCTGCTTTAAACTATATTCATGACTTAGTATAGGTCTAGCTGATATGCGTATTTGAAAGTCTTGAAAAAAGGCCATAGTTATTGGAGTCTTATTCAAATAAACCTATAGAAATAATCATACAGCAACTCACCACATATATATTTGATGCTATTTAAAACTGCAATTTTCCAGTAATCTAGATAGTAGAGGCCAAAGATCACTAACATCCAGCAATTCTCTTTTTCCATTATGAAGAAACAATTGTGTACGAATATTTTGTTAGAATTTTGAAATTATTGTGTGAACTGTGATAAAGCTGAACTATGATAAGACCTATAACCACTGAAACAATTTGCCAGGGGCTGTTGACCATATATATATCTCCTTAAGAAATAAACCCAGCGTCTTCATTGTACCACTAATAAATATGGAACTTTTGGAAACAGCTGACTGAAACAATGCAACAAAATCGTAACTATATATCAAAACATAGGTCATAGTATATATGAAATATTTAATGAGCACATTATGATGTGCCAATGAATTCAAACAGAGATTTAAACCACTTTTATTTAGTGTTTTAAATTAAACTTAGAATATTTAGAATTTAGAATAATTTAGAATTCAAAGCTAAATATTTGGATCAATACTATAAAGAGCAACTTGAGTACCGTATTTTTCGGAGTATAAGATGCACCTTTTTACCGCCCAAAAGAGGGTGAAAACTTGGGTGCGTCTTATACACCAAATGTAGCCCCACCCACCCCACCCTTTGGCCTCTGTCTTCCAGCAATTTACCTGCTTGCAGGAAAGAGGGAAGAGCCTGTAAAGCCAAGCAAGTCAGTAGCAGCTTCCCGAACTACAGCTGATTTGCCACGTGCCAAAATGAAACTGTAACTAGCTGCAAAGAGGCAAATAGCTGGGAGAGACACGCAGATTTTTATTTTCTGCTGAACTGGATGCAAGGGGGTAAGTGAATAACTATAAATGTCTGTAGAATGTTCAAATTATTAGACTTATTTTTTAAAGACTGCTTTATTATTTGCTTTGCTGACTGCTTTATTATTTGCTTTGCTGGCTGTGGAATTCTGGGAGTTGAAGTCCACAAGTCTTAAAGTTGCCACGGTTGGAGACCCGTTTTAGACAACTTAACAAAATAAAGAAGCTTTTTAAAATAAATGCTTGCTCTGAAGAGGCCCAGTGCTATTGTATCTTCTTTTAAATAATAGAGAATGAATACTTCCAGAAATTTTAATTAATTTTAACAGCTTTGTACAAGTATAGTCTGAAATGTAACAGTGCCCTGTTCAGTATTAGAGTTAAATCCTGACTTACCTTGGAGTAGATCTATTTAAATAATTGGGAGGAGTTAGTGTGACTACATTTAAGGAAACTTTCTGGCATAATGTACATTTCTCCAATTCTTTGCTATTTCTATGGGTCAGGCACACATGCACAGAAATACACAGCAAACAGTGTATATCATATGTACTGTTTGCTGTTTGGCAAATTGCTTGGAGGCAGAGGCCTTTTCTCCTTGTTTTCCTCCCCCAAAACTAAGGTGCGTTTTATACTCCGGTGTGTCTTATACTCTGAAAAATACGGTAGTTGGGTATAATATAGCATAACAAATTCATTACATCCAACTGAGAACTATAAAAATACAAGATTTGAGAGCAAAACTACATACTATGTGTCCTCTTTTGAGTGGATCTATATAGTCTATGGCTATGCTATAGGCTTGGGGCAAAAAAAGCCCACTATATCTTTAGTTAAAAGTTTTCATGGGTTTGATTTTGTTGAAAACAAAAGTCAGGGTAGTTCTTTACTCTTTAAGTTTACAATTAAAAATTGCTTTTAGATACTGTTCTCCTTTTAAAATATTGTGTCATGCTGTAAATACAGTCTACAATTTTTCATCTAGCTAAAGAAGAAAATTAATTTTAAAAAATCTGATTGTTTTCATAATCAGCTAAAAAGGTTATTTTGCTCTCTTACCCACCTAGACGCAGCTTATGTCACCTAGGCCACTTTTTACACTTAACTGCACAAATAGGAGGAAAAATACTTCTGTAAACTCAATTTAATCAAAACAAAAACAGGCAGAGCAGCAAACTAAGTAGCTTGATTATCTCTTGGGGTGGGGGGGATTTTCCAGATGAAAAATGCAACAAAGAGGACATACATAAGTTGTTGAACCGTCCTGACAGTCCAGTGATTTTAATGAGTTTGGCTTATTTGCCCCGGGGATAACTTGGTCATGTGCCAACGGAGAAGTACAGAAGGGAAGCAATTTCCCAACATAACTGCCGTCTGCTTCTGATCACGGGACTTTTAATCATGCCACTGGAAAGAATAGAGGGGCACCTTAGAAGGACAACTTTCTCCCTGTAGGTTAAAGAGGGGGGGGGCGTAATTGTGCGGGATAAGGCACTGCTACCTGTCTCCGAAGGCTTTATTTCCTCAAGATTCACGCTAGGAAGCCCTACAGCCAGGACCATTTGCAAGAGACTCTGCAGCCCCCAATTGCCGAGGCGGGCCTTTTTCGAGTGTCCTTACAAGCAACTTTGTCTTTAGGACCTCCCTCTTGCACCAAAGAGCGACCAAGAGCCAGTCTCGATCGGACCCCCAGAAAACCTTTCCTAAAGAACCGATGGGAGGCGAGGGAAACATCGCTAATGCCTCCTCCCCATCTACTGTAAGCAGCCATGAAAAGCGCAAGCCGACGCCCGGAGCCCTCAGGGCCAGGAACCGCACCCCGGAAGAACTGGGTTCTTTCTTGAGCCCATCCATGATAAAAGGCCAGAGATGGGGCGCGCTCACCTGTCAAGAAAGCGGAGAGCCGATAACTGGCCCGGAGCACTTGCGGTCACCGCGACAGAGAGGAAGGGAGGGAGCTTGAGAAGGAAATAACATGGCCGGGGCTGCGCTAGGAGGGCGGAATCTGGCCCTCACGTGACATCAGACGAAGACAGTCTCGCCTCCCCGATTCTCGGCCCAACTGAGCGGAAGGGAGGCTGTTGCTAGGCTACGGGGCCTCGTCTCCCCTAGACTCGCGGTTCTAATTGGAGACTGTCTGCCCCGTCCCGCCTCTTTACTTGTGTCCGATCTGCTTGCTGGGCCCCTGGAAAACAGCGAAGCTAATACAGTTCGTTCCTGCTTGAAAATTTCGCGGAAGAACAAGTTAGTCTTGCAACTCTTTTGTTTTCTGCAGGTCTAGCCTATAAAGTATTTTCTTGGGTTCTGACATTTCATGCCTTTGAATTATGGTACTTGGACAAGATTGTTAAGAACCAGTCCATATATTTGATGAAATAGATCTAAAGTAATCACTGGAAGCCCTAATAATGAAACTAAACTTTACAAAAATGAACGCATGATTGCTTTTCCAAGGAGATCCTAATAAATTCATTGAAATGCAATAAAAAGAGACCTGCGGGATATATACAATAGTGAAATGAGGCAAATCTCTTCGGAAAAATACCACTTTTCCATTGCAACTTGTAGTGTGAAATCATTAGGCAAATTTCAGCTATGTATGAAGTAGCCCTGTTCTCTATCCTTAACACTGAAGAAGGCAGAGCACAAAGGTTTGGTCTAGCACGCGATCTGTGCTGAATGTTGCACCAAAACTTTATAATGGTTATCAATAAAATACTCACATCATCCACATTTTCAAGAGAGATGTCTGTTTTGTCTCACAGATGCTTATGGAAAAATATCGTTTTTTTAAAGAAGCCATTTTCACTTTGCTTCATGTAATGCACACTAAACTGAGTTTGTTGTGATGTTAGATATATTACTTGAAGATGTAAACTTACCCTTTTATACACAGCCAATGCTGTGCTGTTTTTTACAGCCCTAATAATTTGCAGCAAATGACAAGACTATATGATTGAACAAAGAGAATGAATCTGAAATGTACCCAAGACCAATATATTTATTCTTGATAAGAAAAATGCAGTGAACAATTGATCGTCTAAAAACCAAGTAGATAAATATCTCTACCTTAGCAGAATGCTTACAAATGCTGGGGGAGTGGCAGCAGATGCTGGGAGAAAGATAGCAAGTAGTTTGAATGAAGTGTGTGTCAAAAGTAAAATGACCAGGTAGAAGAATGCTTCTCCCCACTTACAGTATATAAGACAGTGAGAACTGGTTATGTCAGGAAAGTGGTAAGATCAATGTAGTGTGTAATAAATAACAAAATATGGGGTCAAGAATGAATGGATCCTATATATATATATATATATATATATATATATATATATATATATATATATATATATATATATATATATATATATATATATATATATATATATATATATATATATATATATATATATAATCTTATATAAATAAAAATGTAAATGTTTGTTTGTTCAAAATCTTAAATCTCCGAAAGTTCTTCACTGATTGCTTTGAAGTTTTGATACAACGTTGCATTCCAATACGCACGTGTTTTTATATACCTACTATTATATAGATGTCACACCTGACAGGTAAAAACATGTTTTTTCTGAAAAACAGCGCCATCTGTTGGATGTAAAAGCAACACATGCTATACTATTTTACGATTCCATTTCAATGTTTCTGATTTACGATCCATTTACAATTTCCAAATTTCCAATGTTATGATTCCATTTCAATATGGAATGCACAATGGCGCACAAAAAATCGCTTGAGGCTCTTGATCGATCATTGCAAGATTTGCGTGGAAACATCAGACCATTTGGGAACGCATTAATATTGCTTGCAGGAGATTTCAGGCAAACTTTACCTGTAATTCCTCAATCGACGCCAGCGGACAAAATAAATGCTTGCCTGAAATACTCTTTGTGGCGACACGTAAAGACGTTAAAATTAACTACAAATATGCGTGTCCAGCTGCAAAATGATCGATCAGCTGAGATATTCTCACATCAATTGCTGAAAATTGGGAACAGAAAGGTGCCGGTTGATCTGACCTCAGGACGAATTTCATTGCCTCATAACTTCTGCAATTTAGTGATGTCAAAAGAAGAATTGGTTAAAAAAGTATTTCCCAATATTCAAACCAATTATAAGAATCACGATTGGCTGAGTGAACAAGCTATTCTTGCGGCCAAGAACAAAGACGTCTATGAACTTAACAATATTATTCAGTCTAACATTCAAAGCGAGGCAGTCACATACAAGTCCGTCGACACTGTTGTGGAAGCAGATGAAGCGGTTAATTATCCAACAGAATTTTTGAATTCACTCGATCTGCCAGGGATGCCACCGCACGTACTGCAGTTGAAAATCGGCGTGCCAATTATCATGTTGTAAAATATGAACCAGCCAAAGCTTTGTAACGGCACGCGGCTTGCAGTAAAAAAATTAATGAGCAACATCGTAGAAGCAACAATTTTCACAGGACCTTTCAAAGGTGAAGATGTCCTCATTCCTCGCATTCCTGATTCCAACGGATATGCCATTTCAGTTTAAGAGATTGCAATTCCCAATTCGATTGGCATTTGCAATCACCATCAACAAAGCTCAGGGCCAATCTTTAGAATTGTGCGGTTTAGATCTAGACACGGATTGCTTCTCACATGGACAATTATATGTTGTGTGTTCTAGAGTTGGCAAACCAGACAATCTCTATATCTGCCCAGACAATGGAACAACAAAAAATATTGTATACCCACAAGCATTGTAAAATTAAACATATTAGAAACATGCGCTTTCTCTTTTCTTTCTTTTCCATTTAACCAGACTGAGCCACAGCAACGCATGGCCGGGTACAGCTAGTTGAATATAAAATTGAACAAATAGTACAAAATAAGAACATAAAGGTGATTTGGTCACATGGGAAAAATGGAGGAATTAATCACAAATATGTAACTAAGAGTAAAGGAAGACTGAAGAAGTTGTGAATTCTGGTAGATGGTTGAGATCCTTAAGAAAGAGTAATGAAGAAATAGAAGTATAAATATTGATATTGAACTAAATTCAATTTTTATTTCAAACTGGATAGACAGTTTGGTCTAATGATTAAAGCATAGGGCTAGAAAGCAAGAGACTGAGTTAAAGTTATGCCTTTGGCTATGGAAGCCACCTGGGTGACCTTGGGCCAGTTACTCTCAATCCAACTCATCTCACAGGGTTGGTGTTGTAGGGAAAATAGGAGGAAAGTGTGTTGAAGATGTTTGCCACTTTGAGTTATTTGTAAAAATAATAAAGGTGGGAAATAAATAATATTGAATTTTTCCCTTGGTTTATTTTGTTTGGCTTGCTATTTTTCATTTCTTTTTTGAACTTTACATAATGTTTATCTCAGAAGAGATTAGTATGATGGGTATGCATGCATATATGCACGTTTTTGGGTTAGGCAATAAACTCTAATAACACAAATACCTAAGTCATAATAAATGTTTTAGTCTTTAAGGTGCTTCAATAGTTTATTAATCTTCCAGAAATAAAAAAAACCTATACTTTTAATAAGTATTGGCTTTATCAATTATTTTTTTTAAAAATCATAATATTCTTTTTTAGTATTATTTAGTAACTAGTTATATTGCATTAGTGTAAAAGCTTAGAACAAAAGATGAATCCAATAAGGAACACCATACTGAGTAAACCTAGAAATCAAACATAATAAATCTATATTAATTATAAAGGTTGATTGCTTAGAATAAAATTGATCTAATCCATCATTTTCCACAAAAACCACAGCACTGAAAAGTACTGTGTGACTGACTAGGAACTTGACAGGTAACCACTGTCTATCTGCCTATCTATCAGCAAATTTAGTGTAAGAAATAACAAAACACCTTGCTTAATACATCTGGCTGCTCTAGAAAGAGGTACTTCCTTAGTTCAAAGCTACTTAAGTCTTTAAAAGGTTAAGAAACTGCACATTAAATTGGTTCAGGAAACTAACAGGTAGTCAATAAAGCTGTTTTAATATTAGTATGATATAAATACATTGAGTTATATTATCATAAAAGACATTAAATTAACATTATTTGCCCTCAGGGATGTGATGCTAGTTCGCCTCCTCGTGGCGCACCCTGGATAGCATGGTAGTGTGAACCAAATGACTAGCAACAATTGGCAGCCAGACTACATTGAAGAATAGGCAGTTAACGACAGTTGGCAGCCAGACATCGTAATAGAACTCCTGGCTCTCTAAATACATGGCAACGGATAAACAACTATAAGTCCATGTATTTGCTATACGCTAAATACCGTAAATAAATTTGTCATCAACTTGAACTGATTCATACAGAATCAAGTTGAATCATATAGAACAACTATTCACATTTTGAAAAACTACACTGCCTTCATATCAAGGACATCTCATGTGTGTGTGTTAGTGTGAAAGAGAGGGAGCGAGGGAAGGAGGGAGATCTTTATTATCAAGGACACCTCATGATATCTCTTGGGTCCTCTCATGAGAACTATCAAAGATCGAAGAATTTCAAGGATTATGAAATAGTCAGGAAACTTCATTCATAGAGATTTAACAACTACAATTTAAGTCTTCAAATGAATGTAAAAAGTTACTAGTTTAACAATGCTTTTAAAATATCCTATTATCTGTAAGTTGCATGACATTGATACTATAGTAATGCTGATTTGTTATTAGGAACTGGCCTGAGTCATACTCTGCTTTCTCAACAATTTCCAATATTTTACAATCATTTGTTCAGTAATTCACATCCACATTTTATTACAGCACAAAACCATTTAAGCATTTTCACTACTTCCACATTCAAATATTTGCTCTGGGTTATCTTCATATTTTATATTTACTTCTAAGTAATGTACAATCATAAACAGATCCATCTGCTATGGTACCACTGCTCTCCACATTTATTACAAATCACATAAGTCATCATTTGTTCATCTGGATTTGTATTCTGCACCCAACCAGGAAGGAAAAGGGCTCCCCTTGCAATGACAGTAATAGTGCAATCATATTTTTCACAGTGCTTACATTTTATTTTGCTTGTATGTGTACCACTGATATTTTGGGGGAGTTGGTGTTCCAGAACAGATGACTCTATAAATGAAGTCCTGAGCTCTTTCAGTTCATCATGCGCCATTTCCATCACAGACATAGCAGCAAATGTTTTGGGGTTAAGAGCCCCTGAAAGCAAGTTAGTCTTTAAATGAAAATTTTTAGGATTTTTCAAGTTTAAAACTTTGCTCCTGATACAGTTTTTGTATTTTCTATTATTTTTTACATACATTGCAAAAATGTGCTCTTCAATTTCTTCTGCTATTTTGTGATGCTTTTCATTTTGTTCATTGCTTGTTGAAGAGTCATGCAAAGCTTTGTTAAGAAGTTCTACGCATTTAGACCTTAGAGGTGTAATGGGATCCTCAGATGGGTTTATTTTGCTATCCAAGCATGAGACTCCCAGATGTTCTGATTGAATTGCATAATCCTCTTGCATATTACTTCTAACAGCTTTTGAACTCTTTTCTGATGGCAGGCAATTGTTGGAACTGACATAATCTACTTTTTCAAGCGGACCTTTTTCACAGAAGTTTCTATTCTCCAAGACCACCTGATCATTCTTAAAAGATATTTCCATATTACTGGGTCCTGGTTTAATATGCATTGATTGGTATTTTTTATAAAGTGTTTTCCATTTTGACAATAAATGCTTAGACTTGTTTTTCAGTACTACAGAGGGACAGTTCTTGAGGATTTGGAAAACAGCTTTGGCAATATCAGTCTCTTGGAGATTATTTATAGTCATATCAACAGTTTCAAGATATTCAAGATGACTTCCAATATCTTGGTAATTTTTTTTATGCAGTAGATTCTCTATACAACCAGCTGTAGTCACGATAATGCTTCTGTTAGACATTGCAAATTCTGAAATAAAAGTAGCAAAAGTGTTTTTAAACTACAGTGCACCATATAATTTTGCATGGAGAGTGAAGTATAACATAAGACAACTGGTTCAAACAATTCTTCATATTTTAACATTTACCTTTCCCTGCCCCCCCCTCTCCTTCTCTCTTCCTCTCTCTGTGTATGTATATATAAAAATGTATTTTTTCTTTTTCTGGTTACTCTTCCCAGACAAATCTGGTTCATTTTCCTTTTGTTTTTTGCATGTTTTTCTGATAATGGGCAAAGTGCCTTTATATAATTTGTTTCAATGTTCTGTTGGGCTGGAAATAATGAAAAGGAAATCTAAAGTTCCTAATATTGGACCACTAATATTTGTGTATAAACATTTATTTACACTTTACAATTTTCCTACAACTTTTACTATAAAACAGATTATCTTTTTAATTTTTTTTAAGCAGCTGTTATTTAATATTTTCAAACAATCAATAGTTGTGGACAATTTAGTTGTGAGATATGGAGAGCTTGGATCACACTTGGTAGGGTTGTACCAAACACATACAATATGGAAAATATTAGAATTTTCTATTTTTTCCCTTGGGTTTGGCCAGTTGTTTTTTCTTTACAGCTATACTAAGCATATCTGAACAGTTACACTGCAGGTTATTTGCATTTCTCACCATCAGAATTTTGGGAGGCATAAAATGAGACTCTTCTCTAATACAGAGCTCTCTGAGCTATATTCAACTTCTTGAATGGTTAGACTCTTCTACTTTTATACCACACATGAAAATATGTCAGAACTTACATATCCCTCTAAAACAGTGTTTCTCAACCTTAGCCATTTTAAGATGGACTTCAACTCCCAGAATATCTGGGAGAATTTTGGAAGTTGAAGTCCACACATCTTAAAATGGCTAAGGTTGAGAAGCATGCTCTAAAATATGGCTTTCCTAATCACTGTTTAATGAATTAGCCCCAAGTAGTTGGTTTTAGCTAAGCCTGGATTTGTAACGTGATGCAAACAAGCAAACCAAAAAGTTTGAGGTATCATATATTGCATGAATGTGGCTCATCATCACCACACAAAACAGCCTTCAGCTTTGACCTACAATTCCCATCACTTTCAGTGAACATTGCTCATGGTAGTTAGAAATGATGGAAGTTTTAGTTAACGATGTTTGGGAGTGGCAGCTTATAATTATCCTTAACTTTTAGCATGAACTTACAAAACGAGGAAAATATGAAACACGGGAAAAATTCTACTATATAGTGCAACTTCTATACAGGTTTGAGCCCGAAACACATTAGGAGAGACAGAAGATGCAGATACAAGGGTCCCAACAGAAATGGCTTTTCTAAATTAAGTATTGCCAAAAAGAAAAGAAAACCCACCTGATGCGATTTCCATACAGTTTATAGGAGCTCGTCGTTTGAAAACGCTGCTGCTATTGCAGCTAATATCCACATTTTTGTCATATATGACTTAAGGTTTATCAGCTAAACCACATAACAGTATCCTGCTAAGTATACAAATGGTTTGTTTTTAGTAGTTTTCCCCGAAGCCAAGTAACAAGATAGGGCGGCCTCCTATGGTGTCACCCAAGGTTCAGGGGGCACTTTCTTCCCCACCCAAGATGAACCCCGCCGCGGCATCCGTTCTTCCTCACCTGGAGACTCGCAACAGGGCCGGTGAAGGACTTCCGCCTTTCCAGCCTCCCTTCGCCCTTCAATCAGAAAACGTAAGATGCGCGCGCCTCTATGCCCTCATTGCGAACGAGCGGCTTCTCTCTCTGGCTCAGCCCAAACTATAGCGCCCTCTAGAGGTGCGGACAAGCTGCCACAATTCCCAGAGTACAGCCAATGCTGAGAAGTATGGGAGTTGGAAGTTTTTATATTTGGAGACTGAAGAAGGCTATAGTGCAGATAGTGTATGGTACGCTATTTGCAATTTCTTCGAGGTTGCGGTAGTTGTGGGATTCTAGCAGCACAAAGTAAATATTCAGAAATAATTCAAATTAATTTTAGTGCTGCTTTTAGAGCAACTTTTAAACTACATGAATAGGTCTATGTAGTTTTTCTCACCAACAACATATGAAGATTTTTTTTATAACTTCTCCAATCCGCTGGCTACCCTACGCACTCACATCTACGGTAGGTCTCAGAATTTATACCCAGTTTCAACTGCCACTTTCAGTGGCAGTATTAGTGGACTGAACTAATAAAAGTAGTTTTAGTCTATCCATGGACTTAATTTTGTGGTCTGGACTACCTAGTGGGGCTTTCAACAATCTATCTTCAAAACCTGTCAATTTATAGAAAAAAGTCTGATGTTTCTTTGTGTGCCAAATAACCTCTTCTGGATTTTTAAAAAACACATAATCCTTATTAGATACACATTTAAAGGTATACATGGCAACATTTTATTTTCAACCTTACTATTCTAGTGCTCATTTTTCACAGAACAAAATGAATATGGTTTGTTTCATATAGCAATATTTTAATTTCAATTTTCAAATTCATTTTGATGATCTTTTAATATCTCTTCTTCCTTAATAATACCGAATTATAAGAGGATGATAGAGCTGAAACCTACTAATGACCACAAGAGGGTAGCATTGGATATATTTTGCAACTACTACCTTGATCCAAAAACAAGCTCCTTCTCTAATATGTATTAATAAAGTCAGATATGTATGTAAAATGTGAAAAAATATAAACAATAGCAAAGAATATTGGAACGGGATATTTTACTTATTTATCAAATTCATATGGCTAATCAATTCACAAGAAGTAATCTGGGCAGCATACAACAATCCATCCTCAAGCACAGCATAATGAAGACTAAGCCCATGTGCTTCAAATGACTCCTTCCTGTCTTCCATTTCCTTCCTGTCTGATTTTATCTGGTTCTAGCATGTTTTATCTACTGATGCTGTTTTATCTGCTCTCCTGATGCTTGCATCCTTCTTGTATTCGCAGACTACCTTATGCTTAATGAAATTTATTCAAATTTATTTAACCAATTCAATTACCTGGCTTGCTTGATGCACTGGACATTAATCACACTGATAAGGTTCACATAACACAAGAGGACATGCCACATAAAAGCAGCAAGCAGATGTTTTAAGTTCCCCATTTTTCTTCTTCAGTTCAATCTAACAAATATTGTTTTGCTCATTTTGGTCTGTGTCTTCTGCTGTCTGCCAATCAGTTGTCACTTGGACTGTAATTTGTAGCAGGATGTCAGTCAAACACCATTGCCCAAGTAAAGCATTGACTTTAGGTGGGCAGGAAGAATCTAGCTGGCATGTGCCCTTGATAGACAATATTAACAGCAAGATTGCTAACAGATGGCTATGAAACACTTACGTTTAATAGGCTCAGTGTGAAGAAGGAAGAATCATTTACTAACACACACCCATGCTTCAATCATGCAAAAAGTAGATTAGTCTACAATAACTTCTATAACAGTTCTACCCCACAAACGAGTGGACATAAGTAGGATATATTTGAATTAATACCCCTCTTGTGCAACATTTATATGATATAAAATAGCCCATCTATAAAAAGAAAATACTTTCTGCACTATGTAACAAGATATAGCATTGGACCCATGTTTCTGCTAATGAATTCATAGGTTGTACAAAACTACCAGAAAGCTAAACATACCAGAGCAAGATTAAAACTCTTTCATGCTGTCTTATAATTCTTTAATTTCATAATTATTTACGAAGTTACAGCATTAAGACTCCTTGCCTTTGATTTGATAAACTTGATTGGGAGAGAGTATTTGTGTTGAGCAATGCAATGATTTATTAGTTTTTGGTTATTAATGTAGTAAGAACCCACACTTAAATCATGATTTATGGTGTCATCTGAGATATGAAGCAGTCAGTTGTGATTTGATAAACCATCCTTAAAGCAAATCATAAGGTAGCACCATATGTGAATTTGGTTGTTGAATGTTAGCAACACTGCAGGAGTGATGTTGCTGTTATCTCATAATGATATCCCAGCTGGTTAATAAGTCCTGGTTAATACCTAAGTAAGGTTTAAATTAATCTGAGTCTTCCCAACCTAAACTGACTATGGACTATGGGATTTGGTTTAATATATCTAAAAGGCTTTGGACAGTGTAAACAAAAATAGGATGCCTGTGGGAAAAGAAGACAGGTTAGGATGCTGAATGAGGATGTCTCTCCTCACAATCTTATAGATCATTTTCATTCTGACCCCTGAAATATGCCTAAGAAATTGGGGATCACAACACACTGGATTTTTATTTCAAAAGCAGGAACTCAGTGTATTTATATATGTTCCAATGCTATGCATTACAGAGAAAACAAATGTCAAATTTGATTCTTTTTGCAACTTTTAAAAAACTTTTAAAAACCCTTTTAAAGGTTATTGTCCCCCTTATACATTATGAATCTATTTCTAATTAAAACCTGATATTTGCAAACTTACATTAAAGTTTTCTCAAGGTCTGAGAAAAGTTCATCATTAATAGCTTGTATAATTGTAATGTGTAATATGTTTTGCCTCTTAGTAGATATTTGACATTCATTTGTAATATTAAACATATAAAGGCAAATCCAATTTTTCATAAATTTAAAGTTTCAAGACCGACATCTTACCAAAGACATATCAATTAACAGCAGAAAAATGTTTGCATATTGTTCTCTGAATCATAAATACTTACAAAACTATTTCCAAAAAAACCCTTCAGTGTTTAATAATAGAGCTTTAATAGATTTTCATTTTAGAAGACAGTTTGTCATATTTTTCCCTATATAGATTATACAAGAATCGGATGAAATGCTACCGTTCGGACCGGTTCGTGCATACCGGTAGTGGCGGGCGCCGGTGGTTCGCCGAGCCGGTAGCGACGGCTGGCTCGAACCAGTCCCCTGGTCGCTGCTCGCTCGCCCTGCCCCACCCAATCTCTGCTCTGCAGCTTGCCTGCCTGAAGCGCTGCACCCCTGGATCTGCCTGCCAGGTAAGCCTGCAAAGTCAGGGCCTACCTAGCTGCCCCTGCCCTCCCCACCATCCCAGACTGCCTTCCCTACTCCATTCCCTGCAGTCCGCAGCCCCGACAAGCTTGCCTGCCTTCCACATGGCCTTCCTGGTGTCCCCGTGGTCAGCTTGCGAAGGCAGGCAAGCGGAAGGCTGCGTGGAAGGCAGGCAAGCATGTCGGGGCTGGCCAGCCACGGGGAAGGGAGCTAGCAGCCTTCCCGGCGATCCCCCACGCCCACTTGCCTTCTGAGGTCGGCGGCCCTTGGTGGAGACGCAGCTGCTGCTGCTCTACGGCTGAGAAGTGGGGCGACGGCAGCGGCAGGGCTCTGGGATGGCAAGCGGATGTCCTGGGGCTGCACATGCACTCTCAGACCCCCCTCAGAACCAGAGGAGCAGCCGCAGCAGCTGCCACAGGCTCTCAGGGGCGTCATGGAGGTGGCTTCACTGCAAGCCGGCATCCCTGCCCGACCCAACTCGGGCTTCGCGATGCCCGTCCTGGCACTTCCCCTTAAATAAGTCACATTTTCCTAATAGTTCAGCTAGAACTCGAAGCCTCCTGAGAAAAGCAGACAGTGGAAGCCGTGTGGGGCTCTTCCATTCTTGAGCAGCCATGAGCCCCCATGGCCTGGCCCAAGGGAAGCACCGGCCGGTCTCCAGCCTGCCTGGTCCCGCCCCTGAGAGGCTGGCAGCAGTTGCTGCGGCTGCTCCTCTGGTTACGAGGGGGGTCACTGGCCACTGACCTCGCAGGGGACCGGACTGGCTGTTGACCGGCTGTCGTTGCCCTTGGCCCAGGCCATGGAGGCTCATGGCTGTTCAATCAGGCATCACGAAGCCCGCAGCCGGGTCGGGCAGGGACAGCGGTTTGCAGCGAAGCCCACCACCACGAGGCCCGTCCGTGCAATAGGCTGCGCTGCCCCAGCCCCACTCAACCGTGCTTCTTTGCTAGGCACCGGTGGCAACTGGCAGCTTCCAGTTCCAGCCCATCCGACCCATGAGCGAAGTGGCCGGCATGAATGACACAATTGGCTGTGCCTCCCCTGCACTGGCGGCTCCGCCCTGCCCAGTTCCGTCCACCGCCATTTCCTGCAAACATCCCGGGAGATGGCCAGAGCAAGGGGCGGGCAGGAGCAGGCGTTGGCTCGGCCGGCACTCGGCTTACCTTCCTGGCAAGGCTCGGAGACCGCCCGGAATGCCCATCCGTCAGCTCTCCAGGCAGCGCCACTGTCTCCCTGCTCTGCCAAGGTCCCCGCCAGCCCCAGAGCGTGAGCCCGACAAAGCTCCATAGGTGCATGCCCCAACGCTACCTGGCCCGCAAAGGTCCCAGAGCCAAAGCCAGGAAGGCGAGAGGGGTGGCGGCAGCAATGGCGCTCCGGAATGGCACATGACAGGGGACACACCACTGCTGGCCCAGCCCATACACCCTCCCAGAGCACTTTCTTTCTTCCCTCGCCACTGAGAAGAGAGAAAGAGAAAGAAAGAAAGAGGAAGGGAGTGAGAGACAAGAAAGGAAGGAAAGAATCAAAGGAAAGGAAAGGAAAGGAAAGAAGGAAGAAAGGAAAGGAAAGGAAAGGAAAGGAGAGAAGGAGGAAAGGAAAGGAGGAAAGGAAAAGAAAGGAAAGGAGCGGGAAGAAAAGGGAAGGGAAGAGAAAAAGAGAAAGAAAGAGAAAGAAAGAGAGAAAGAGAGAAAGAAAGAAGAAAGAAAGAGAGAGAGAGAGAAAGAAAGAAAGAAAGAAAGAAAGAAAGAAAGAAAGAAAGAAAGAAAGAAAGAAAGAAAGAAAGAAACTTATGACCACAATTGAGCCCAAAATTTTGGTTGCTAAGCAAGAGCATTGTTAAGTGAGTTTCACATCATTTTACAAGTTGGCAACGCCTACCCGGTCGCTTGACCACCAGGCATGTCTACCCGGTCACCTGACCACCAAGCCATGCCCACAAAATAAGCCACGCCCACAGAACCAGTAGGGAAAATTTTTAGATTTCACCACTGACAAGAATGTTATCAAATTATGAATAAGTGCATTTATAAAAGAGAGAATCTATCTTCCATTTCCCAAATACATCATAGACACATATGTATACTGTTTATGTTTTCAAGCCCTTTGATAAAAAATATATATCTACTTTTAAATGTTTATAATTCCCAGCTGGGTTTTGGATTGCATATTTTTCTGTCATGATATACCAAAATACTTTGAACCTGATCCAAAAATCTGGGAACACTTTGAAGTTGGACATAAACTCTTGGCAAACAGAGGCAGAGCCCTTAGTTTATATGTGACAAATCATAAGAATGGGTACTCAGAGCTATTTCTTTACTGAAAAGGAAAGTTTATACACAGTGAATTTCATCTCAATATCCCTAGAAGTAGAATCAGTTGCTTTGTGGGGGGGACGAGAACTCCATAAGGCGAAAATATGTTTCTGTCTATTATGATCAAAAATTTGAGTGTCATATGTTCCCTGTAGCATGAACCATAACCTTGATAAATTACCTTGGTATATTGCTTTATAAATTATCTTGGAACGTTGCTTTATAGCATACACACACAAATACGCACACACATACACAAAGTAGCATTTACCGTATTTTTCGGAGTATAAGACGCACCGGAGTATAAGATGCACCTTAGTTTTGGGGGAGGAAAACAAGGAAAAAAGGCTCTGCCTCCAAGCAATTTGCCAAACAGCAAACAGCACAGATGATATACACTGCTGTGTATTTCTGTGCATGTGTACCTGACCCATAGAAATAGCAAAGAATTGGAGAAATGTACATTATGCCAGAAAGTTTTCTTAAATGTAGTCACACTAACTCCTCCCAATTATTTAAATAGATCTACTCCAAGGTAAGTCAGGATTTAACTCTTAATACTAAACAGGACACTGTTACATTTCAGACTATACTTGTACAGAGCTGTTAAAATTAATTAAAATTTCTGGAAGTATACATTATTCTCTATTATTTAAAAGAAGATACAATAACACTGGGCCTCTTAAGAGCAAGCATTTATTTTAAAAAGCTGCTTTATTTTGTTAAGTTGTCTAGATTTACAGGGGTCTCCAACCTTGGCAACTTTAAGACTTGTGGACTTCAACTCCCAGAATTCCACAGCCAGCAAAGCTAACAAAGCTGACTGTGGAATTCTGGGAGTTGAAATCCACAAGTCTTAAAATTGCCAAGGTTGGAAACCCCTGGCTCTAGAACAATAATAAAGCAGTCTTTAAAAAATAAGTCTAATAATTTGAACATTCTATAGACATTTATAGTTATTCACTTACCCCCTTGTATTCAGTTCAGCAGAAAATAAAAATCTGCATTTCTCTCCCAGCTATTTGCCTCTGCTGCTAGTTTCACTTTCATTTTTGAACGTGGCAAATCAGCTGTAGGTCGGGAAGCTGCTACTGACTTGCTTGGCTTTACAGGCTCTTCCCTCTTTGCTGCAAACAGGTAAATTGCTGGAAGACAGAGGCCAAAGGGTGGAGGTGGGTGGGTGGGTGGGTGGGGCTACATTCGGTGTATAAGACGCACCCAAGTTTTCACGCTCTTTTTGGGGGTAAAAAGGTGCATCTTATACTCCGAAAAATACGGTAATAGTTGTATCTGGCTTTCAAAAAAAATAAAACCACACCAGAGGAGCATTTTACAAATGTTAGAAAAGCTCTATCCAAAGCAAATAATTTAATGTTTCTAGCAGAAAAGTAGTATTATATTATTAGCTTCTAAGCATAATTTCCCCATTTATTCAATACAATAATCACCATATGTACTCATGGATAAACCAAAAAAGTTAGGTGCACCAAAAATCAGATTTAGCATATTCCCGAATAGGCTTATCTGTGAGTATATACCGTATTTTTCAGAGTATAAAGCATGTATTTATGGTGGTTGCAGCATCCCAGAGTCATGTGATCACCATTTGCAAATATCCTAGCTGGCTTCCAACAGGCAAGTTAAGGGGGAAGCTATATTCACTTAATGACGGCGTCATTTACTTAACAAGTACAGTGATTCACTTAATAACCATGGCATAAAAGATTGTAAAATTTAGCATGACTCACTTAACAATGAGTCTTTCTTATCAATGGAAATTCTGGTCCCTATTGTCATACATCAAGGACTATCTATATTGTTTAAGCCCATCTGTGGATAAACAATCCCTCAAATATTTAATCAAAATACCATGAAAAATCCAGGTTGGCTTCTCTGCGGGTAGCACACTTTTCATGGTATTTTGGTTAAACATTTGTGGGTCAGCTTATCCACAGATGGGCTTATATATGAGTATACTGTACATATACTGGTACCAGTGTCAGTAAAAACATGAAGTACCTGAACAGTGAGTTTCTAAAGTTTTGAGAGATATAAGTGTCTTGTGTACTATATGTATTTATTGCAATAAGTGACAGTAACTCCAATAAACATCCACAGTGTAAGGCCATTTTTAGTGGCCATAAACTGGTGCAACTTCTAAGACAGCAGTAGGTGTGCCTTGTATGATTGTGGCCATATTTAGTGTTCTTCGAGACAGCCATATTATGTGAAACAAGTTTGCAAAATCAGCAGTCATGTGATAGTCACATACATATATACAGTAAGCAGGACCAAGAGTTTATCCTTCTGGTTTTTTTATTGTTGTTAGAAATTTATTTTAGAACTTTTACCATATTTTGTAGGATTTGCTCTTCAAAATGTCAGGAAGCCATGCCATCAGGTTTCAGCAACTATGTTTATAAAAAAGGGTCCAAGGCCATAAAATAAGTGTCAAGTTGTACTTAGTCAAAGGCCTTACAGTGTTCACCCTGTTCTAAAACATCACAATATTATAGGAAAACATAGGGAACATTCAAATAAAGCAAAATTTATCTTAAATGGTTTTTATGTAAAGATTACTCTTATAAAACCACTAGACATTTTTTTGTATAACACAACTACAAGTTACATAGTATAGTTACATGTACTGGAAAATGTAGTATGTTTAGGTACAAATAAACTAACCAGAAACATTTAAATCTATCAATTTTTTTTTAAAAAAAATCTGTATCACAGTTAAAGATGCAGTTCCTAGATCTACATTTTATCTAGTTACAGCATTATAAAATCTCTGTCTGAGATTTTAAAATAATATTATATATAATATAATAGAAATTAAAATAATCTGTTCATATATCCAACATGAAGGGGTCTTCAGAACATAAATTAGAAAATAGTAGAATGGCATCAACTGCAGTTTCTCCAGTTTTACCTTTCCCACGTTCTGCCTCAAAAGTGATCTGATAAAAGGAAGAAAGAAAGTAATGATTAATAAAATTATGCTATCTATATAAGGGATGAGATAAAATAGAAGACATAGAATTTTGCTAACTTTTGCATCATTATTAATTTGTTGTAAGAATCTAAATCCTACATATTCAACTACAATTATTTTATGTGATAATAGAATAATAAATGTTCAATTTAAATACTAAGGAAGTTTATTGGCAGCTGTTGCTTGGATGCACTCTTTCTCTACTTTAGATTGTTATCTTTTGCTAAAGGAGGGGGAAGAAATTCCACAATTTTGACAAAGCTATCCATGATGTATTTCTGAGATTCAGATACTGCAATTATGCGGGATAGCCAGATAGGCAACTGCTACAAACTGTTGTTCTTTTCTTGAAACAATAATCTGCCGTCATGTAGGAATGTTTCCAATACTGTATTAAGGAATTTCAAAAGCATACCACAGCCTGTGTGAACTAGTTTGCCTATCTAACAATAAAAAAGAAAAAAAATGATTATCTCATACAACTGTAAGTATCCCTGAATAACAACTGAAGTTTGTCCTAACACTTGAATGTCTTTGAATCTTCTAATTGGTTTTCCTCTCTGTCATCAAGAATACTTCCACAAGTTAAATATTTGGATTACATTAACAATAATTCACAATGAAATTTTAGAAAACACACATCTAAAGCACTCACAAAATAATGAACATTAACAATTTACTCATATTATAATTCACATTTATTTTCTGTTCTTGTAGCAATTGATTTAGTCAATCTTCCTGCTGAAGGTCGTTTTCAAATTGTTTTTTGCTGTGTTATACGGAAATATCCTTCTAGGTTCAGTTCCAAGTGGGGAAAAAGACACTGGATTCATGAAGGTTGCTTGGAAGGAAGGTTTAATGGTGGACAGGAGCACATGGCTTGAGCCCCTGTACAGAAAAGGTAGCTTACATGGTTCCAGGTGTGGTGAAGAGAAAAAGAGGAAGAGATATGCTGAGTTCCTGGTTTTTATAGTGTAAGTTGGGTCCCACCTCTTAGATTTCCTTTTCCTGTATAGAAATGTATCCCATTGGCTCTCAGACCCCCCAGGGGCATGCTGGGGTGGCTCTTGGCTTTTGTCTAATCCAGCTTTGGCTGAATGAACGGGCCTTGGGCAAATCCTATTGTGGTTTTATCATGCAGAAGACTTTCAGCCAGGTGAGAGGAATGTGTGAGCTGGGCCCAGTCCTTAATAGCCCATTTGCAAGGCGTGGGAGTTTTCCAAGAGGAGTCTTGTCTGTTTAAAAAGCATGTTTCCAGATGTGTTCCACAGAATATTTCCTACCTTTTAATATCTCCTAGGATATCTCATTTCCTAGGAGAGGGGTGGGTGCTAACTTCCTACAATCCCTCATTTTTTTTTCAAAACATGTGAGTGCAACACATGTTTTGACACAAGCTTCAAATTGATCAGGTCAGGGAGATTTTATGGGTGCTTTCAATTTTCTCTGATGCAGAGGGGAAGACTTTGAAAGAGGCAGTTGAAAGAGGCAGCAGCAGGATTCCTTCAGTGGCTCCCAAAAGTTCAATCATGATGGTCAATGGCCAGGGCAAAAGTTCTGGAAATAAATTTACAGTATCCAATTTTCCATGCCAATTATGTTCAGATGTTTGATAACACTTTCGATGAGCTCCCAGACAGGTTTCAAGCAAGCACAGGCCCCACAATATTCCCACAGCCATGGTTTACCTTGAAATCACAGGCTGCCCATTTCCAAGGGATGGTTCTTGAATCTGCCCTAGCTCTTACTTTAATGCATCTAGGATTTGTGAGTCCAAATTGAAGTTAGCCAGTGTGCAATCTAGGCTTTTCCTTTTTTTTTTTTTTTTTTTAGAATGAGCCCTGGGACTCTTACTCCTGAGACCACCAGTGCAAAATACCCTGCTTTAGTGGGCAGCAGTCAGGCCTTGGGTTTTCGAAGATCCTTTCTGCTAGCTCTTCAAGTGGGGAAATTGCCTGAGGGGACCTGCCCCCTTCCCCCATGGAATTAACAGGGAGATATGACTGCCTGGGCTTTAATGCCACAAAGCAGGAGTCAAAACAACAACAACAACAAAAACCAGCAAGCTAAAAGCAGCTTTGGGTGGAGGTAGGTGAAAAAGGGATAACCTCAGTCTAATTCTGAATGGCGTGTCTCTGTGTGTTTGTGTATGCAGCTACAAATTTACCTCCCACTAGACAGAAATCTAAAGTGTACAGAACTCACTGTGGCAACCACTCCCAATACAATTCTTACATGAGTACATTAAACTGATTACAATATAGATGAGACAAGAAAAAGAAACGTTACAATGAATTTCAGTGAATGAAGCAAGGAAAGAAAGAAAACAAAGGAAAAACTTTACAATGAATTTCTGTGACTGAAGCAAAGAAAGAAAGAAAAACTTTACAATGAATTTCTGTGACTGAAGCAAAGAAAGAAAGAAAAACTTTACAATGAATTTCTGTGACTGAAGCAAAGAAAGAAAGAAAAACTTTACAATGAATTTCTCCCCTCCCCCCTAGTCTTTTCAGCTGTCTTCTGAGGATTGAAAATAGATGTTTGGTCTTTATTTGTCCATCTCAGGGTCCTTTCATTCATGTCTGCTGGGTGGCCTTAGGTTTTGGTGGTAAGGCTGGTCAGCCAGGCTTGGAAAGATCTGCTCCACTCTGGTTGCTGTGATGACTAGAGGACTAGATGCAAACCCAATTCTGGCTCAAATGGATAGAATGTCTTTACTGGAGGCAGTGTCTGAGCCCATTTGCTCTGCTTCCATAGGCTTCAGGATCATGTGTGCAGGGCTGAAAGACATAAGAACAGGGTCCCTTCCCCCTTTTGCTGGTAATTCTACCACGAGAGGCATTGTAAAAGGATTAGAGATTGGGGGGGGTAGATAGCTTGCAGGCAGGGTTTGAGGAAAACAATCAACACATCAGTATCGCAGTTAAATCAATTATAACAAAATGGAGACATCACCAGGGGAAAAAAATGAACAGACATTTCCATCTTAACAGAGAATTGGCATCCATTAAAGATCACAGAAGAGCAATATTAAAACTGTTTGCATGTACATACAGTAAATGTGAGAATGGAATTTTCCTGTAAATTAACTTAAAACATTGTCCCTTAAATTTTGGCTTTTCTTAAAAACATCGAGAGGAATAGGAAAATTGAACTCTGTTCCTTGTCCCAGATCAGGTTGGCCAGTCCTAACTGGGCAAAGACATTTTCCTTTCTTTTCAGTGCTTTTAATTTTTTCTAACAATTTGAAATTCATATCTCTAGGAAACAGAGATATTTTACAGTTGCAATTACCTCGAGTGCGCACAAGACAAGACAAAGACGTACACAGACACAAAAACAGGGACAAAGAGGATGACAGGACACACACACAAGTCCTTCCTGCCATAAATCTCAGTTAAATTAGGAAGGCACAAATCTTAACAAACAAACCACGTGGTTACATATAAGAGAGAGAGAAGAAAAGAGAGAGAGAAGAAACAAACAAACACCTCAACATTTTTTCCTTTTCTGTTTTCTTAAGTACCTTTATTTAGCCAAATTGGCTGTTTTGTTTTGTTTTGTTTCTCTGTGTCATCCCTCAGCAAAGCCCATTTTCTACACAAGTTTCCTGCTTTTACTTTTGCACATTCCTGTCATACAGATATATTCCTGGCGTCCCAGGTTCCAAGCCCACACAAAGGTCTCCGCCACCCTCGAACTAGAGCTTCCCATGATCCTTTAAATGTAAGGTTCACTTTGGCTTAGCTAGTGGCGCGCTCAACAGTTTCAGAGACTAAAAAAACTCTGGGAAGGACTTCCGATTCCCTCGTAGATGTAAGGCCCCCTTCCTGTAGGGAATCTCTCTAGGTTTATCAGATCCAAAAAGGGGATCTGCGAGGACTAGCCGGCCCTGTACAGCTAGTACTAGGACCTCCACACTCACGGGCTTCACATTTAGAACTGAAAAATTCTGGGGTTTGCTTTTGGGATGTGCACATAAAAACAACAACAACAACAACAACAAAATTTGCTTTCCCACCCTTCAATCACACACTCACACACACACACACACACACACACACACAGACATTCTTCCTCCTTCCCTAACAGAAGGTCCTGTGCTCTGTAAACGCTAAACAGAACTTACACAAATCAAAACAGAGAAAGAGAAGACATTGACACATAGGCTGGTAGATGAGAAAGAAACTGTATACTACCAAATGAGGATAAACAAAAATAATTCAATATTATGAAAAGCTGTATGAGCAAGGAGTTTCAGAAAATAAAATTAAAGAATATTTGAAAAAAAAAATGGAATTGCCTAAAGTACCAGAAAAGGACAAAAACTATTAAATGAATGAATATCAATGATGGAATTATCAGAAGCAGATCAAGAGACAAAAGAACAACCAAACACCAGGACCAGGTGTGCCAGTGGCAGAATTTTACAAAGATTTTACATAATGACATATTGATTGATGTAAAGGTACCACATTCCTGAATGGGAGCAAATATTACTTTGATTCCAAAATAAAATTCAGATTTAATGCAGATAAAACTATAGGCCCATCTCTTCACTGAATGCTGACTATAAAATATATACTTCAATAATGGCAGCAAACTAAAAGGTTCCTAAATGAATTTATACATTCAGCTCTCTTAAGCTTTTTCTAAGAGACAGATTAAAAACAAAATGAGAATGATTTTAAATACATAAAAAAAAGGCACAAGAAAAGGATGCTATTCATTTTGATACTGGAAGTGCTAAATATAAATATTATGGCAGACACAGAAATTAAAGGCATGGAAACTTTGAAAACTAATTTTGCACCAAGAGAGAAATAAAATATGTTAATATTTTAAATATGTTAAATATGTTAAAACTAGAGGAGATAATTAAGTCCATACTTGACTTAATACTTACAAACAAAGAAGAAGTTGTAGAAGGATTTGAAACTGCATCATTAACATAACAAAAACGATTGAACACAATTGAACACACTAAAGTCTTAGATTTTAAAATAAAGCTGACCTTAATAAACTCAAGAGAAACTTGAGAAAGATTCCTTGGATGAAAGTCCTAAAGGAAAGAAGCAACTCAAGAAGCTTTGTAAACTCTGAAAAAACTTGATTATAAAAGCCAATTGCACAAAAGCAATCAGGAAAAAAAAACCAGAAATCCAAGAAACCAGCATGGCTGCACAAAGACCTCACTGACAAATTGAATGAATGAAGGACAGATACAAAAATGGAAAGAGGGACACATAACTAAGGGAGTATCAGCAGATAGCAAGAATCTGTAAAGAAAATCAGGAAACAAAAGCCTTGAATGAACAACGACTTGCAACAAAGGTGAAAGATAATATAAAAGATTCTTCCAATACATTAAAAAAAAACAGGAAAAAAAATCAAGGAAACAGTTGGACCACTAAGAAGAGAAGGCAACACAGAGAAAGCCATGAGTTGCTTAACTCATTCTTTGCATGTCTTCTTGCAAAAAGAAATGCAACCCAACTAACCAGAAATATAACTGGAAAGGAAAAAATAAAACAGACTGTAAACTAAAGTTAAAATAAGCAAAAACAGTAAGAGAACACCAGGTCCCAGAGTCCTAAAGGAGCTGGTAAATGAAATCTCAGAACCACTGCACATCTTTTTTAAAAAAAATCTTGGGACACGGGGACCACCTGAGAAACTGGGAAAAAGCTAATGTGGTTCCCATCTTCAAAAAGAAAGAAAAAAAAACAACAAAATTCTGAGCCCTATCTAATGCAAAGAAAAGTAAAATCCTACCCCTAGGTAAGGAAAACGAAAAATATAGATAACTATTATAAATTGGTGCAACAAATTAAAACAGATTTGGAGAAGTGGAAAAGAACCACCATAAAATGAGTATCCTGCAATGGCTAGCAGACAAAACAGGGCTGGGGGGGGGGAGGGGGAGAAGGGGGGGGAAGGAAATATCAAAGGATTTAGGGAGATACATTAACTTGGTTAAACAAAAAGCATGATTATTTTTTCCCTAAAATGATTTGTACCCAGACAACACACTATTCAATTGAAATTGGAATTTACATATGCCATAAAGTATAATTAAAAGCAAAAATTACCCCCCACACACATACACACATGCAAACACACATTTCCCAGTTTTCTATGGTTTAAAGTAAAATTTAGAGGTAGGTACTCACCTTCTTTCCAAGCAGCCCTTGAATTGAAACTCAAAAAACCCCTTTAAAACCTAATTTCCAATGGCCCAGGTCAAATAAATTTATTTAGGCCTGGATCACTGGAGAGGTTAGCTTGGAAACCATCTGGGTCGCCAATTGTTATAAGGAAATATCCTTCTAGGTTCAGTTCCAAGTGGGGAAAAAGACACTGGATTCATGAAGGTTGCTTGGAAGGAAGGTTTAATGGTGGACAGGAGCACATGGCTTGAGCCCCTGTACAGAAAAGGTAGCTTACATGGTTCCAGGTGTGGTGAAGAGAAAAAGAGGAAGAGATATGCTGAGTTCCTGGTTTTTATAGTGTAAGTTGGGTCCCACCTCTTAGATTTCCTTTTCCTGTATAGAAATGTATCCCATTGGCTCTCAGACCCCCCAGGGGCATGCTGGGGTGGCTCTTGGCTTTTGTCTAATCCAGCTTTGGCTGAATGAAAGGGCCTTGGGCAAATCCTATTGTGGTTTTATCATGCAGAAGACTTTCAGCCAGGTGAGAGGAATGTGTGAGCTGGGCCCAGTCCTTAATAGCCCATTTGCAAGGCGTGGGAGTTTTCCAAGAGGAGTCTTGTCTGTTTAAAAAGCATGTTTCCAGATGTGTTCCACAGAATATTTCCTACCTTTTAATATCTCCTAGGATATCTCATTTCCTAGGAGAGGGGTGGGTGCTAACTTCCTACAGCTATTTTGTGAATAATTGTTTTCAGCTTTTAAGGAATAGCAAACCAAAATACAAATAGTTACAATTTGACACATCCAGTCCTGTTGCACTGTATACATAAGGCAAAACCCTGACAAGAGCCTTTTTAAAAAAAACCTTTAGCTTACATTCATAGCTGTTTCAGCCCCTGTGTGCACTTCAATCTGTCCAATCCTCCATCGTTCATCATTTCCCATACTCTGTTCCCAGGAAGGACTGCTAGTAGTGTTGCCTAGGAATACTTGTAGTTTTCCCACCCTTTCTCCTGCAAGTCGATAACTAAAAATCAAACAATAAATGCTCTTTGGCTCCAGATAGGTAAGAAGAAGTTTCATACGCCCAACATCTCTCTTGTGACCTATGAAGGCTGGAACTGTCATGTAATATCCATCACCTAAAAACACACAGAAGGAAAATTACAACAAGGGGAAACAGTGAGACATTTGTTTCATCCTGAATGTTATGGTTACTTCCCCCAAAGTAAAAGGCCACAGCTGTTTAAGAAAAAAAAATCAGATTCAACCCCGGATATCTCCAGTTAAATAAGATCAGAAAGCAAGGAACTGAAAGATTCTGTTCCTGACTCTGGAGAGCTGTTTGGATTAGATGAATGTTCTTATCTGAAATATGCTGTAGATCAAGGGGCTCCCTCATAAGTTAGAAATCTTTCCAGGGAAAGACTCAATATGGTGCCAAGTTTTGATAATAAACCTCCAACCCTATGAATAAAAGCTGGTTTATTTTCCTGCTAATGAATAGAACTTCATTAAATCAGGACATAATTAATTACCAAACTCATGATCTGCAGGATTCCAGTCAAAGTCGTCATCTGCATCTTGTTGCCAAGCACAAAAACCTCGACCAAAGCTGCAGTCTACAACTGTGATGTCCAGAAACAGTGATTGACGTTCAGAGACAGAAAGAGAAGAAAAATTAACCTAAAACTGCAACAATAAAACTTAATTTAAAATATAGCCAAAGAATTTTACCTACAATTTGTTCCAATATAACAAATGCTATAAACCCCAAATAAAAGTATATTGTTGCGTAAGAAGCAATCATCTCATGATGTTTCATGTAACTCAGATTTCTTTATTTTAGCAAGCCCCAGTCTGATCCCTTAGGGAAGAAAAAGCTTCGACTCCATTTGGTTGAAGTAAAGATACTTTTACTAAGAAATGCTGGTTGCAGCAAAGTCAGGCAGAATCTGAGTTTCCCACACAAAATGACAAAACTATTTCCTTCAATCCTGCCCTTCCCCCCCATGACCAGCCCAAACCCAGCCAATGCGATACAGCCTGGACTTTTTGGGATCACTGGGGTGTTTCGGCTGTTAACTTTCCACACTCAGGGCAAATGGCCTTGAAGACGCCTTGGCACAAACAGATCCCATGATGATCTGTTTTTTCCTCCCCAGCTGTCATCCCCCTCCCGAATTCCCACACAAAAATGAATACAGGTTTATTGCTTCCCATTTGATTCCCTCCCTTCCCCCAGCCGCCTAGTCTTTTGATGGCAGGGTGCCAGCAGGGTGCCAAGCCGAAGATGGTGGACTTGACACATGAGGTCAAATCATGCTGGCATTGGTGTGGTTACTTCATTCTTTTATTACTAGGGATTTTGGAAACAAAATGCATTGTCTTGAAATGGGCTGCTTATAATTATCCCAAAATATTTTTTAACTATAACTAAGCAAAAAAAGAGAGAGGAATATATCGATTGCACAATGACAACTTCAGGCCATGCACCATAATATGAATAATATGAAAGAGTATGCATGCATTTTATTATTTTTTAAAACTTTTCTTTTAAGTTTGTCCACCTCCACACCAGCTCAATGTGAAGTAACATAATTTCAAATTGATGCTTGCTTAATATATTTTTGCTCAGTTTTATGTTTTTTATTTTGCATAGAATAACATGCATACAACCAAAGGATATGCTTTCAAAAGCAGTCTTTTTTCAAAACAAAACAAAATTTAGTCAGTTGTCACCAACCTGATACCTTACAAACCAAGTGATAATTATGAAACTGAAGAAAGCCTTGAAAATTACTAGAAGCTTGTTTTTAAAAGCATATCAATTTTATAAACGTATCCAAATAAATTTTTGCTAATCCTTAAATGGCTCCATCAGATGAGCTCTGATAAATGTGATACACGACAAGATCATTTAAAGCAATTTTAATAAAGTTAAACCAAACTTTAGCAGATCAAAACCTACCTCCTAAATTAAAATTTGCTCACCTTGTATGTTTTCTTTTAAGCCTGGAATTGTTTTGTATGCTATGTGAGGACCATAAATAGCAGCTTCTTTGTCTAATTTATGAAAGCATATATTATTAGTATCAATGCTAAACACAAACTCACACTCATTCACATACACACTCATTCACACACACACATTATCCAACAGAAAATTTCACATTATGAAGAATAACAGAAAAAGCATAAGAAAACTCATCACAGAATGTAAAGTATGTGCAACTGTAAATAAACCTTTATGGCTTTGTGCAATGGACCAACTCAGTTATCTGCAAATTATTCAACAAAGCATGGTTTTAAAAATGAAAACAAGTGTAGTGTGCAAGTCATAGATTTTCATTAAACGAGCCTGCCAATCATTATTGTTATGAATTTATATGCAAATTATGCTTTCAGTTTGTTGTGTTTTAGAGAAAATCCAAATCATGGAGGACATGGATCCAAAAACGGGAAGAGGTGTAGCACAATCAACTATAGAAGATTCTCTTATTATAGCCAGATTTCTTAGTCTGATCTACCTATTGGAGCTAACAAATTGCAACCATAGAGGATAGTAGGATGATGCAGAGGGGAGATCCATGGAAGGATCTGATATTTCTGCAGACAAAAAAGCTAAGTCAGATCTGCAAAGGTTATATTCAAACCTTTTAAGGTATGCAAGGCTTGAGGCAGAGTTTGATCTTCGTAGGCCTGAGGAAATAGGCAGGTTCTGTTGGCTGTTAGCAAGGCCCGTCTCTGTATTAGATGTATGTCTCTCCCTGTTGGCTAAGGTGACCCAGAAGTGACATGGGATTGGGTCTTGGCTATGATTAATTCCTCTTTGAGAAAGGGTTAGTTCCATGTCTCTTAAGAAAGTGGTGGTATACCTCATCCTCAAGAGGTTTCAGCCTTGCCATTACAAGAGGCCATTGATGGACACATGATACTAGACATTTTTCTTCCAATTTCCAACCTTCCCTTTTTAGGAACTCTTGGATGAGCTCTGGAGAGAGTGGAACAGGTGTGGTGCATCTGTCCTTGCTTGTCTTGACCTCTCAGTGTCTTTTAGTACTGTGATATCCTCTTAATCACACATGCATGTAACTGTGGTTTAGTGAGTTTTTAAATATTCCCCAGCAATTCCTTTCACTAAAAAAACCCAGAATTGTCCCAATTAAATCCAGCCATGAGCAGACCAATGCTAGACCACAGAGCAATGGCCAAAGAGTCCACAAGGCACTTGAAAGTTTCACAATCAAAATAAATCCATCAGGCAAACTTAAATCCACAACACAAGAGAATTCATGAGGCAAGAAAAGTCCACAGTTTCTAAAGCATGATCCAAGTCAAGGCATGGCATCAATCCAAAGCAAGGCAGGAATCACAACGACCAGAAAACACACAGCTAGGAAACAAACACGTTGTTCCCAGCATTGCCTCCATCTGTCTGCTGTGCTAAATTGGTGCATCCCATCAAGAAGAGTGAGACTTTCTCGTGAGTAGTCTGGCTGACCTTCTCTGTTCTTGCCTTTTCTCTGCCTTATGCGTTCTTGGATCAGGAGCAAAAGGCAGTTCCTCCTCTTCCTCTCTGACTGGCTGCAGCTGCATACTTTCCCCACCTGGAGCCTCAACCAAATCCCTCACAGATGGCTGCTCAGAGCCATCAATCAACTTAGCTCCTGACATTCCAGGAACTGGTTCATCCTCCAGAGCTAACATCTAGAGTGGTATCTGGGGAATCGTCCAGGGGAGTCATCACAAGTACCATCAATCATGGTATCCTTTTAAACCAACTTTGGGGATTGGGGTAGGAGGCATTCATGCATTAGTCATTCCCAGATGGTTTACAGCAATGTGCTCTACATGGTGTTGCCCATGAACAATATTCAGAAGCTGCAGTTTTATTATTGTATTTTATTTCATTATTTCTTTTCTTTTATTATTTTCTTTTATATTTTATATTATTTTATATTTTATATTTTATTTTATTATTTTATTTTATTTTAATTTTTATATTATTTGTTTCATTTCATTTCATTTTTTATTTTCTTTTATATTTTATATTTTATATTATATTTTATATTATATTTTATTATTTATTTTATTATTTTATTTTATTTTAATTTTTTATATTATTTGTTTCATTTTATCTCATTATTTTTCTTTTATTTTCTTTTATATTTTATATTTTATATTATTTTATATTTTATTATATTATTTATTTTATTATTTTATTAATTTAATTTAATTTAATTTTTTATATTATTTGTTTGCTTTCTATGGCCGCCCATCTCAGTCAATGAGATGGTGCTCCACAAGCTACACTGGCTATCAGTATGCTTCTGAGTGCAACTCAAGATGCTGGTGGTTACCTTTAAGTTCCTTCATCGCTCAGGCCCAGATTACTCAAGGGACCATCTCTTCAATGGAGTCTACCCATCCTGTCTGATAGAACAGGTATGCTCCAGGTTCAGCTTATGAGACAGTGTCAGGACCCAGGAAGAAAACCTTTTCTGCACACTCAATAGAGTATCATCTCCTCAGAAATTAGACTTGCCCTGACCATGCTGGTCTGTGACAGAGCACTAAAACCTGGATTTCCCATTAAGCCTGGGACTCTGGTAGGATGGGTGAGCCCATATCATTCATGGCTTGTTTGAGTGGTTGTGAGGTTTTTGGCTGCTACTTTTATGTTGTTTTTGTTATTTTAAACTCTGTTAATTGTTTATTATTCTAATAGTGAGCCACCTCGTGTATATGAGATGGTAGCATATAAATTTACTAAACAAATAAAAAAAAAACTGAGAGGCCAGGCTCACAAATCATTATCTGGTGGCATTAATCACATTCGTCTCTTAAACATTTTTTTTCAGATTACCAGAACAAAAGAGAAAACAGGACAAAGAAAACACCTTTATTTTTTTTGCAGACCACCAGATAAATATTTTCTCTATGCTCCCAACATCTGTGACTGATTAATCTCTTGTTAACAAATTGGCAGCACAGCCCTGGTATCAGTTTCCATGAACTATCATGGATGGCTATTAATTTTCTATTCAACTAGTTTCTGTTGCCTGATTTTTGTTAAATTCTCAGCATCAAAATTACCTCAGAACATAATTTTGGAATGAGATCTGAGGGACCCTGACACTGGAATGTTAAATATCACACAAAATAAATCTTTAAGGCAGGATCTGTTAAAGATTTGATCAAATTACTCACTAATAGTTTGTCCAGGTAAATAAATAAAAATTAGACACTTTGATGAAATATGATACAGAAACAGTAAAATAATTATTGGCAAAGAACATACAGACCAAACCTGCCCTTTGGCTAGGGCAAAAGATCTCATCCAAACCTCATTTAAACTTACTGTATCAATTACTATTTTACACAGCCTGTTTTTCAGTATAAGTTTTATTTAAGAAAACGAGAAATTTTCTTTTTTTGTGTTTTTCTCTCCTATTGACTGGCTAGAAGGGGTTTATTCATATATATTTGTTTATTCCATTTATATAGCCGCCTATCTCATGTGTGGCTATAATCCTCTGGTTCAAAGACAGTTTGATCCATATAAGGAAGAAATCCTAGAACATATCTGGCAGAGATACAAAGTCATGAGCCTTAGCAAAGCCAGGTTATGTATACATCAGTCTCCTTTAAAAAAGTAAACTACTAACAAGATGCTCTGATCTGCCTTTATCTTTAGCAGTGGTGGAATCTAGCATCTGAGACTTAGGTCAGATTGTTACTGCATACACACTGTTTCTTTGTGGGTGGCTAAATATTAACATTCATTTTTAAAAAGCTACTTTGTTCCTTTTACTGTGAGTACATTTCCTCTGAGGCTGTGGTCACTATATAACATATGGTCTGTTCTCAGCTTTATTGAAGCAGCCATCAAAGTCCATTCACATACTTCTGGCAATTGCCATAAGGAACATGGAAAACCAATGGGTGTATTGAGACAAAAATAATATATTGGCACTATGGGAATAAGTATAGAGGAACTTTGTGATTGTGCTCTCTCTCCCCACCTCTCCTGCAGCTGTCTGCAAAGTTTCATTTCAGACTGATTCAGTTACCATAATGCAGTGGTTCCCAATCTGTGGTACGTGAACCACTAGTGGTACGCGAGGGCCTTCCAGGTGGTACGCGAACACTTTCGGGGTCATGAACGATTTTTAGTTAGTTATTTTTTACTTCACAAAAATGTTTACTGCCTAACACAACTGTTGCCACACGCCATCCACCTGGTCCCAGCGGCCCGAGAATCCAGTTGCTGGATGCGTGGGGCCAAAAAAGGAACGGTACAATTATGGAAATAAAGTGATATCTGATCGAATTTAGTTTCTCTGGAACCAGGTGGTACGTGGCGACTGTACGGGACCTCCAAGTGGTACTCGATCACAAAAAGGTTGGGAACCACTGCCATAATGGCTATTATAGCTATAGTCTCAGGATATGAGAAGTGCTCTAGAGCAGTGTTTCCCAACCTTGGCAACTTGAAGATATCTGGACTTCAACTCCCAGAATTCCCCAGCCAGCATTCGCTGGCTGGGGAATTCTGGGAGTTGAAGTCCAGATATCTTCAAGTTGCCAAGGTTGGGAAACACTGCTCTAGAGCAGCGGTCTCCAACCTTTCTGGCTCCACGGACTGGCAATGGAGGTGGGTGGGGGGGTAGAGGATGGTTTCACTCATGCAATCTAATCCCATACATGCACAAATGAAGCTTCAAGTGCTCGCCCGCTGCTTGCTCAGCCTAGTTGCCAACTGGCCACAGACCGGTACCATCCACAGATCGGGGGTTGAGGACTTATATGAGATTTAAAGAATATAATGTATAATAAAGGCATAATATTGTGTCCCCTTATTTGGTAGGATCCATTTACCAACTTTATGTTTAAAGTCCTTTGCCTTTAATTTATTGGACAAGTGCTATCAAAAACTGCCATAAACATATGTATTGGGGGGGGGGGTGACACTTACAAAATACATCTCCCCTGAGTTTCTTTTCATGGACAGTCTGGTTTTTGAGGTGTCCAGTTTCTCCTCCTTCTTCAACACTTTCTTGTTCTATTGTTTTTCTGTCTTTTCTGATGTCTTCAATGCTTTCCCCCCATTTACTGAAGGCACTTTCCGGATACAAGTCATCTTCATAGTCTAAAGGACTATGAGCTTTAGATGTTGGGATTGTATTTTTTATGTTATCATGCTTTTTTGCACTTTTATTGTGAAGAAGCAGTTTCTTGAATTTCTCTTTGGTAATGCCAGATATTCTGTGAATTGCTTTCACTGAATTTTCATGAACAACTAGGGAAAAAGAAATAACAAAACGTGTCCAAATTATCCATTACCCATATAAAATCAAAATGAGCATATACTTCTATGTTTTTTAAAAAACCTAATATATTCAAAATTTAATATGAGAGAAACAATAGCATGGCTTTCCAATGAACGCATTTCATTTTCAGTATTAGTAGTAGTAGGATTCAATATTACTGATTAGTAATACTGTATTCATTATATGAAGCTTTAGCTACAGTTTTTAGCAAGAGAAAACCTGAATAAAAACAAATGCATCTGTCCATCTTATGAATAATATGTTCAAATTTCTTTTATCCAGATGTCTACATGCCAGTGTCATGTTAATAATTACTTAAAATTCTTTTCCTCCAGAAATCACACATACTGTATCTCCATCCTATGGATAATATGTTCAAATTACTTTTATCCAGATGTCTATATGACAATATAATGTTAATGTTTAGTCCACTTGAATTCTTTTTTCCCAGAGAGAGATGTTATAAGAGAACATACTGTAATTTAACAGACATGGTTAACTGAATCTCTACTCAGGATATGATGAGAAGAAGTTAACAGGAAACCCTAATTTGCAACAAATCTGTTCTTAGCAATCAAAAAGATAAATCTCTAGTGCTTAAATAAACAAGTCCACAAATGTTTGACCAGTGAAGCAGGATATCTCCATATAGACCTGAGATCGAACCCCAAACCAAGATCCTTATACGGTGCTAGCCAATTGTAAGACAAAGGAAAATATAGCACCTAGCAGGAAATCAGGGCCATTTCTAAACAACTTTGTAGATAACCCTCTCTAGTATAAAATGTACTCAAGATAATTGCTCTAGGCTATTTTTATTTTTTGCAGATCTATTCCTTGTTTTCCTTGTTTAGCAATAGCAATAACACTTAGGCTTATATACCATTTTCACAGTGCTTTACAGTCCTCTCTTTTTCTTGCATATATGATACAGTAATCCAAATAACTGAGCAGAGCTGCAATTTACTAAAATTAATTTGCAATAGACAAGCTTTTTAACAAAGTCCCAGGCTGGGGGTGGGGTCATATCAATTTCAAAGACAGCAATTGCCTTCCTAGGAATTTCTCTATTGAGTTGTTGTGCACTTGCAAGATTATATAACCACAAGGGGATTACATTTTCTAGTAATCCCCTGAAGAAGAAATGGGGGGAAAACACTTTCCCAGTGATTGAACTTTGCTTTTTATATTTCATAGGCAATATAAAAGAAGTCAGGGATTTGTTGGTGAAGGCTGGGGAGGCAATCACCCTGAGGCTCAACTTTCATGCCTTCAAAAAACCTGATGGCTTATGGCCCCAATAGGAGACATAGGAGAGAAGTAATGCAAATGGAAGAATCTAAACAAGCAGTTTACTCTTTCAGTAAAGGAAAACTTGATCCACAGTGTTGTCCTCTTAATTTTGCAGCTCAAATATTACTGTTCTTCAACTTACCTGAGCATTCAAAACCATTGCCTCTATAGCCCAGTTTACATTTACACTTGAAGGAACCTTGAATGTTCAGGCATTCTGCATGTAAGTTACATTTTGGTGTACTTGTTATACATTCATTTATATCTAAAAATGGAAATGTTAAGTAAAATGTATTACTAAAGTTGGAAATTGAAAATAAAGCAGTTTCTTTACACTGTGAAAAAATACAGCTAATTCTTGCATACAGATATGAAATGTTGGTTGTTGTTACTGTTAACTTCTCCTTTAATAAAATACTAGTCCTTACCTTTCTATAGTTTTCCTCGAAGTACAAACTTCCTTGGAGTAGTTATGAAGGTGCCTATGAGAAGCCTACAAATAACATGTACACGTAATAGCTTTTTACAGATTATAATCGCTACTGCATGTTAAAGATGAATATGTGTCATGATATTTTGCTCTTCCAGTTCTAACATGATTTATACTATTTCTACATTGTTCTAAAAAAAATCTGAAAGCCATTTTCATAAATATTTAGGTGCACTTTTCCCACCTACTGTATACAGGTAGTCCTGGAGATACGAACCTAATGGAGCCTGCCCATTAGGTTCATAAGTCAAATAATTCATCAAATGAATCAGACTCAATTTTACAAATTTTTAAAATCAAATTCATTAATTGAATTAAATGGATCATTAAATGAACCAAGATCTGACTATTTCCTCCGATTTGTTAATTGATCGCTGCCATCCTTAACTGAACTGAGAAGCTTTCCAGGCCACCCATCAGCTGTTTCTGGTACAGCTTTGGGCTGAGGAACTAAATTGCCTCCAAGCAAGCTCACACAGCTCTGTTTGCAGTTGCTTAAAAAAAAATTACTTGCCACTAATTAGCTTAAGCGCCTCCAGCCAGGCACCCAGAGGGAGATGGGGAATGGGTTTTACAGAACTCTTGGCTTGCAACAATAACAGAGATGGAAGAAATCATCTAGTCCAAAGGTCTTCAAACTTGGCAACTTTAAGACTTGTGGACTTCAATTCCCAGAATTCTCCAGCAAGCATAGCTGGCTGGAGAATTCTGGGAATTGAAGTCCACAAGTCTTAAAGTTGCCAAGTTTGAAGACCTCTGATCTAATCTAACCCACTGCTCTCACAAGAGAGTACTTCTGATAAATGCCTATCCAGTCTCTTCTTAAAAGCTTCCACTGAGGGGGCACCCACAACCTCTGGGGGCAATTTAAATTTAAAACCTAAAAACTACAATAATATACACTAATCTTCAAAATAAAAGCAAGGAAACACAATGTTATAGAATGCTTTGTGTAGATGCTGGCTAGCATTTCTACAAGCAGCTTCAAGGCAAATGCAAACAAACTTTATCTTTGCAAAGTACTGTACTTACAAAGACAATAGTTTGCAAAGTATAAAAAGCAGAGCAGCTCCCAAAGTGCTTACAAACAAACAGTACAGTACTATAGAATGAATCCTTAGTATAGGTCTCCTGCGTGAGCAGGGGGTTGGACTAGATGACCTCCAAGGTCCCTTCCAACTCTTACTGTTACTGTTAATAACAAAAAAGAATATTTTAAAATACTTACAGAAGCAATTCTAGCACTAGTCCTCAAGCCCACACAGCACCAAAAACCCCCCACCAAAAACTAAAAGAAACTCAGCACGGAGCCAGCTGCAAAATCCCCGGATCTTGGCCATGTGACCAGGGACAAAAAAAATGCCAGCTTCATGGCCACCGCTGCAGCAGTGACTGAATTCAAGTCACATGGCTACAAAGGCCTCTTTTTGATCGCAGTTTTGAATTTCTAACGTAAGTACCCTTTCTGAATAAATCCATTCTTGTGAAAATTTGCTAAATGAACCTTTGTACCTGGGGGATTATCTGTACTTACTGTACTTTGTGCCTTTTTTTTTTACCATGATCTATGGCTATTCCTGGCCCAGACTCTTACATTAATGAGGGACAGGTGCCAAGCATTCATCTCATTCAGAGTGGAAAACTTTGAGCCCACTATTCCATAGGCAGGAGAAAAATACACAATGTGAACCTTGATTTAAGGACAATGATAATAATTCATTGAAGAATAGAATAGAATTTTTTTTATTGGCCAAGTGTGATTGGACACACAAGGAATTTGTCTTGGTGCATATGCTCTCAGTGTACATAAAAGAAAAGATACGTTCGTCATGAATAGAAACATCTGTTTAAGTTTTCTACAAGATGTGGGAAAACCATTGTTTTAAAAATCCCAACAACTGCTAAATATCAGGTCTAAGTCCTATTCATAGCAAAATCCAAGTTCACTTATCAGCCAGACAAAGTCAGATTGCATAATATATATTTTGTTAGGATAAATAATTTGCAGCTATTGGTTTTAAACATTTGTTGAATTGTTGGACATCCTACTACCTAGTAGACTTCAGTTACTCAAAGCCTTACAATTCAGAATGTGGCAAGTGTTTCTCCATTAGGTAGAAGAGAGCTTTAACTCATCAAGCCTATGGATAACTGAAGTTTCCCTTGTAATTTTGGCATTTTCTACCTCTGATTACAGCAAAGAGGCTTATTTTCCACAGGGAAGTGGGAATATTGTGTGGCTAACACCTCTAGTCAGAAGCACAGCAGTTGCAGCATTGTGTATGATTTGGAACATGATGATGTTGCATTGAAACAGACTGTTTTAATGCAACTCATTAAAACCACCATTTTTGTATTCAGGTTTGTTTGGAAGCCAGAAAAAAGATGTATCTGTTTTAAGAGATGCTGTACTTGCTTATGCATCTTCCAAGCCATATTTATAAATTCATTTTTGAAACATGTACAGCTCTCCTTAATGGAAGTTCCTTCTGTAGTTTTACTTTTTATTGTCATTAGTTATTACATAACTAGCAAACTAGGAAAATCCCAAAACAAGATTCTGAATAAAATCAAATTCTGAAGGGACTTTTGGCATCAGTTAAAGATGTATCAGTCTTCCCATAATATAGGCAGAAGAAAATTTAATCCTTACCTACACAGTTATATCTGCCATTCAGGTGTTTCAGTTCATATCCAATCTGGCATTTGCAATAAAAACTTCCAAATGTGTTGATACATCTTCGATTGAAAGAGCAAACTGCTCTGCCAGTGGCACATTCATCAATATCTATGGCATGAAGATGAAATATTGTGAGATCAGAAAATGAGCAAACACAAGCCTAATTGTCATGGTTACTTACTAATTTATTTATTTATTTATTTATTTACGTACAGCATAAGATTGTCAGGGAAATCTACAAATGCTAGACACAATGCAGTTCTAACAGCCTCAATTGCTAGCTTTGTTTAAAAATTAAATGTCACCTTTCAGATTAAACTTTTCTTAGCAACGAACTAATTAAGTTGACTTACATAAAATGTATTTCAACCAGTATGTTTTAAAATGGAAGCCAGATTTACTTAATAACCGTGCTACTAAAGAATTGCATGATTCACTTAACAACTGTGGCAAAAAAGCCGTAAAATGGAACAAAAGTCATTTAACTCTCTTGCTTAGCAACATAAATGTTGGGCTCAGTTATGGTCATAAATTGAGGACTACCCGTAGTTTGTCCTTCAATGGCATATTTACTGTTCAGCAGTTGAACTAAATATCCACATGGGTTTATTGTATGATTCCTAAAAACATTCTCAATTCATGAATTCCATATGCATCTTGCTTTTGCAGCTGTATGTTAAGGCAGCAATCCTCCAGAGCCATGCATCCAAGCTGATGAATTTGCTGCTTGAAAGTTTATGAATATCTGTAGTTTCCGATAAACTTTATTTCCTGTGTTGTCAAATTTCTCCTAGGCTCTCTACAAAGTCCCCAGAGTCCATTATGCTGAGGAAGTGCCTTTCCCTCTTTAGGGAAAAAAAACCCTCCCCACTTCTCATATGTCTATGTTTCACAGTTTAAGGCCCAGGCCATATGCAGCCCCTGTCAAAGCTTCAGAAACAACTCCCACCGTCCTCCCAAAGGTTGCTGCCAAATCATCAATTTAGTGCAAGAAAAAGGGAACATTAAGAAATATGGAGAAATAATCATATTAACTGTATGTAATCAATGTCACAAAGGAAACCATTAACACCAACCTTGGCTAGTTCTTTTGCAAGGATGATTCAATAGGAAAATACAGTTCAACATGCTAAGAAAATCTAACTTTAGAGGTTTTCAAACATCCAACAGCACCCTTGATTATACACGGGCTTTTAATAGCTTTTTCTTAAAAGGTTGATATGGGCTGGAGATAATATTGCCAGAGGAGAAACTGTCCAGATCATTGTTTTTAAAATGTACAATTGAAGGAATAAGTATATTCTACTATTGAAGATCAGTAATACTGAACTTTTAAACTCCTGAGAAAATACACAGACGTACTGTATGTCTTCCTTGACTTCCTCTGCTATGTGCGGATAGGTTGTCCCATAGCTATTTATTTTTATGTTTCTTCTAACGTAGCCAACTTTCAGTATTATCTAACAAAGTGGGCAGAAGCATACAGCCATTCCATCCAAAAAATGTACAAAAAAATTTATGTACAAAAAAATAACATTATTTTGGTTATTTATGTACAACTTCAAATAATTCAATTTTCTATATTGAAAATTATTACCTTAGTCTTTGGGTTAATTATATTAATTTTCAGATATATGCTGTCATTGCATTATCCAATCTGCCTTACATTTACTGCAAAGAATTTGTATTATTAGCAATAGCATAGCATCATTAGCATTTAAAAGCTTATATATTTTCGCAACATACCCCTAACGTCACAACAAGAATTCTTTATAGAGGTCATTATTTGTTAAGCAGAGAAAAAGAACACCACACACATACTGTACTTGTCTTATTCTTACATCAATATTGTACTATTCATTAAGTGAGACATTTGACTGGTTGATTATGCAGCTTCAAATTGTTATCAACTCCTAGCACCACATAGATATATTTTCATAACACAATCTGTCCCTAACCTAGTTCTTCAGGTCTTTCAATCGTACATGTTTGCCATGTATACTTATCAATGGACATGATTAAATCATAAGTTTGAAATAGATCTTTTTCAAAGCAGAAATTCATGTTATAATTCTCATTTGGTGACCAAAAGCCTAGCCACATTTTTATGAATTCTCTTGTCATTCCCACCCATCTATTTATCTCACTTAAGTAATTTTCCTCCCAAACTCATCTCTGTTACTTCTGTTATCACCATTCACTGGAATGCAGTATACACTATTATCATGGTTCCATATGCCGATGATCCTAAATACGTATGCCGATGATCCTAAATACAAGTAACAGCTTGCTCTATGCTGATGATATGATTTTATTATTGTATTCACAAGTAGGATTACGTAGGCTATTAAGAAGATTCAGCTCTTATTGCCAGGATAACTCCCTAACCATTAGTAAATCTAAATAAAAAATCATGGTACTTGGAAAACATCATCAGAGACATAGATAGCAATTGGATGATGAACCAATTTAACAGGTTAACACCTTTGTATATTTAGGCGTAACTTTTTCCAAGACTGGATCTTGGGCTTGCCATCATCAACTGAGTACACTTAAAGCAAAAGCTCATTTGAATTTACTGCTTAAACTAAAGAATCATTAGTTACCTGGGGTCCCTAGCCCCATTAATTAAAGTATATAAAGCTAAGGTTACCACTATGCTCTTGTATGGAGAAGTTTGGGGTCTATACTCAACCACAGTACTAGAACAAACACAGTCACAGCATTTGAGATGTTTACATTTGGGTGTAGATCTAACAACATCTGCTGCAGCAGTTAGAGCTGAATTGAAAATTCATACCATTCATGCACTATCCAAAATTAGAGCATATAACTACTGGCACAAAGTCAATGAAATGGAGACTGATAGACTCCCCAAGTTATGTCTACTAGAGCAAATAAAATCACAATCACAAATCTCCTGGATCACCAAACTAACAAATTTTGTAAGAAGCTGTGGCCTTCCTATCTCTTGCGTAACAGGAGAATGATTTAAAAAACAGAGCTGCCCAAAGAATTAACGATATAGAAACACAAAATGATATAGCTATCCTTAGTAAGGTGGGTAATTTGAAATGGCTGAGCAAATACAAATGTACTTTTCAAATAGACAGCTATTTGAAGTTACAACTTCCAAAACATCTTAGGGAGATATTTACGCGAGCGATATTCGAACAGCTCGACACAATGGTCAGATATGGAAGATTCTATTCTATACCCTACAATGAAAGTCTCTGCATTTGTGGAGCGGCAGAGGTAGAAGACCTGGCTCACATCCTGTTTGATTGTTGCCTGTATAAGAGGGTGAGAGAAAGGTACCTTGGTCTATATACCAAACGAATGACCCATTGGGATCCCCATATCAAAACAATTTACTTTATGTGCGGCCAGAATCTGAAAATAACATTTAACACAGCACAGTACTTAAGCAAAATGATTCAGTTGAGATCTGCATATGTGGGACTGATTGGGGTAGATTGCAGGGGTGATACTGAAATATAATTTTATCATATTTTATCTCTCAAATTATTGTATTTTATTCCAATTTCATTTTAAATCGTATTTTATTCCAATTTCATTTTAAATTGTATTTTATCCAATTCCATTTTAACTTACTTTTATCAAATTTTAGTAATAATTTGTTTCTGGAACTCTGCACTTTGATATGGCCAACGGTTAATCAATAAATAAAGATTAAAAAAAAGATACACTATTACCAACCACTGAATTGCTTTTTATATACTGTATGCGTAAGTTCTGTTCAACATATTATCATTCTTTTAATATATTTTATTTTTTTCCTTTAAATATATTGTAATGTTTTTGTTCATAATTAAATCTACACCTCCACTTCCCCTTCATCAAATTAAGATCATGACACGTGAATCAATTCTATTATCTCCTTTCCCTTTCTATTAGTTTCACAGGTACCAATCATGTCTATGTTTCTTTCTTGATTTTGTTCATGTGCTTTTCCATTTATTTCTCCTACATTTCAAGTTGCAATCTTCAATATACCATGGACATGTAGGCCATGTGAGCCCTTGGATATTTATCTCTGCTGCACATTGTAGCTTTGGTTAATCAGAGTTTTCACCTAAAGTTCTTTTTTTAATAAGATAGAGAAGTTACAGCTTTAACTTCACTCATGTCACATGCAGCATTCTCGGCTGATAGTAAGGACAGTACTGTTATTTTGCAAATTTTGGCTAGTAGTCTACCAAAGCATACTGTAGTTTTCCCCCAAACATTGTCTGTATCCAGGATCTTTAGATACTACTATGCAACTCAACATAGTGCTGCCTGCATCTTACCAAGAGCATGCAGTATGCTGACATATACTTGGGATGTGCACACTAAGGTTAATATTTATTCTAGAATTAAAGTTGATATTTCTTTCATGTTTATATGAAGTACATGCCAGATTTTGAGAAATGTTTGGAATAATAATATCAAGAACATTAAAACAACTAACATACCTATGCAGGTTTTTCCATTTGGTGCTAACTGAAGTCCACTTGACGGACACAAGCATCGCACATCATCTTTCACTTCTTCACAACCATATTGGCAATTCACCATGGTGCATGTTCTGGAATCTTTCAAAACATATTAGTTGTCAACACCTACATAACTAGAAATACCTACTTTAGAAAATTATGCTTACTAAAAGGAGTATTTTAAAATCTGTTTAATAGAAAGACATTGGGATGCACAAATCAGCATCTTTGCATCTTTTAATTGCTATTTTGACTGTTGCCATTCCTATTACCAAAACGACACAAACTTTTGTTAAAGTTAGCTCACACTAATAAAGGCTTCAAAATAACTGTATTTTTAATTTTTAGACAGCTAGAAGGCTCTAGGCACAATACAAAATGGTGGTGACCTATCAATCCTACATAGATTGTTATGTACCTGAACCATTTTACCTGATATGTACCAGAAGCACATTATCTGAATCTTATACTGAATGCTTTTTCCAGGTGTTGTTGTACATGAAGTTAGGCAAGTAATATCGAAGGATACAGACTTTTTGGTCATGCCATCAGATGCACAAAGCGCTCCATCTAGAAAACTGCTGCAGGTTGATTTTGATTTAGGTTTTTATAGCGTCACATGAATACCCCTTTGATGGCATCGTGGTGCGGTGGTTAGAATGCAGTATTGCAGGCTGACTGCTTACTGCCAGGAGTTTGATCCTGACCAGCTGAAGGTGGACTCAGCCTTCCATTGTTCTGAGGTCAGTAAAATGAGGACCCAGATTATTGGGGGCAATATGCTGACTCTATAAAATGCTTAGAGAGGACTGTAACGCACTATGAAGCAGTATATAAGTCCAAGAGCTATTGCCATTGCTATTTTATTAGATTTTTCTGTCCTTCGTGTTTGAAAGCTATTTTTATCATCCCTTTATTTGCTACACTGAATTTATTGATCTGTATAACTGCTGCTTCTATGATTTCTCATGTTTAACTTTGAATTAGATATATTGATGTAAATAATTTAATAGGTATTAATTTCCATTTTTTACATTACAGCCATTCAATATGTTTTTTAGATAGAATTAGAAATCATAATATTCCCTGGTTGCCCTGGCAACTCATCTCTCCCTTTTTTTCCCTGCATGCCTTTGAAAGTCCGCCTGACATTTCATTCTGCAGTGTTTTGTTTCATGTTTCATTTAGATCCATGAGAAAAAACAACTTTTCTGTAGCTATCTAAGAAAAGAAAAGTAAAAATAAAATTACTAATAAAAACTTGGTACCACAAAAAATTTAGTGAGCATTTCCCTGGCTTTTCAACATTTATTGAAAGCCAACAATTGGTTCAAACTTTGTGCTTTACTCCTTCCTAATTTTTTTCTATTCTACTATAAAGGTACATTACAAATGTAAAGTGGAAAAAATGGCAAGATCAAATATTTAAAAATATGTTCAAAACCCCACATTTGTTTTTTCCTTCTCTCAAGCTGACAGGAAATGCTTTGAAGACAGCTAAAATGTCTGATTTAGCATAGCATGGTTTTTCTATATGTAGTGGAAAATTAGCAGAACTAAAGAAATAAGTCCATGGTTTGCCTCCTAAAGGTACAAATTAAATAACTTAAACATCACCAACAGTGCCATCACTGTCATTTCCATATTATAATACCTACAACATAGGTAGGTAAAATGAGGACCCAGATTGTTGGGGGCAATATAAATATACATTGCTTACTGGTGTAAACCGCTTAGAGAGTGCTTGCACTGTGAGGCGGTATATAAATCTCACAAATAAATAAATAAATAAAAATAGATTTAACACCCAAATCTCAAGTTAACATTGACACTTACTGGCACAGGTGCCATCTGGCATGAGCATGTACCCATTTAAACAATAGCATTTGTAGCTTCCATGAGTGTTCATGCATCTGTGTTCGCAAACATGTGGCTTTAATCCACATTCATTGATATCTGCAAAAATAATTAGAATAATTGAGTTTGGAGATCTATGGAGGGAAATACCATAGCAATGCGCTCTACATGGAACTGCCCTTGAAGAGCATCCAAAAGCTCCACTTGGTGCAAAATCATTAAAAATAGTACACTGTTATCATCTAATAGTGTTATATTTTATATTATCACATCTACAATTATTCTTCCAAATTGACTTATTCAATTTAATCAGTCATTTGATTAGAATTTTTAATGAAATACTAGGTAAGCTATCCAATATTTCTATGTAAAATGGTATAGAATTCAGTAGACAAGAAGCTCATGATGAAAGGAATTCAGAAGCTCTCTTTGTATTTCACATTTTTTTTGTACTATAATTTCTTATCCTAAATAGATGAAATAGAAGTAGAAAGGCTATACTGGTTGAAAAGATATTGTTTACAAGAAAAAGCATCAGTTTACCTTGGTTGCAGGTTTTCCCTGTGTATCCAGGGTAACATTTACATGTATCTGGCAACACACATTCACCATATTTGCATCCATCTACACAAACAGCTGTGAAAGGAATGCGAGAAAAGAAAAAAATGAAACAAAGACAGAAACTGAATAAATGTAAGATAATTTCTAGGGATTTGGATATAGTAGCACTAAAGTAAATTAGGAATGTTGGCATATCCTGGCTTCGGAAATCCTTTCCAATGTGTTAATAATTGTTCCACTCTGAATCATGTGACCAGAAGGAAGCATTTTTCAGAGTGCAGCAATCAGCAACATTCTAAGCCAGTGTTTCTCAACCTTGACATTTTTAAGGTTTCAACTCTTAGAATTCTGGGGATTGAAGTCCATACACCTGAAGTTGCCAAGGTTGAGAAACACTGTTTTAAGCTGTTGCCCACTGCCTTCCCATTGAAACATAATGGGATTCTCCCCCCCCCCCCCATTTTCCCCCTGCAGCTGCCAACTGAATTCAACCCATTTTCAAACACAATCTTGCTTTTGCAGAACTATTTTCCAGTATGAAGTTTGGCCCCATTTTGCATTTTGTTTTTAGAGAGCCATCCTGCTGATAAAGGACATGTAGGCAGAATCTCAAGTCTCTTTGTGAAATTAATTTCAAATATTCTATAGAGTTTGAAAGACTAGCATGGATTATTGTAGAAAAGTAAAAAGTTGGAGCTTGAAATGTCCACTTTGATTGAACTAAAAAATCTCTACACTGACTAAAGATCAGTATGAATGGTGGAAATATGTTGACATAGATTTTTGCATATTCAGTTCTTCTGAAAAGAATGTTCTGCTTTTTATTGTAGATATCAAACTACTGATATTAGGACTATCTCCCTTTTTATAGACTTTCTTGTACAAATCAATTTTTATTGGAGGAGGAGGAGGACCATAAAAATTAGTAAGGAATGGTAGGTACAGAGTGGCAAGAAGAAAAGATGATGAAGCGAAACTTCTTCTTCTTCTTCAAGGAAAAACAGTCCAGTTGTTGAAAAAGCATTATTGAGACAACTATAACTTGTATGACTGAGAATCCATAGACAAGAAGAAAAGAGTTCTGATTTTCAGCTGCTCAACCCACCTGTTGATGTCTGGAGATACATCTTCCAGGGGATGATTCTCTAGACATTTAATCTTTATAGGAAATTGAAAAGTATCTCTGAATCAGACTTGATTAAGCATCAGGGAACTTTAAGATATAAATTACCATGAAGTAAATGATTACAACCCTCATCAAGGCTAAGTACAAGAGGAGAAATAGATGGGAATAAAATATAAACTAAGGCAAGGCACTTGCCAAAGGTGGGGATTTGATAATTAAATGCAATTTAATTTTTATTGTAGGTGTTTTCAAAGGGGGTTATAATATCTTTGGCAAAAGCAAGCCTGATAATACTGCTAATTCTCAATTCATGAATTCCAATGGTTATTTTATATCCTACTTTTCTTTGTACCTGATTGTAAGGTGGGGCGAGACCATACTATAGTAGAGGAAGTCTACTATACTTTCTATGGAAAGTATGGAGCCCAACCATACTTTCTGGAAATTCATGAATTTACACAAGAGGGAACTTGAAAACAAATGTTTCAAAAGCATTTTTGCCTTTATTCCTCCTCTGTACAGTTCCAAGCTTCTGATTCTCTCGTAATATCTTCCTAGGTCCTGAGCAATCTCTGAAGCCAAGACCAATTCAATAGCATTTTTCTGCATTTCCTTTCTGCCTTCTATATGTTTTACATATCTACATCTGACACACATTTTGGACACAGAATTTCAGCTTTAAGTTCATAATATAAGAGATTTTTTTACATGTGGCGCTTACTTTGTCTTGACAGTTATAAAGTTTTCCAAATTTAACCCAACCAATTGTCTCATATAATGTTCTTCTGAAATCTATTAAGCAATATTATCTGGCGACTTCAATCATCCTGTGTTCTAAATTAGTTATTATTTTCCACAAACAGCACCAGCAAAACCCCTGCCTTAAGGAAATCTTGATCAAAGGTGTCTTAATATGAAAAGAATAGCGTAATAAAGGAAACAAATACAACAAAGAATGTTGGTATATTAATTCATATGTTCAGCATCATGCCTGACCAGAAATCTGGGGATAGAACAATTTAAAAAGCTTTTGAAAAGTGAATACTGATAGATCATTCATGCTTCACTTGCTGCTTTGAAAGACTTTTATTTGTTATCTTTTTCAACATACCATATTCTTGAGCAGCTGAACTAGATTTATACAAACAATTAAAAAGCATTATTAATAAAGGATCTCCCCATGCAGCATATGGAAATACTTTAACTTATGACAACTATCTGCTCTATATATTAATAGATATTCAAGAGAAAAATACTTTTTTTGGCAGCATTCTCCCTTGCACAAATATCTGATAAATATATCAATTATAATGTGAACCTTTGCTCATCTGTATTGGGTAATCCAGTTCTAAATTCTGCAAAACAGCAGATGCAACATCTAAGAATCTAAGATCACTATTTTATTACTTTAGGTAGCTTGCGAGAATCTAGCCAGAGAAATATTTTAACCTTTCTCTTATATTTATACTTCTATTATTAATAATAGTATCGATATCATTAAATAATCATGGGCTTTTGTTAATCTAATTCCCCAAAGGCCTAAAACAGAGACCCAGCACAGGCAATCCTCAAATGTTTTTATAATGAACAGTTCAAAATGATCAATTCTCTACTTATGTGGAAATGTGAAGACAATTTATGTTGTTTTAATGAAAAGCATCTGTTTATAAATAACTCTGTGTGGCCTACGTAAAAGTCGTCTTCCCCTGAATTTCCTTAATGTCTACCATTATGGGCTTGGGTAGGTATTAAAGGTTAACAGGGTAGAGAAGACATGCAGAAATTGAATTCTTTTCAACTTCTTAATAGTACTCTCCTCTGAGTTATCTTTGCAGAAAGGAAGAGAAAGAGCAAACTTCGAACGGAAGCATTGGTAACATGCAATATCACTACATTGGGGGAATTTGTTCCCATTTGAAATTTATCTATCTTTTTTTGGTTGGTTTCACCATCATAATTCTAATCTTGGACTATTAACTTGCTAATACACTGTCCACTTGACAATGAGACAAACAGGGTTTTCAGTGAGCCAAATTCATTCAAATGTAGGCATATTTTTATAGAAAAAAATGGAGCAACAAGTAGGTATGGTTACCTTCACAGCGCTGTTTGTGATTTCTTTTCCAGCCATAGCAGCAATCAGACAGAGATCCATAACGACAGACCCCAGGCTCATTCACAGATAGCAGCTGCCTGTGACCTCTTAAACAGTGCAAAAAACAGAACATGAATTATAGCTAAGGAGTCAACAAAGGCTCATGTTCTGGACATATCTCCCATCTATCCATTGAGAAGTCTGGTTATATTGCCATAACATCATAAGAAACTCTTTCTGCTGAAGCTGAACTTTATCCATTATAAGTAATAATAATCTGCATATTTTTAACAGAACACAACTGACTTCCTCAATTTAGCAAGTACAGTACTTGTTTCATTTTTATTTATTAATAGATGTACTGTCAACAACAGCAGGGAGCAGAGTTTCTGTGTGGCTTTCCCTCCATATCCTGCTTAAAACCAAAATCAATTAGTTTTAAAGCAAGTACCCAGGGGCCATCCATGTTGGAGCCATAACACATTGATAGTGCTACCGGTAGTATTTTTTAAGTAAAAGATGCTGAAACAATGTGTATTTAAAAAAAATCTAATGCCTTCCCTACATTCATTTTGCTGGATTTGACAAATGACAGACTTATTAGCATGCAAAATTCATTTTCAGCATCACAATGTGTGCTTCAATCTGTGAAACCTATTCAAGACATCAGGACTATATTCCAAATTACATGGCTGTAATTACAAAATGCTTTTTAGCCATTTTGGAAGCCAGTTAACACCTGGAAAATTTCGTCTCAGTCTATACATGTCATATTTAAATGAAATTTAACATTACAACTAAATATGTTGTTAAAGTTTAGTAAAATAATGCAAAATGCAGCAGATTAAATTTAGAAAGAGTGCTGTTATGTATTTTCTTGTATTTAAATTAAAAGCAGCCTGGATAGAGTATAAATCCGAAAAGAGGAATTATAGTTAAGGATAATTTTTTTGTTTAACTCTGGTCATTTTCTACCTGAAAATCACCTTTGAGCAGCTGCTTTTTCACCCGGGTAGAAGCAACTATCTCTAATTTTAAAAACACTACATTGCAGGGATGGAAATCAATGAAAGAAAAGAGAAAGGATTAAGTCACTTCTCCTCTCTTCCATTTGGACCAGCCTTCTTCTGGTGCCCTCCTAATAGGAAATGCTGTTTAACTGGTGCTCTTCTTTCCCATTGAATAGTTACCCTGAAAAGTTATCTTATTGGCTTTTGTGAACTTTATATGAACTTTCATAATAGCAAATTAAGAATGTCCCAAAGATGAATGTCATTAATTCAGCCATAGAGCTAATGAACAAACTTTCCTTTTAACTGAAGAACACAATATAAATATTTTTAGAAAAGAAAAAGGCAGGCGTTCCTCTTGGGTGGGCTATTTGAATCAAACAAATTCACCCCACATGGCATGACAGCAAAGGCTAATCTATCACTACTGTTATTACTCATAAGAATGGTGAAGTAGCAGTCTTTGGTATAATATGGTCAAATTAGAAAGAAAGAAAGAAAGGAAGGAAGGAAGGAAGGAAGGAAGGAAGGAAGGAAGGAAGGAAGGAAGGAAGGAAGGAAGGAAGGAAGGGTTTTGATTCAATTCAAATAGCTATTCTGTTTCTAAGAAACTGCCAAATGATTTAGGGTAGCTAATATCAAGCCTCCAGAGAGTCTCTGACTTTGGCAATCTTTGACCGGGACAACTGATCAAGTTCTATGCCAGGACCTTCTACATGGCTCCTAAACATCTTTACTGCTACTTCATGTCACTGTGACAAACAGCCAGTTTTAGCTCACTCCAATGCTCATATCAGTCACTGTGTTGTACAATAAAATGAAGGACCTTTATGTGTGCACCCATCCACCTTGAATACTAAATATGTGCAACAACATTGCAATTCACAATTCTGCCATGAAAATTTCTATGTAGGCAAAAAGAGAAAAGGAGGCAGCATTAGAGAAATATGTGACATATACTGAAAATTAAATTAGAATGGAATGGAAATAGAAATTAGGATTTAATAATATGACTGCTAGAATAGAAAAGTAAGAAAATTAGTTCGGTTTGCTGTTTTAATATTAAAGTTATATTTTTTGTTTTTATTATTGATGCAGGCTGAACAGTAGATATTATGAAATGTGATTTAGGCTGTACTATTTCTATGTAAGGGATATTATATATATATATATATATATATATATATATATATATATATATATATATATATATATATATATATATATATATATATATATATATAATATATATATATATATATAAAATATATATTCTGCACATATTCACAGAACTTGTCTATCATCCTATATATATATATATATATATATATATATATATATATATATATATATATATATATATATATATATATATATATATATATATGCAAAAAAAAAGAAAATTTCTATGAAATCATTGTATGCTTCAAGAAATTTAAAAAAAACATTTGTTATTTGAACGGACTTCAATCTGCAATCACAGCAGCAGGAAGGATGGATCTTTCAATACTGATGTGCCTTTAACAACTGATTTGAGAAGCCTTCTGCTAGATATGTAAAAAACTTCTGACCATGTCCCCACTTCTGCCAGCCACACTTCTAGAAGCTGTCCCAAATGTAACTCATGGGTTTTTCTCATTCTTCTTCTTTCAGACTATCAAAAGGATCAGTGTGATTCTGTTCATTTTACTGCTTTGTGCCTTTGAACTCAGATTTAAATTAGGCTGAGTGAAAGTGAGTGAAGAATACAAAGTGCCTAAATGCATTAGTGCTTACATTCCATTAACAGTCTTCAGCTGCCCTGAAGGGGTTCTGGAAAGAAGAAACAACAGATTTGGGCTAGGGGAAATCCTAAAAGTCTGGGAAATGTCTGTTTACAGTTGCATCCTAATGCTGCACCTTTCAACTATGAGCTGGTTTTAAAGACAGAACTGATTTATCTCAAATGCAATTCCAGAAGAAATTCCTAGCCCAGCATCCCAGCTGGTTTTGGTTGTTCAGTGATGATTACTGTAAAATGCCTTCTCCATATGCTCAGAAACATTCTCCAGACAAAAGCCTAACTTCAATTGTCAATCAGCCACGGTTGCTTAGATATAATAAATTTTCTGCACATATTCACAGAACTTGTCTATCATCCTATATTCCCCAACCTAGTCGCTCTGTGTTGGATATGACTCCCGTCGTCCCGAGCCAACACGGGAGCAACCCAGAATCCCAGATACTTTATTTCAGCTCCCAAGGGACCGCCATCTCTGTCCCTCAATTGCTCTGACGAGAGAGAGGTACCGTAAGCCTACGAGAGTCATCCCGACTGGTGAAAGGCGAAGCAAGAAGGCAGAGGAGCCGAACGAATAAATCCCCCAGCCCCTCTTCTGGCCGGATTCGCACGACCGCCAGGCTTGTAGGTGGCTGCTATTTTAAGCTCAGTGAGCCGTACGAATGCTACTGAACCGGAAGAAAGGGCTCAAAATCCGCGTCCGTCCGTCCCCCCAACTACCATCACACACACACTTGGCAACTAACCTGCCACTTCCAGTGAAGGATAGCTGGGGAAGCGCGAGACAAGTGCCCCAAGCGAGCAACCACAACCCCATGCTGGAGAGGGGTTGCGCAGCGCCTAGCAAAGCTGGTTCGCTAATCAGGATCGCTTCTGCTGCCGCTCGCTCTCTCACCGTTACTGCCTTGGGCTGCTGGATAGTTTTTCCTAGTCCAGTTGCACAGCTATTCCGGGGGCCTTTCCAACGAGGAGATAAATGGGAAGACGATGGGAGGGGGCAAAATCCACAAGGATCAGCCAGACTGCCATACAAAAATTCCACACACACACCCCGGGCTTTGCATTGGGCTTCTGCCCCATGGGATCTATATGCTTTGGCGGGAGTGGGGTGGGGCGGATCAGAGCTTTGCATTGGAGACCCGCCCCCACAATTCGCCCGAGTTAGTCGCCTTTTTTCGTTCTCTCTCCCAATGCAGGTATTGTATTACATAAAAACTTGAGTAGTTCCAGTACTAAGTGAAATAATAAACGCCGGCTTCGCTGAAACTCGCGTTTGGACGAGAAACCAAAGTAATAACTATCGAAACAAAGCAAAATCTCAGACCGGGATGCCCGCTGGCAAAAGCGAACGGAACGGTGAAGTCCAACGCCTTAGTCAGTTATTAGAAATTTCCACGAGAAACCAACAAATAGTAGTCCAACAGATTTGTCAAAGACCTAATTTGGGGAACAGCAGGTCAGAACAGCCAACTTAGCATCATCATAAGCAACCAAAAATGCTGACTGCAATAGTAGCGATATAGCTTTGTATCGAACCTTGCTCAAAAAAGGGAAGAGTTTCTGGGTTCTTCACTGAAAGTGTATTTGCATTTAAGAGACATCTCTACTTTTCTTAGCTTGGATGAACAGCATTGCAAAAGCTATTAGAGACAGAATATAAACAAACAAAACATTACAGGAATCTGTGTCAATACCTTCAGTTCAAAGTAATTTCTGTCCCAGCAGGCCTTTGCAGCTTTACACGGATTTCTGAATTATCCTCTTTACTGCAGCTGTCAATAAGTACCAACATTCACAGAGGTGGTTTGCGCAGTGGTTAGAAAGCAGCATTGCAGGCTAACTCTGCTCACAGTCAGGAGTTCAATCTTGATCAGCTCAAAGTTGACTCAGCCTTCCATCCTTCCGAGATTGGTAAAATGAGGACCCAGATTGTTGCTAACTCTGTAAACCGCTTAGAGAGGGCTGTAAAAGCACTATGGAACAGTATATAAGTCTGCTATTTTGCTATTGCTACTCACATAGCAAAGTCAGTAGTCAAGCAAGATTTTCTCTTCCATCCCAACATCTATTACAACAGGAGGTACTCCTGAGTTTGATGGATGAAAGAAATCTTTTTTTTATTAAAAAGTTTTTTATTTATGATACAATTAAAAACAAAATGTACAAACAAGACAAAACAAAGACCAAAATACATAAAATTGAGTACCTGACGGATTATCCAGTTTACCTATTTACATTTGGTCATTTCTTTTTATAACATTTTTCTTATCATATAGAATCGAGTTTTAATACAATTTCTAAATCTTTCCAACCTTTCAACTTTTACATAATCTTGGGTTTCCTTTTTCCCCACCATTCATATAGTTTGTCCCAGGTTTCATAGTATTCTGTATCCTATTTGTCCTTCAACTCTAACGTTAATCTATCCGTCTCTGCACACATTAGTATTTTAATGAATGAAAGAAATCTTGATTATCTGATGTAAAATCTAATGCTATTCCACCATTGTCCACTCTAGTGCCCAAGTAGGTATAAGGAACAAGGAACACAGAAACCGTAGTTTGCCTGAACCCACTCTTGTGGATTTGGAATACTTTGTCCAGTGCCCACAATTGCTTCTCCCACCCCCTTTCCAAACTGTTCTATCATAACCAGGATGCCTGTTCACCAATCATACCTTTCCATCCCCCATCATAGGAAAAGAAGGAAGGAAGGAAGGAAGGAAGGGCTTCTGATACAGTAGCACAAGGAGGGCACTTTCTTATGACATTATTGTCAGCTAGTCTGCTGCTTGTTGCCATGGAAAAGGGGGGAGGAGTCAGTGGATAATTTTTCATTGCAGCTTTGCAACTATGGTCTGGGTTTTGCTTCTCTCTCCAAGGTCATTTCTTCTAGGTTTGGTATGCAGCAGCCCTCTGGTTGCCTAGCTACAAGGGAGTTGGGCTCTAGAGTTTGTTTCAATTTGCTGCTTCGCATGCTTTTGCCTCAGATCTTGCCTGAAACTTGTTGCATTTACCTCTGCTGTTAGATCTTGTATTATCATGTTATTTATTTATGCTATTTATGCTAATGTATTTTTATTATTAGTTGAATAATAATAATAATACAATAGTATAAATAGCTTTTCTGTCTGGAAAAGCAATTTACTATTAAACAATGGGGTATAAATTTAGAAATAAAAAGTTTAGTGGAATATGAAGAATAAGTAATAAATGTTTGCCAGTAATACCGGTATCTGGTAGAAGAGAGGAAAATAATTACAGTAAAGAACTGTGGAAAGAATGTCAAATACCCACAAATTAATGGAACATGTGAGAGAACCAACTTAGTCCTGGAACAGTACCTCAGGTGCTACATTAATTACCAACAGGACAATTGGGCTGATCTTTTGCCTTTTGCAGAGGTAGCATATAACAATTTTGTGCATAGTAGCACAGGGTTCACCCCATTTAAGGTGGCCTCCAGTCAGTACTTTGTAGCTATGCCAGAGCTGCCTCAAGAGAAACCACATGTACCCTCCTTAGCAGAGTGGATAGCCCAACTGCAGAACACTTGGCCAGTTGCCCGTAAGGCACTGGAGGAGGCACGTCAGGCACATGAGAAACAAGCTGACAAAAAAAACCATGTGAAGCCAAAAGATTTTAAAGTTGGTGATAGAGTTTATCTCTCCACGAAGTACTTACAGTCCACCCAACAATCAAAGAAACTGGGTCCTAAATATGTGGGGCATTCCCAATTGTTAAATTAACCCAGTCACTGTACAACTGGAGTTGCCTAAGAACCTTAAATGTATTCATCCTGTGTTTCATTGCAGTTTATTGAAACCTGAAACTGTGTCATCCCTTCTCCCTGCACCTGACACCCCTCCTGTGCCCACTCTAATCGAAGGAGAGCAGCATTTTGAAATTAAAGAAATTTTGGATTCCAGGAGGGAAGGTCCTACACCTCGTTGCCTGGAAACATTTCCCCCCTGCACAGTCCGAATGGGTGGATGCTAAACATATCCAGGCACCTAAACTCCTCCAGATATTTCATAGAAAATACCCCGACCAACTCCGAATGAATTGCTGTCCTTGTTGAGATGTGCTGTTTGTTTTACTTATATAAAATTTATCGGTATGGCTAAATCCTCTGTTAAAAGGGGCTGAATGTTTGGACTTTGCTTCTCTCTCCAAGGTCATTTCTTCTGGCTTTGGTATGTGTTATGTATTTTGATAGTTAAATGGTTCCACTCAGGTCTAGCGTTTGAGTGGGAAGAATGCTCAAATGCTATTGGCTAAAGTGTCTGACAGCTCCGTATAAAAGGGCCGGCTGTCAGACAGCAAGTTGCTGGTTGTAGATAGAGTTTGCCTAATAAAGACTGTTCAAAAGTCGGTCTCCAGAGTCATTATTCCCACGACTTATCAGTATGCAACATCCCTCTGGTTGCCTAGCTATAAGGGGGTTGGGCTTTACAGTTTGTTTCAATTTGCTGCTTCACGCACTTTTGCCTCAGATCTTGCATGAAACTTGTTGCATTTGGTTTACTCCTAGTAAAAGTACCTTTTCTCTAAATCTATGGAGTTTGACTCTATGGGTTTTTCTTTCCTAGGAAATGGACAGAGGCAGCCCTGACAATTAGTTTCACTCTACAGTCTCTCTGTTGCAAGCTGGGAAAGATATTATGGAACTAAAATTGTATTAGTGTATGGTGGCAAAAAACCAGGAGTCTGAAATCACCTTATCTCCCCTTCCCCACTCTCACCAGAAGTGGCAGCATTGGCACTGCAGAATATATTGGAGTTGGCAGCTCATAAATAAAAAAAGGAATAATAAAAAGTAAGGTTGATTTTTCCAAAGCTGGATAGTCCCTCTTCTGCCTCAATAGATTGATCTATATTTCTACTTGTGCCTAGCACTTTCATTGTTCACTTTTCAGCCTTTTCTCTATTTACAGCTTCACTTTTTGCTTATAAAAGAATGTGCACCTCAGTGCCAAGAACAACAAATAGAAACTACTTAAACTTCATTTCCACTTGTTTCTTTATGTTAATGAAACAAAAGGCAAAGAAGCACACTGGCAACATTCCATATTCCCCTGAATAAAGTTCATATTATAACATGCTTAACATATACTTCTTGCAAATAATAATAGTAGTAATAACAGCAACAATTCTTATTTATGCCCAAAAGATTTGAATATCCTGGATACAGGTATCTGGTTCTAGTCCCACCTCAAATACAGAAGATCAAGCTACCTCACAAGATAGTTGTTGTGAGGGAAAATAACAAGCATAACACTGTGTAGGCCACAACTCCCACATGGAAGATGGGATATAAAAAATAGTTTATAAAGGTATGCAAAATATTGCTATTCTGTGTGGCAAGGTGGTTTATTTTGACATAGGAAGGTTCACCCCATTAAATGACCACCACTTCTTCTGCATGTGCAGAAGTCCCACGGATTGGTCAGAGAGACAAGAGTTCAGCTTTGTTTTGAGATTTGGAAGCTGAAGGCTATCCTGTTTGGTCAAGGCCCCTTAAGGAGGTTGGTTATACTGTATGAGTGAAGCTTCATTGAGGCAAACGGCCATTTCAAAGATCCACACATGCCTATTGACATATTAAACAGATTGCATGGCTTTAAATAATAACATTGTATGTATGTGGCACAATGTGGAATTAAATTTAAGCGTGTGAAATAATCACGATATTATTTAATATATTTTATACAATGCATTATAAAAAGTACAGCACTAAAATTACAACAGAACTAATGCTTATTGTGAAGCAATATGCAGCCCAGTCATTTTTATTAAGAGCTGATAATAATCCCATTCCAAAAGTGGTAGAAAATCATACTACCCAAAGATTAAATCCTTGGAAACAGCCTTGTCCAAGCATGAGGATGGTCCAAAACACATGTCCACCTGTATCCCCTTTTTCTTTTTGCAACCTGAGGACAAGTTAAGGTAATATGATCTATCAATGGGGCTTTCTCTAATATCCATTTACAATACACTGTGTGCAGACAGCTTAGAGTCCCCTGATGTGCTTTGTGGAGGTGGTGTGAAATGGTGGGCTCTGTGCTATCTTATTTGCCTAGAGTCCCTTCAGTTTTGGTGGCTTCCTGCGGACTACAGGTAAGTCTTCGACTTACGACCACAATTGAGCCCAAGATTTCGGTTGCTAAGTGAGACTGTTAAGTGAGTTTTGTTGCGTTTTTATGACCTTTCTTGTCATAGTTACGTGAATCACTGCAATTGTTAAGTTAATAACACAGTTGTTAAGTGTGTCTGGCTTCCCAATTGACTTTGTTTATCAGAAGGTCACAAAAGACAATCACATGTCCCCAGGATACAGCAACCATCATTAAGATACGATACACCAGTTGTCAAGCATCTGAATTTTGATAATGACCATAAGGATGCTGCAACGGTCGTTAAGTGTGAAAAATTGTCACTTTTTTCAGTGCCATTGTAACTTTGAATGGTCATTAAATGAAAAGTAAGTCAAGAGCTACCTGTAGTGTCTTCAATAGTTCTATTTTTCTTTATCCTTCATTTAGTTAGCTGGTATACTTGTATTTTTCAGTCTTAGCAATCTTTTCTAATTTCACTGAATGTTTTAGCTTCCCAGCTACACATTCCTCCTCCTTGACCCTTCCACCTTTTTTATGTACCCCTTTGATTTTTCAGATTTTCATTAAATGGATCTGCTGCTGTTGTCAATTTTTCCCATTATATTTCTGTAATTATGCTTTAACTAATCCCTTTTAAGGCTCTTTTCTTAGCAGCTTCTGCTACCATTAAGTGTTTTCACTATTGCTCTGGGTTAACAAGTGGTTGTGAGAAAAATAGGAGGAGGAAGGTGTGTTGCAGAGGTGGGTTCCTCTTGGTTCGCACCGGTTCTATAGAACCGGTAGCAAACCACTGGTGACATCACGGAGTCGGTTCTGTCGGTGCCGGTCTGTGAACGGCGCCATCTTTTTTGGGGGGGGTTATGATTTTTCTTCTTCTGCGCATGTGCAGAAGCTGAGTTTCTGGCACTGTGCATGCACCACCATCTTGTTTTTGGCTTTTTTGGGGAATTTTTTTGGAATTTTCAGCACTGCGCTTGCGTGCACGCGCAAAGTGCATGCACGGCCTCGAGGCGCAGCTACGCGGTGTGGGAGGAAAGGAACCAGCAGTGAGGTAAGTTAGAATCCACCCCTAGTGTGTTGGATATGTTTGCCACCTTGAATTATTTGTAAAAATAATAAAGGTTGGATATAAATAAAGTAGCCTTGTATCCAATGTAATTTGTCCAGAAAACATTCATTCCACCATCAATAAAGACATGGTCATAGAATCAAAGGACGCTACCTAAATTTTTTCCTGATTTAGTGACTCTTTCTCTTTTATAATTGCAGATAAAGCACTTTGACTCTCTTCATTTGAATAGGACAAAATGATCAGTATCCAATAGGAAAGGGTTTTTTTTTGAATCGGCAGCTTCTCCTTTTGACAATAAAATATTTGTTTGGCTCAATTTATTTCAGATAAATGGGAAAATGTTTGCTGTTTGCAAACATTTACTCTGAGGACTTTTATTACATTTTTCTGGCTTTCCTATTAGAAGGTCATGGATAATATAATATAAATCAAAAGTAAAGCTTTCAATGGCATGCCTAAAAAGCAAATAATTCTGTGTAACAATATTATTTTCCATTCTAGTATAAATTCTGATGACTGTGGAATTTGATTCCTACATGTTCCGTGTGCCAAAAATCAATATGGGAACTACATAATTCACTAACTTGCTAGCAATGTAGAACAAACTGCTTCCTATGTCATAACTAGAGCTTATATGCATCTCTCGCCAGTCTCTTTCCAAAATACTACCCACAACCTCTGTGTCCTTCTGAGCAGATTACTTTTGTAGACATGTAAGGCATATTCATGATCAACTACAATAAAAATATAATGCATTTGTAATTGTCTTTTGTAGAAACTCTTGGCAGGGAAAAGGGATAAAATGTCCAAGTAAATTAAAGTGGAAACTGTAGGAAGAGATAACATTCAGGGTTAGCACGCTATGCCTTTCACAGAATATTTTTTATTGCTGAAAGAGTAATAATTCTCTTCTTGCAATTTATATGAAACCAAGTTCTCACCATCCATCAATACACAATACACAACCGACACATTAACAACCAGCTACTCCAAGATTTCAGGGCAATGTTCTACCAAGGCCTTGGCAGTCAGAATGAGAGCAGAGTTCAGCCTGAGGCCACAGAGAAATCCAGAGCAATTGAGCTAAGTAAAAACTTCCTTCTCAACAGAACAAAGATAACAATAGATGCAGTTCACATCTGTGATACATCCAAAATACATGCTTAAAGGGTAATTCTTGGGCTGTGTCTATTTTGTCCCACTTTAGAGTATCCATACAATGCTGTAGTCCAATTTTTGGCTCTTTTGGCGTATCTTCCCCCATTTGTCTGTAAAAATCTTTCTTTAATAGAAAAAGGAAAAAAAACTGGATAAGCAATACCTACTTTTCCAGATGTTATAAAGGACATGGCCTTTATCTGCACAGTAGCTTTTTAAATCCTTTACCATGTCCCATTTCCCATACCAGAGCTCATTTTTAAAATCTAGATAAGATGTTATTTAAAAAATAAACAAAAAGTCTGACTTAATAAACTCAAAATATTAACCACTGAAGGCCCTGTGATCAGAATACATAACATGAAGCTCCAGAGCTGCTTCAAATTCCAAAAACTTTGAATCTAACCTCCAGAAAAGTGACACCAATTGTAGTTTTCAGTAGAAAAGATGGGGGAGGATAACATTCACAGGGTGCAATAATGTTAGATTAATTTAACTTAGTTCACTTCTAAGTTTACTTCCATTTCTTTGTCAGAGTCCCATGCAGGTTTAGAACTTACTTTAAGAATGTTACTTCAAGGCCCACATGGTATATCTTATGAGATGGTCAGATAACTAAATCGTTGCACTGAATGAACTGACCTCCTGCCATTGAAAGAGTTTATTTGCAACTTCTTTAATAAATCCTTTTCAGACTGACCATAAGAAATCTAATGCTATTGTTAATAATACTGTAGTGGAAGGAAGTGAGCCTTTAAAAATGATTAGCCATTTTCGTATAGGGATCACACTTCTCTAAAGCAAGAATATATTTGGAGCTTATGACTTTATCATTAAGTATTACTGGGCTTTATCCAAAGCTCATGTCATTTCCTGAATAAAATGGCAAGAAAATGTGGGTATCACCACTGAATCAAGTCACGTTGGTGGACTTTTCAGTATAAAACTTAACTGAGCAATGGGTAAACCTGTATGCCAATGACTATCTTCCATTTTTGAAATTGATAAGATTATGATTTGTCTGTTTGTTAGATTTATATCTCCCCTTCCAAAATTTTGAGGCAGCATAGGTGAGATTCCCTCCTACAATTTTTCCTCCCAAGAATCCTGTGAGGTAGGCTGGGCTAAGAGATAGTGACCAGCCCAATCTCATCCAGCAAATTTCTGTGGCTGAGAGGAAACATGTACCATGGTTCAGGGGTGGGTTCCAACTTACCTTGCTGCCGGTTCGCTTCCTCCCGCGCCGTGTAGCTGTGGGCGTGGGCGCACTTTGCACACACGCGCATGCGCAGTACAACCCCGGCCAAAATTTTTAAAGAAATGCCAAAAACAAAATGGCGATGCATGCGCAGTGCCAGAAACTCGGCTTCTGCACATGCGCAGAATTTTTTTTAAAAAAATAAAAAAAAATGATAATTTTTTTTAAAAAAGATGGCAGCGCCCATGGACCGGCACCAACCGATCCGGTTCGGTGACATCATCGTGATGTCACCAGCGGGTTGCTACCGGTTTGGGTGGACCGGTCCGAACCGGGAGGAACCCACCCCTGCCATGGTTTACCCATTCTTATTCCAATAGCTTAAGGCAGTATTTCTCAACCTTAGCAACTTTAAAATTCAGTGGACTTCACTGGGGAATTCTGGGAAATGAAGTTCACCCATCTTAAAATTGCCAAGGTTGAGAAACACTGACTTAAGCGCCAGGCAACATTGGTTCTGTCATAATGCAAACATGTCCTAAAGAACTTCTATAAATAATTTTAAAAATGATGATGCAGCTCTTTTCTTTCTTCTGTGTCCTTCTACATATCTGCTTTGGGGCTTTTCCTCTTCTTATTTACAAAATGCATGTAAAAGAGGCTGAGGAATGTGCTATTAACTATCTCAGACAGGGTACTTGAATAATACAATTCATCTTTGAAAAATAGCCTGCAGATGCACATTTAATAGCTCTCACTTCTAAGGATATTTTCATGCCTTTTAACATTATCCATAGTTCTAATTTAAAGCCTGAAGAAAATATTACCTAGAGTCCCTGTCACCAATATTATTCTATCTCCAGGTGTTTTAAATATTTGTCAGTAAAAGTTCAAGGCTCAGCACTTGCACTACAGTACTGCTGCAATTACATTTTAAAAACGAAACTATTTAATTAAAATGAATTTACACATTTGCTTCTCAATACATTTGTGATTGTCAGAGGTAGAGGTTTTTTTAGTCAATTTGACTCAAACTGAAAAAATCCAGCAAAACCAGAGGACCCTAGACCAGCAGTTCCCAACCTTTCTGGCATTGCGGACCAAAGCAGCAGGGAGGGGGGACAGGGGGTGGTTACATGCGAGTGGCAGGCGAGCGCATGTTCAGCTCCATTTGTGCAAGTGGCAGGTGTGCGCACACATGCGAGTCACACAAATGGAGCTTTGCATGTACACATGCTCACCTGCTGCTTTCGCAAGTGGAGCTGCATGCACGCACACACTTGCCTGCCACTTGCGCGGCCTGGTTCTGAACAGGCTGAGGCCCGATACTAGGCCGCGACCTGGGGATTGGGGACCCCTGCCCTAGACAATTGGATTTTTTAAAATCTCCCGGTAAGAGTTGTAGAGATGTTTGAAAAAATATCCAAGACACAAAAGTGAAACATACAAACTTTATATGCACAAGCTTTTCTACGTCTACTGTCTTATACTATATTCTATTTATAATGTCTATTATTATTTATACTATACAATGCTATCTTTACTATATTCTTATTACACCATATACTATTACTTATTCTTCTATGCTATATTATACAATTTCTGCTACAAACATACTATTGCTACTATGCTACTACTATTACTAGTATACAACAGTATTTTACCGATTATAGACCTTGGTCTGTCTTTAAATCTTCTCTCTCTGAGATTTCTTCTATTGTTTTCTTCTTCTTTATTAATGGACAACATGTAAAACATTGACACCTTCCCAACAGTGTGTTTCGCTTTGTTTTGTTTCTTCTTTTTCTTCTAGATCCTTCCATTTCCATGAAAAGAAACCCCTTCCTATATTTTGCTGCTTTTGGGGGTTGTGGTGGCTGATGCAGAGTTTGCAAAGCATGCTTGTCTCCTCCACTATCTGTTTCAAGGTTGCAGATTTTATAAGCAGTTTTGTCCTGTTGATGCTGGGGAGAAGGATCAAATAGGAGGTAGAAGGCAGCACAGGTACCTGCAATTTTCTTAACTGCTTACTCTTCCACAGTGACAAACCATAGGATGGGGTTGGAGAATTACTGGTGAACATCTTGGCTACTGATTTACAATAGCAGTACTCAGTATGAAATTCCAGAATTACCTGGGAAACACCTTCTTTTATGTTGCCATCTGAACCTGATTCTTGGCAGACCCTAAGGGAAGAGAAAAAAGAATAGAATAGAATAACAGAGTTGGAAGGGACCTTGGAGGTCTTCTAGTCCAACCCCCTGCTTAGGCAGGAAACCCTACAACACTTCAGACAAATGGCTATCCAACATCTTCTTAAAAACTTCCAGTGTTGGAGCATTCACAACTTCTGGAGGCAAGCTGTTCCACGGATTAATTGTTCTAACCGTCAGGAAATTTCTCCTTAGTTCTAAGTTGCTTCTCTCCTTGATTAGTTTCCACCCATTGCTTCTTGTCCTACCCTCAGGTGCTTTGGAGAATAGTTTGACTCCCTCTTCTTTGTGGCAACCCCTGAGATATTGGAACACTGCTATCATGTCTCCCCTAGTCCTTCTTTTCATTAAACTAGACATACCCAGTTCCTGCAACCGTTCTTCATACGTTTTAGCCTCCAGTCCCCTAATCATCTTTGTTGCTCTTCTCTGCACTCTTTCTAGAATCTCAACATCCTTTTTGCATCGTGGTGACCAAAACTGAATGCAGTATTCCAAGTGTGGCCTTACCAAGGCATTATAAAGTGGTATTAACACTTCACGTGATCTATATTCTATCCCTCTGTTAATGCAGCCTAGAAGTGTGTTGGCTTTTTTTGGCAGCTGCTGCACACTCCTGGCTCATGTTTAAATGGTTGTCCACTAGGACTCCAAGGTCCCTCTCACAGTTACTACATATACTATACCTGTGGTACCCTCTCACAGGTACCACATATACTATACCTGTGCATTTTGTTTTTCTTGCCTAAATGTAGAACCTTACTTTTTTCACCATTGAATTTCATTTTGTTAGATAGCACCCAATGTTCAAGTCTGTCAAGATCTTTCTGTATCTCAGAGGTGTTCTGATAAGTCACTGCTAGCCTTAGATGATTCTGAAAAGAACTCGAAATAAAATGTTCAAATACCAGCTTGTCATAAGGTTATTATGAATACACAATCAGAGCCAATTGGGCTTCTGGGCATCGGTTGCAAAAGAGCAAGAAATTGAAAGGATTACTGCTTTCATGTTCAGTTTATGAATTTTTGGAGTAACAACTAAATAATCTTATTGCCTTGATTCCTAAGTACAGCTATGATCTCAAGCCTAATCCTCTAATCTAGGGGTGTCAAATTGGTGGCCTGCAGGCCGGATGCATCATGCACAGGCCATGCCCACCCTAGCTCTGCGAAGGGAACAATGCCGCAATACATCACATGATGGCAACGTGATGCCACAAATTTGACACCCATGCTCTAATCCTTAGATTCATTCATTCATTTATTTATCCATTCATTCATTCCATTTGTAAGGTCACCTATCTTAACTAATTTACTAATTTATTCTGCTACTGTTTTAGGGCCATTTCTCTGGACATTAATACAAATTATAATAGTTCCCAACATTTCTTCTCTAGCTCCCAATATTCCTAACCAGCATGGTCACAGTCACATCTTTGACTGTTAAGTCCCTCAGTTTAAGACAAGAACAATGGAGATAGCCGAATCACCTTCAAGTTAGAAAAGAAGCAATCTCTACATTGTAACTATAGGAAGCTATAAGCCAATTCATTTGCTACTCATTATTGCTCTTTACTTTGTCTGGAAATCATGCTGATAGGAAGACCAGCTATGCTCCAACAGAGTTTGAATAATTACAGACTACATTGAGTAATTTATGAGTATGCTGTTTGCTTTTGTAATATTCAAAAAAGCATTTCCAAACCAAAGGCCTGGAGCTCTTAAACCAACCATTTTGGTTCTTCATCCACTATTATAGGTTTTCCGCCCATTAATTTCTTTGAAAGCAATTTGAATTCTTGCCAAGAATCTGACAGAGGATTCAGCATGAGGCACTTTTGCTGTTTCTGGAAATCAGTTAATGAAATTTCCTCAGGACCCCAAATGAAAAGGCGTATCTTTGACAGTTTAATTTCTGCTATACCCATTTTGGATTAGTTCATTGTGAAAGGATATTCTTCATTTCGAAATAAAATTGTTTTCTTCTTTCACTGCTCCAGTGCTCAGCATTTCTCTTTTTCTTCCCTCTTTTCTTCCATACAAATTCTGATTTAAAAAAAATTCTCAGGAGCCAAATAGAGTTTAGAATTGATTTCTTCTCTTTAGAGAACACTGAGGCCAGAATAGTGATATATTGACGTTCTGGCATGGGTGTGTATGAAATATTGGAAATCAGATTTTGGGTAGACCTTGACTTGATTTATTATTTTGGTTTTTTCCCCTTTTAGTGGATTGGATATGTTTTTCTTCTGGTTCCTGGAGAAAATGAAGACCTTGCTGTTTTTATCTATTTGTTATAAGCCGCCCAGAGTCCCCTGAGAATTGGGCGGCATACAAATAGAAATAAATAAATAAATAAAATAAATAAATCAAGGGAGAATAAGAGGATTATAACAGTAGCATGACACCATCTGGACTCCCCACCACCACCAAGAGTAGGTGTCACCTGGCTCAACAGCAGTAACTGTGAGTGGGATCTAAGCTTATTTATTTATTTATTTATTTATTTTGTGAGATTTATATACCGCCTCACAGTGCAAGCACTCTCTAAGCGGTTTACACCAGTAAGCAATGTATATTTATATTGCCCCCAACAATCTGGGTCCTCATTTTACCTACCTCGGAAGGATGGAAGGCTGAGTCAACCTTGAGCCGGTGAGATTTGAACCGCTGACCTGCGGATCAGTGTCAGCTAAAGTGACCTGCAGTACTGCCTCTAACCGCTGCGCAACCTCGGCTCAGTTATTAGTGGACAACTACTTAAGTATGAGCCAGAAGTGTGCTGCAATTACCAAAAAAGTCAATGCAGTCCTAGGCTGCATCAACAGAGAGACAATATGAAGATTACATGAAATTTTAGTACTGCTTTATATTGCATTGGTAGGACACCACTTGGAATACTGCATCTACTTTTGGTCACCATGACACAAAAAGATATTGAAACTCTAAAAAGAGTGCAGAGAAGAGCAACAAACATGATTAGAGGACTGTACAATGAACAGTTGCGAGAACTATCTAGTCCAGTGTTTCTCAAAACTGGACGTGGTTTTGGGGGGCACACAGAGTGATGCCGGGGGGGCGCGTGTGACCCCGGGGAACATGCGTGGTCCCTCTCGATCGATTCCCCCGGATGGGGTGTGTTTTTCCAGTTACACGCTGCTCTGAGCCTGGAACAGAAGGCGGCCAGGCGGGGCGGGGCGGCTGCGTGGGTTCTTGTTGTTCTCGGCAGGTGTCGCAGTAGCCATGAACGGTGTGGCGAACCTGCAGCTGGGCGAAAGCTTCGAACGGCACCCTAAAGTCTCCTTCCACACCATTCGCTGTGAGTGCCCGGCAGAGGCGGCGCTTATGGGCCAGGCCGGCGATCCCAAAACATCGGCTTGATTAAGCTGGCCTGGCCCCGTGTCAAAATAGGACCCTAACCATGGAAGTCTATGCCTGCGGAGTCCTGGACGGGGCTTCTGGAGCTGCCACCACAAGGCCAGTCAGTTGTCAGGACATTGATGGCCAGGCTGCGAGGCCCTCGGGTAAGCCGGTGTGGAGTGTGTGGGGCAGCTCTGTACCCTGCCTTGTTTTGGCCTTCACCCCCCACCAGAACGCTTTGCGCATGCACAGAGGGTAAAAGAACCCAAATGGCGGCATCCAGGCGGGTGGGGGAAGGCTTGCGCTGCGATAGCTGTCGGCTCTATTGGCTCTACAATGACAGACCGGCCTGCCCGAATCGGGAGCATTTCACCCCTGCCCCTCACCTTGTTTCGTCCTCCACCTCCCCACCCCACCTTGATTTTTACGGCTGCGCCTCGCCCCACTTCATACAACCAGGCATTGTTAACTAGGCCTTATTTCTGGGATAGGTTTATTTTAGGCACAGGCATGAAAATCGGGCTAGGGCTTGTTTTCGGGGTAGGTCATATTTTCTGGGAAACATGGTAATTATCTCCAAAATGTTCTACTAGCCTATCAATAAACACAGCAGAATTATAAGGTATTTACGTCCCCAGCTCTCACTTCTACAACAATAATTTCCCCTGCAGTATTGCTTTAGAGCAGTGATGGCGAACCTATGGCACGGGTGCCACAGGTGGCACGTGGAGCCATATCTGCCAGCACGCGAGCCGTTGCCCTAGCTCAGCTCCAGTGCGCATGTGCGTGCCCGCCAGCTGATTTTTGGCTCATGCGGAGGCTCTGGGAGGGCGATTTCGGCCTCCGGAGGGCCTCCAGGGTGGCGGGGGGAGTGTTTTCGCCCTCCCCAAGCTCCAAGAAAGCCTCTGGAGCCTGGGGAGGGCGAAAAATGGGCCCACCGGAAGTCGGGAAACAGGGGAGTGGGGGGGTCACACATGCATGTGCAAGGGGTGGGGCAAGTGAGGGGCTTTGAATTATGGGTGTGGGCACGCACGAGCGTGCAATAGCGTGCACGTGCACTATTTCGGCACCTGAGGAAAAAAAGGTTCGCCATCACTGCTTTAGAGGCTTCTTTCCACTAAGAGATGTGGAGAATACAACCTAATTTTGAAAAAAATATATGAAGTTCCATTCTGTTTCAGTGAAAAAAGGAAGATAAAGCAAAGAAACACAAATACTGTCTTGCCTAGAAATTTTTTATACACCTGTGACATCAGGTGTTCCCAAAACCAATCTTTTTTTTTCTGTGCTAGTTTGAAATGAAAGATTTTCAGAGTTGTCCATTGTTTTCCACCAAGACAAATGCAATTTTTTATATAAAGGAAGAGTGACACCCAATGGTGGGACATAGTTTTGCTTCTATTGTCATTATTGTGTACAATAATGTCATGGCTGCTTTGTCCAGGGTTACTATAATGTTGGCAACATTGTGTTATAGGAGGGTGAGTCAAAAAGTAATTCCATTTTCTTTAGGACAGGTATAATTACCAACACAGGAACATGTAGCATACATCAAAATGAAGCTGTTCCTCTGTGGATCACATCCCTACTTCTCAACATAGTCACCGTTTCTCTCAATAGCAATGTTCCACCTTTGACTGAGAGCATGTATGCCTGCCTCGTAAAATTTTGTTGACTGTTCTTTGAGCCACTTCTTCACTGCAGTTTTCACTTCCTCGTCACTGGAATAATGTCTGCTTCTCAAACCCTCTTTCATGGGGCTTCAGACTATCATCTCTTCGGCCCTCGTACATACTGTATATTTAATACATTAGTTTCTCCAGCTTGGTAAGTTTACTTGGAATGCATCCCACTGAATTGATAGGAGTAATAACACATACCGTCCTGAGAATAATTTTAATACTACCTCAATGGCAATTTATTATTCATGAAACTTGGATTTCAACGTCAACCAAGCAGTGGAGATATTTCAGCACAATTATTCAGAATGAGTAGGAAAAATTTACCAAATAGGGTAAAATTCAGTTTTTAAGTAGAAGTATGGAGATTTAAGGACAAAGCACTCCAAACCTCAACAGTTTTAAGAGAAAAAGCAATATTTTCAGCACCTGTGCAATCTGAAATTGACTGATCCTCTTTAAATGAGTCTTATACTTGAAGAACCCAACATCTAGGACAGCGGTGGCGAACCTTTTTCTCTCGGCGTGCCAAAAATAGGCGCGTGCACACCCACCAGCGCTCCCGCGTGCCACTACCCAAAATGCAATGCGCACCCACCCTGCGCATGCGCACCCACACCTACATGCACGCGCCTGCACCACGCACGCGCCCGCACCGCGCATGCGCACATCTACTGTGCACGTGTAACCGCCCCCTCCTCCTCCTGCTCCAAGCCTCGCACTCCGGGCACAAGCCGGAACGTGAGGCTGACAGCAGAAGGAGGAGGGGGCGGTTACGCGAGCCGCCCAGCCTGCGCAACCGCCCCCTTCTCCTGCTCCAAGCCTCGCACTCCGGGCACCAGCCGGAACGTGAGGCTGGCAGGAGAAGGAGGGAGCGGTTACGCGAGCCGCCCAGCTTGCGCAACCGCCCCCTTCTCCTGCTCCAAGCCTCGCACTCCGGGCACCAGCCGGAACGTGAGGCTGGCAGGAGAAGGAGGAGGGAGCGGTTACGCGAGCCGCCCAGCCTGCGCAACCGCCCCCTTCTCCTGCTCCAAGCCTCGCACTCCGGGCACCAGCCGGAACATGAGGCTGGCAGGAGAAGGAGGAGGGAGCGGTTACGCGAGCCGCCCAGCTTGCGCAACCGCCCCCTTCTCCTGCTCCAAGCCTCGCACTCCGGGCACAAGCCGGAACGTGAGGCTGACAGGAGAAGGAGGAGGGAGCGGTTACGCGAGCCGCCCAGCCTGCGCAACCGCCCCCTTCTCCTGCTCCAAGCCTCGCACTCCGGGCACAAGCCGGAACGTGAGGCTGACAGGAGAAGGAGGAGGGAGCGGTTACGCGAGCCGCCCAGCTTGCGCAACCGCCCCCTTCTCCTGCTCCAAGCCTCGCACTCCGGGCACAAGCCGGAACGTGAGGCTGACAGGAGAAGGAGGAGGGAGCGGTTACGCGAGCCGCCCAGCCTGCGCAACCGCCCCCTTCTCCTGCTCCAAGCCTCGCACTCCGGGCACCAGCCGGAACGTGAGGCTGGCAGGAGAAGGAGGAGGGAGCGGTTACGCGAGCCGCCCAGCCTGCGCAACCGCCCCCTTCTCCTGCTCCAAGCCTCGCATTCCGGGCACAAGCCGGAACGTGAGGCTGGCAGGAGAAGGAGGAGGGAGCGGTTACGTGAGCCGCCCAGCCTGCGCAACCGCCCCCTTCTCCTGCTCCAAGCCTCGCACTCCGGGCACAAGCCGGAACGTGAGGCTGACAGGAGAAGGAGGAGGGAGCGGTTACGCGAGCCGCCCAGCCTGCGCAACCGCCCCCTTCTCCTGCTCCAAGCCTCGCACTCCGGGCACAAGCCGGAACGTGAGGCTGGCAGGAGAAGGAGGAGGGGCGGTTGCGCAGGCTGGGTGGCTCGCGTAACCGCTCCCTCCTCCTTCTCCTGTCAGCCTCACGTTCCGGCTTGTGCCCAGAGTGCGAGGCTTGGAGCAGGAGAAGGGGGCGGTTGCGCAGGCTGGGCGGCTCGCGTAACCGCTCCCTCCTCCTTCTCCTGCCAGCCTCACGTTCCGGCTGGTGCCCAGTGTTGTGCCTTGGCCGCGTCCGGCGCCGAGTCTGGAGGATCCGGAGGACGCGGAGCCGCTCATGGTGCAGCAGTACCAGCCTATGTGCCTGGCACCAGAGACGGCTGGTGATGAGGACTCGGTGCCAGAGCAGGACGATCTCCCAGGACCTTCTGCACCTGCGCAGCAGAGTTCTTCATCAGGAGATGAAGAACTCATGCTGAATGCCAGAGCACGCAGAGCAGCCAGAAGACAGGACTGGCTGAGTAAGCGTCGGTCCAATAGGAGGAAGCAGTGAGGGCTAATTGGGCCACGCCCTTCAGTGGCTATATTAGGCCATGGTAATTAGTGCTCATTGCTGAGAACAACAATTCACTGACCGCAGCAAATCCAGAGTTTCGTTTCTACGTCTGTTTGGGAATCTTATCACCAGCTTCTGCCAGCTTTATTCCGGGAAGCCAGCCAAGTTGTTCAGATAAGAATTAATGAGTCTTGCTTTGAACTTTTGTCTGTGTGCTATTTAACCCTCACGTAACCCAAAGAACCTTATTCCTGAAGACTTTCCGTTTGTGTTGTTTTGGACTTCTAAACCCTCTGAGTTTTACTAAGAAACTTTATTAGTAAAAGGAACCTTTTTGTTTGCCTCCCAACGACTGTGTGTGTGTGTTTCTGGGGGGTTGCGGTGCTGGGTCACAACAGTTTGTTCTCAGCCCAAACTGACCACACACAAGCCCAGATTGCATCATGGAGCAGCTTCAGGACGAGAATGCTCAACTTCGGCAGCAGCTGGCAATCATGAACGCTCAGTTAACAAGGCAGCAAAATCAGTTGGCAGCTGCTCCTGCGTTGGCCCCAGCCCAACGGACACGCTGCCCGATAGCCATGCCGGATAAGTTCCATGGTGACGAGGCTATGTTCCCGTCGTTCCTGGGCCAGTGCCAGTTGTTCATGTCTCTGAGGCCAGAGGATTTCCCCCACGACCGGGACAAGGTGGGGTTTGTAATTAGCCTGCTGTCTGGAAATGCAGCACGTTGGGCCACCCCTCTACTGGTCCAGAACAGTCCCCTCCTCCAGGACTTTGGGCGTTTCTGCACTCATTTGGAGGAGATGTTCGCGGATCCAATTAAGGCCCAGACAGCGTGCAGGCAATTAAGGCAGCTGAGGCAAGGCCGGAGACCACTCAGGGAATACATCAGTGAGTTCCGTCTCCTCAGCCAAGACTCGGCCTGGAATGAGGCAGCGTTGTTGGATGCCTTCCAGGAGGGCTTGGCAGACAGCATCCAGGATGAGCTGGCATGCGTGGACATTCCTGCAACCACCCAAGAACTGGTGCGGCTCTGCTTGAAAATTGATGCCCGGTTGCAAGCGAGGAACGCACGCCGTGCTGCTCCGGCGCCTCTCGCGCCACCTGACGTCCCCGCTGTTCTGGCTCCACGTCGCGCTGCTCAGGCACCTCCTGTTCCCCGTGGACTTCCGTCGGCCCCGGCTCCCCGTGACGAGCCTATGGACCTTGGCGCTGTTCGGCCCCGCTTGACCGGCGCGGAAAAGGACAGACGCAGGGCAGGGGGGTTGTGTTTGTATTGCGGCGACCCGGGCCATTTCGCTCGCTCGTGCCCTAGGAAGGGTCGGGGGCCCACCGCTTCTGGTCCTGCTCCACCGTCCCAGCCATCGCCGTCGGGAAACGGCCAGCGCCCGGCCTAGCGGAGACGCTGGGTCGGGCATGCACACCGAAGGACTCCGGCTCAGCTGACGTGGATCCCGGTCCTCCGCGGCATCTGCTCTTGGACACCAAGGTCTTTATTGACCACCGGGACCGCGGCGTCTCCGCACACGCTTTGGTGGACTCCGGGGCAACCACCAATTTCATTGACGAGGCGTTCGCCCAGCATCTTGCCGTTCCCCTGTGCCCCGTGGACCCGCCGATGAGGGTGGAAACAATCGATGGCCGGGTGTTGCTGTCCGGTCCGATTAAGGCCATCACGCAGCCGGTGCGCCTTTGCATTGGACGGCACGAGGAGGCCATCCAGTTTTACGTGACGTCGGGACTCCATTTCCCTTTGGTTCTCGGACTGGCGTGGCTGCGCACCCACGACCCTCAGGTTGTATGGTCCCAGAACTTCATTGCCTTCCCGAGTCTCCAGTGTGTGGACCATACGCGCCAGGTTTGTGCGGGCGCGGTACCTGACCCTCTGGACATTTCACTCCCAGCTGAGTTTGCAGACTTCGCTGATGTGTTTAGCGAAAAGGAGGCGGACCAGTTGCCCCCGCACCGGCCCTACGATTGCCCTGTGGATCTGATTCCCAACGCTCCGCTCCCTGTGGGCCGCCTCTATTCCATGTCAGAACCCGAACTGGCCGCACTGCGGGACTTTATCGATAAAAACCTGGCCAGGGGTTTCATCCGACCCTCCTCATCGCCCTTGTCTGCCCCCGTCCTCTTCGTCAAGAAGAAAACCGGGGACTTGCGCCTGTGCTGCGATTATCGCAAGTTGAATGCCATCACAGTGCGTAACCGGTACCCGTTGCCCCTCATCCCGGAGTTGATGGAACGCCTCCGCTCGGCGACCATCTTCACCAAATTGGACTTATGTGGCGCTTACAATTTGGTGCGTGTTCGTGAGGGGGACGAGTGGAAGACGGCGTTCGGAACCCGCTACGGTCATTTTGAGTATACGGTCATGCCGTTCGGCTTGACCAACGCTCCGGCTGTGTTCCAGCATTTCATGAACGACATCTTTAGAGATTTGCTGGACCAGTTCGTTGTCGTGTACCTGGACGATATTATGATTTATTCTATGTCCCGGAGCAGCCACATCCAACATATCCGTCAAGTCCTGCAGCGGTTGAGAGACCACCAGCTATACGCGAAATTAGAGAAATGCCAGTTTTTTCAGACGACTGTGGATTTCCTGGGCCATCGGATTTCGCCAGAAGGCATCGCCATGGACCGGGGCAAGGTCGAGGCCCTGAAAACCTGGCAACCCCCGCGCCGGGTGAAGGACGTTCAGCGACTCCTGGGGTTCGCAAATTATTATAGGACCTTCATCCCGGGGTTCGCCACTCTGACCGCGCCTCTCACTCGACTCCTGCAGAAACAAGTCCCTTTCCGGTGGGGCGATTCCGAACAGGAGGCGTTCAAGATCCTCACGGATGCCTTCATGCAGGAGCCGATCCTCAAGCACCCAGACCCTCACCGCCCTTTTGTTGTGGAGGCGGACGCGTCCGACATTGCCGTGGGCGCCGTCTTGCTCCAGACCCGGGAAGATGGCGGCCATCTCTTCCCTTGCGCTTATTATTCCCGGAAATTAACCTCGTCGGAGCGCAATTATACGATCTGGGAGAAGGAGTTGCTGGCCATCAAGGCGGCTTTCGAGACCTGGCGGCACCACCTCGAGGGGGCTCGTCATCAAGTGGAGGTGCGCACAGACCATAAGAACCTGGAGTTCTTGCAGACGGCCAGGAAGCTCAACCAGCGCCAGATACGCTGGTCGTTCTTTTTCTCCCGCTTCAATTTTCGCATTACGTACATCCCGAGTGGCCGGAATCAGCAGGCGGACGCGCTGTCCCGCAAGCCGGAATACGCCCAAGCCCAGGAACCGCTGCCACCCCGAACGGTCCTGCCCGTCGAGTCCTTTGCAGCTACCCAGGATCCCGTGGACCTCCGAGGACAGATCCGGGAGGCGCAGCGACACGACGCCTACGCGGCACAACGGAGGCAGGAGATAGGGCCTGAGTCCCCTTGGACGTTTTCGGACGACCTCCTCCGTTTCCGGGACCTGCTCTACGTTCCTGCCGGTCCGCTCCGTGGCCTGATCCTGCAGCAGTGCCACGACAGCCCTGCGGCTGGCCACTTCGGCCTTTTCAAGACTCTGAACCTGGTGGCTCGGACTTTTTGGTGGCCCCGACTCCGTGATGACGTCCAGGCCTATGTGACGTCTTGTGTTCGCTGTCGCCAGGCCAAGTACGCCCCTGGAGCGCCGCCGGGCCTGCTGCAGCCCTTGCCGACGCCTGAGAGACCCTGGGGGGCCGTCTCTATGGACTTCCTCACGGACTTGCCCCCGTCCGCCGGCTTCACGACCGTGTTCGTAGTGGTCGATATGCTGACCAAAATGGCACATTTCATCCCCTGTCGCGGGTTGCCGACAGCTCGTGCCACGGCCCGCATGTTTATCCAGCATGTTTTCCGCCTGCATGGTCTGCCGGATCGGGTCGTGTCGGATCGGGGAGCCCAGTTCACGGCCCAGTTCTGGAAGGGTCTGATGGCGGCCCTGGAGGTCCAAGTCTGCCTCTCGTCAGCGCATCATCCGGAGACTGACGGGGGCACTGAAAAAGTCATCGGCATCCTTGAACAGTACCTGCGCTGTTTTGTCAACCAGCAGCAGGACAACTGGGCGGAATACCTTGCCGTGGCCGAGTTTGCTTTTAACAACTCTCAGCACACCTCCACGCACGCCTCTCCGTTCCTCGCCAACTTTGGTTACCACCCCCGTTTCTTCCCGCTCCCGCTCCTAGACTCTCCTGTTCCTGTGGCAGAGGAATTCCTGTCCGAGCTCCAGGCCGTTCACCAACTGGTCAAACGCTCGTTGAATAAAGCCAAGGAAGATTACAAGAGGGTCGCGGACCGCTCCCGGCGAGCAACTCCACCTCTGGCGGTCGGGGATCGTGTCTGGCTGTCCACGAAGCATCTCCCCTCCGACCGACCGGCTCGCAAGCTTGACCACCGCTTCTTGGGTCCGTTCCCGGTGGAAGCGGTCATTAACCCCGTGGCCTACCGGTTGACGTTGCCCCGCTCTCTCAGGATCCACCCCGTCTTCCATCGGTCCCTCCTTGTTCCCGAACGTCCTGCCTGTCCGCTCCGCCCTCCCGCTCCGCCTCAGCCTGTGATCCGCACTCCCGCTGACCCACCCGAATACGAAGTTGCCAGTATTCGGGATTCCCGCTGGATGAAGGGCCGGTTCCAGTACCTCATTGAGTGGAAGGGGTACGGCCCTGAAGACTTCACATGGGAGGATGCGACCGCCGTGCATGCTCCGGATCTGGTCCGGGCCTTCCACGCTCAATTCCCGTCCCGGCCGCATCCGGACCGACAGACCCGGGGGAAGGGCCCTGCGGTGAGGGATAGTGTTGTGCCTTGGCCACGTCCGGCGCCGAGTCTGGAGGATCCGGAGGACGCGGAGCCGCTCATGGTGCAGCAGTACCAGCCTATGTGCCTGGCACCAGAGACGGCTGGTGATGAGGACTCGGTGCCAGAGCAGGACGATCTCCCAGGACCTTCTGCACCTGCGCAGCAGAGTTCTTCATCAGGAGATGAAGAACTCATGCTGAATGCCAGAGCACGCAGAGCAGCCAGAAGACAGGACTGGCTGAGTAAGCGTCGGTCCAATAGGAGGAAGCAGTGAGGGCTAATTGGGCCACGCCCTTCAGTGGCTATATTAGGCCATGGTAATTAGTGCTCATTGCTGAGAACAACAATTCACTGACCGCAGCAAATCCAGAGTTTCGTTTCTACGTCTGTTTGGGAATCTTATCACCAGCTTCTGCCAGCTTTATTCCGGGAAGCCAGCCAAGTTGTTCAGATAAGAATTAATGAGTCTTGCTTTGAACTTTTGTCTGTGTGCTATTTAACCCTCACGTAACCCAAAGAACCTTATTCCTGAAGACTTTCCGTTTGTGTTGTTTTGGACTTCTAAACCCTCTGAGTTTTACTAAGAAACTTTATTAGTAAAAGGAACCTTTTTGTTTGCCTCCCAACGACTGTGTGTGTGTGTTTCTGGGGGGTTGCGGTGCTGGGTCACAACACCCGGAGTGCGAGGCTTGGAGCAGGAGAAGGGGGCGGTTGCGCAGGCTGGGTGGCTCGCGCAACTGCCCCCTCCTCCTTCTGCTCCAAGCCTGGCACTCCGGGCAGAAGCAGGAACATGAGGCTGGCAGCAGAAGGAGGAGGGAGCGGTTACGCGAGCCGCCCAGCCTGCGCAACCGCCCCTCCTCCTTCTGCTTCGGGTAGCTCTAGCAGCTCTGCGCATGCGCGCCAGAAACCCGGAAGTAGAATGTGCCGGACCCGTGGCGTGCCAGCCGAAATGGCTCCGCGTGCCACCTGTGGCACGCGTGCCATAGGTTCGCCACCACGGATCTAGGATTTCATATCACTGAAATATACCTTCCACATAGAAAGTAAACATGTTGGCAGAAGCTAATTGCCTAAAGATGTTACCTATATTATGTATCAGCCTGTTCAAATACAGGTAGCTTTTGACTTACAACCATCTAAAGTTACAACAGCACTCAAAAAAGTGATGTATCACTGTTTTTCACACTTACAATTGTTGCAGTATCCCCATAGTCCCTTGATCAAAATTCCGGTACTTATTAATTAGCATGTACTTATGATTGTTGCATTGTCCCAGAGTCATGTGATCAACATTTGTAACCTTCCCTGTTGGCTTCTTACTAGCAAAGTCAATGGGGGAAACAGATTCACTTAACAATTGCAGTGATTTGTTAACAGTGGCAAAAATGTCATAAAATGAGGCACAACTCAACAATTATCTTGCTTAGCAACAAAAATGTTGGGCTCAATTATGGTCGTAATAATGTTGTGTGCCTCCTGCAGTAACTATGGTTTATATATAAATATGCTTAATAAATTATTTTAGCACTCAAAGTAGTAATAATCAAGATGTGCCAAAAGCTTTTAAAAGATAACTTAAAATTTTGATAGGCTTTTTAAAAAAAAATGACTTAACACCAGTAGTAACACTGGTTAAGTACTACTTACTGTGTTAAGTACTACTACTACTACTATTAATAAATAAAATCTCACAAATAAACACATAATTCCCATACTCTGAAGCAAAAAACCCCTCATAAAATGTCAAATGGGATTATCACCTTCATAACACAAATTCAAGAATCTGCTCTAAATAATACAACTTACCTCATAGTTCATGTATAGTGGACCAAGCTGGCTAAAGAACCATCTTTACTGAATTATCTTCTGATTACCTTAAATTTTGCATATGCAGTCTTCATTGTTTTGCTATTGTAATTACAGTATTATTTGGTACCCAATCTTATTTGGGGCTTCATCCCTTTATTTTCAATAATATTCTCAATGAACTTTAATCCATTTTAAAGTCTGTAACCTATATTTCCACTTACTAGGTTTCATCTCCAGGGAGTCTTGCAGAAAATGTTTTTCCCTCTGCAGACTGGAAGACAATTGCAGAATCCATTATAATCAATAATGTGGTTCTTGATTGAGTTTTTTCTCCGGGAGATTTCTGCACAATTCATGCTGTACTTGGTGCTGGGAAATATTCTGAGAACATGAGTGTTCTGTACATTGACTCAGCTTGCTTTTTTCCTTTACCAGTCTTGGCTTCCTTTAAGTGTGTGCCAAAGGACAATCTTTATTAAGAAATCCAGACTGACTTGCCTGGCATGCTTCCTAGGACTGAATTGCAAAATATTTCTTCGGCAGGTCCGTAGAGGCATAATCCTTGCAGTCATTCACAAAGGAAATGTCCTCTCTGTAATAAAGATGAGTTCAAAACCCTCTTTCACACACGATTTTTTCTGCCAACTTCGACTCGAAATATTCTGTATTATCTTCAATTTCAGCATAATAAAGCCCAGATGACTTTTTAAAACATCAATAGCCTTGTCAACGCCATTCTACACCATGCTCAACAGATGGCAGTAGGCGCCATGCTATATCGGGGTCTTTCCCTATTACCGAATTAAACTGCAAAAAAAGAAGAAAAATGACATACAGGCTTTGTTCGTCCCCCTTTTGCACGTGATCAACCCGTAAGCAAAACATCCACCAATTACAGTACAGTAGCAGCAGGTTGGGACTTACTGCAGGATTGTGATCTTTAGGCGGTTTCCTGTCTTCAACCTCCTACTCCCCATTTTGTCACAACCCAAGCTGCTTTTTTTTTAATCTGAGTCACAAAAAGAGCTGAGTCACAGGCAGCACTTTTCCTTAAATTCTCTTTTTTCTTTTTGAGGTAGTCAATGCATGCTGATTTCCAGATTCCTGCATGCTTTTGTTCTGCAGACCAGGAACAGGGAGTTGGCACATCGTTCCATTGATTTGCTATTTAAACTACGCACCACGCGGCAAAATCTATACGTCGTTATAAAGCTCTTAATGTACTCCCAGCTAAGCACGCCAGCAGTTAGGCAGTGGCATGACTTACGGCTTGCAGCTCCCTAGGGAGACAATAGAATGGGCAAATGGAGGAGGCCGCTTCATCTCATTCTGAAACAACCAATAAATAGCTCTCTTACCCTTCCCGCTGCTAACCACCTGATTTGACCTCGGTCGTAATGACTAGCAAAGTGATTTGGGGCTCGCTGGATTTAGGAATAGAACATTCTTATTAGCCAAGTGCGATTGGACACACAAGGAATTTGTCGCCGATGCATAAGGTCAGTGTACATACAAACCACCAAGTGGTAAGTCATTGATCATAAATCATAGTTAATCATAATTCATAAGATGCAAACAAGTAATAAACCATAAGATACCAATAAAGGTAGTAGGAAAAATGAGAAGGATAATAGTAATATAGCCACACTACATGGGTAAATATCTTTAAAATGCAGCAGACATTTAGCAAGGAAACGCTACTTTAACCTCAAAACAATTTAGAATGACTCAAGCCCGTCTTACTCATGGGTTGAGAAGAGGTGGAGTTTTAAGAACAGGGCAGGAAAAAATGTTGCCAAGATATTTATACTGCGACTGCCGACATGGCCTCTGGGCTTGCTTAGGCAAGCATGCGCCAGCCGATCCACTCGCACCCAGTGTTTTGGGCAGTCAGCAATGGCAGCTTGGAAATACTTTGAAGTGCGAAATATTTCCTTGTAACGGGTTTTAACCCCTTCAATTCCCTCTCCTCAGATTCCTGGGTTCGTCACTTGTGAGAAGTCCTCAGAGACGCCCTTTCGCGAAGCTCTTTGCAAGCCAGATTCGGCGGGTAAAGGGCTTTGGCTTGAAACAAATTGAATCTGGAGGATGGGTGTAGTAGATCTGTTGTAGCGCTTCGCCAAGTTTTCCTTCCGCTCCTCCCCCGAAAAAAAACAGATCTATTTTTAATTGCATATGCTCAGGTCCCGAAATCAAAGGTGCAAAAGCCAGCCTCTGAGCGTCTGTGCTCCGGAAGGGAGGGAACTCTGCTTAAGGCTCCTTAGAAAGCGACGGAGAAAGCGCAACTTTGAGCCAAGAACGGAGGCTCTTTATTCTTCTCTGTAATTAGGAGGAAAAAATTCAATGCGTCCTATGTATGCATAAGCACGCACCTTGCCCATAACTCCCCCCACAGAAAACCCACGGCTTGTTCCCATTTCGCAGCTAGCTCGATGATGAGGTGCAGAAGTGAAGGGCGGGACGAAGGAACAACGCCTAGTTTTGGCTCCGCTGCGCGCACAATGAAGGAGGAGGGGATGAAGAAGAAAGCCACCCTTCCTATCCAACGCCGCTGAAGTCTCTTGCTGCATCCGCTTGACTGGCCAGGCTGGCTGGTCGGACTTTCCCCATCTCAATTACAAACGAATTGTTCTCTCCCCTTGGACACGCCTCAATTTCATCCAGAGGATTCTGTGTGCTCCACATAGAAGCGTCTTCTGCCTAATCTGTATAGATGCTCTTCCTATTAAGTGACAGCTGGTCAATATGCCAGACTTCCCTATGAAGATTGGGTATGTGTATTTGCATACATACTCAATATGGAAACACTGTCTGTTTCACACATCCTTCTAAAATGCTCACTATACTTTCATTGGCTATCAAAACCCATACAACTACCTCTTGAGCCAGATAGACTCTACTCATGAAGAGGAGACTGAGGTATTTCCATGGCAATAGCAAACTTTTACCTTATAGAAATCTTTTGGTACCTCCAATGAATTGCTTATAGGGTTTCTTCCTCATATATGTAAGAATTAATATCTACTGTATTTTAAATTTGTGACTTGGTCTTGGACAACAGATAGACAGAATTTCTCCATCACTGGGCACTTTGAATTGTTTGAATTGAGTTTTGCCACCATGGGCTGATTAACAATTGAAGGGGAAACCCTCATTTCCTGTTTGTGTTTTCTACTTCGGCCTAGAAAGCCAAAATATTTGTTTTTTTCACCCAGCTCGCTGTGGGCAGAAATCAGAGAAAACAGGATTATGAATTCTACAATCACTATATTTGGTGCCCACTGAAATAACAAGGAATTTAATATTGCGCTGTTAAAGTCCATCATGCAATGCAGCTTAAAAGGCAGATCAATCATTCAGTAAGCCCAGTGGTTACAGGATTTCTATATATGTTCAACCATAACGACGATGTAGTTGTAAAGTCTGGTTTATGGGCTAATGTAATGTGTGATGGTGTTGGAAGAAATATCCATCTGGTTCAGTTCCAAGTGGGAAGAAAGACACTGGAAACATGGAGGCTGATTGGAAACATGTTTTATTGATGAACAAGACCATATGGGTTTTGAGGTCCTGGGCAGCTGACCACATGGAGTTGAGAATAAATGAAGGTTATTTATACCTTCTCTTGGGCCTTGCCCTTGAGTTTCCTGTTCCTGTGCAAGAATATGTATTCTATTGGCTGTTGTAGGGTCATAGTTAACTTTGTGGATACTGATGCAATGAAGGGGCTTGTTGGGCAATTCCTATTGTGGCTGAGGGCTAATCCTATCTTTGTTCAGAATATCCTGTCTTGAATGGATTACCATATCTGCATTTCTAAAAATTGGTCCCTTAGTTGGGGCAGAGAGTGAGGCTCTGAGTTTCTGTCTTTAGAAACATGTTTCTCCTTTAGGGAAATATAATAGTCTTCCTTTTTAATATTTCTCCAAAATATTGCATTCTTCTGGGAGGGGGTGACTTCCCTCAATGCGAAGAAGCACAGAGGTTACAACAAACCATGGTGAATATGATAGCTTAGGGCAGTGATGGCGAACCTATGGCACGCGTGCCACAGGTGGCACGTGGAGCCATATCTGCCGGCACGCAAGCCGTTGCCTTAGCTCAGCTCCAGCATGTATGTGCACTCCAGACAGCTGATTTTCGGCTTGCACAGAGGCTCTGGGAGGGCGTTTTCAGCTTCTGGAGGGGCTCCAGGGAGTGGGGGAGGGCGTTTTCACCCTCCCCAAGCTCCAGGGAAACCTCTGGAGCCTGGGGAGGGTGAAAAACGGGCCTACTAGGCCCACCAGAAGTTGGGAAACGAGCCGTTTCCGGCCTCCGGGGGCTGGGGGAGGCCATTTTCACCCTCTCCAGGGATTGAATTATGGGTGTGGGCACTCGCACATGCATGATAGCGCACCCACGCACGCACTTTCGACACCTGAGGAAAAAAAGGTTCGCCATCACTGGCTTAGGGTAATGTGTAAATCAACCCATTTGCAACTCAGCCTTGCAGAATTGTTCAATTATAAGGATAAAATAAGGAAGGTTATCTAGTTATATGTTATGTAATTATCTAGTTCAGTGATGGCGAACCTATGGCACGCGTGCCATAGGTGGCACACGGAGCCATATCTGCTGGCACGCGAGCCGTTGCCCTAGCTCAGCTCCAGCATCCATGTGCACTCCGGCCATCTGATTTTCGGCTCACACAGAGGCTCTGGGAGGGTGTTTTCAGCTTCCGGAGGGGCCTCCGGCGGGCGGGGGAGGGCATTTTTACCCTCCCCAAGCTCCAGGGAAGCCTCTGGAGCCTGGGGAGGACGAAAAACGGGCCTACTAGGCCCACCAGAAGTTGGGAAACAGGCCGTTTCTGGCCTCCAGAGGGCCTCCAGGGTGGCGGGGGAGGCCATTTTCACCCTCCCCAGGGATTGAATTATGCACGATAGCGCACGGGCACCCGAGGAAAAAAAGGTTTGCCATCACTGATCTAGTTCCACCAACTGGAACTCTTAGGAGGAACGATGGTCTTAAAAATGTAAAAAAGAAGCATTAAATCAATTGTGTGGCACTGTAAATATTTTTTTTATTTTATGTTCTCCCAGGAGACAGAACTGACTGCATTTCCCTTCTTTTAAGAACCTTTGATGTGGCAGGTCTCAGCAGAATCTGAAATAGATATTTATGAAAAGTTTATGATACACAATACTAGATAGGGATGTAGGCATACTTACAAAATTGTGTATAGCCATTCAATCTATTGGTACTAGAAGTGCAATAGAAGCAGTGGAGTATTTGCTAGAAAAAAGAGTTAATGTTAATAGAAAGGAGATCTGGAACTTGTTTGTTTTAAAGTCTGGTAGTGTCATCAGATGTTATAAACTTGTTACATTTTTTTCAAAGGCATTATATAAACGCACACCCATGAAATACTTTTCTAACATTGTTATTTGTTTGTACATGATACAGGATCATATTCTTTAGTTTTTATTAGACTGTGTAGCTAGCCAGTTTAACATTCAAAACACACTGTTATATAGCTAAATAAGGCAGTGCTTTTTCTTTTGTTTGTTATATGTACTAACTATGAGTCAGGAAATAGATCCAGGAAAGGCCTTGACAGTTTATCTTCTTTAAAGGAGGGGAAAAAAGAAAAATTTTTGTGGTGACTCAACCTTCCTAGGCAGGGAGTTTGGAAAGTTAAGTTTGGTGAGGGAAGTACTTGAGATCAAATGGAGATTTGGACAGTGAATTAAATCAGAATGACAAGGTTCTGTTAAAGCAAGTTCCCTTAGTTTGATATAGGAAAATATGCATAAAAGACTTTCTGCACCTCAGTTTAGATATTGCATGTGTATTTTTCTTTTTCTTTCAAGTTGCTACCACAGTCAGTTCTGTATCCAGATGATGATGATGCTTCTGTTCAATCCAATGCCCAATTCTCAGTGATTCTGTGGACCAGCTCTTTCCACATTTTCTAATCTTGTATGGTTTCTTTCAGTTGTTTGATGCTCTGGGTGGTGTCAGCTTTGAGGGTGTCTAGCCATTCTGTTCTTGAAAGTCTCATTTCCTTTTATATGCGCAGAAGCAAAATCACCCAAAAATTAACGGGAAAAAATGGCGACGCACGCGGTGGACTGGCAGAGAGGGCTCCGGAGCGGTCGCGCGCAAATTGCGCAATCGGCCACTCCCTACCAAAGCTGCGCACCAGGCAGCTCTGGCAGGAACCCACCTCTGGGCCATTCCTGAGCTAGATGAACTGCTAAATGCTATCAGATGAAGCAGCCTTCTCACTTTCCAAGATATTTACATAGCTGAGAAAATTATTCCTGGAATGTCAAGCAGCTACTAATTGACTTTTGAGTTGGGTCAGTTTTGCCTCAGTGGTAGCTAAAATTTTATTTTTGCCTGTAGCCTCATAGTATGTATGCAATACTACAATTACACAGGTAAAATAAAAAAACACAATAAGAGTTACAGCTGTTAACGTAGGAAAAAAAATCCCGTTAGAGGATTGTATTCTAATTTTTACATTTCCCAAAATTTATAAGTAATGATTAGGATAATTGTGTTAATGTTGTTATAAGGAAATATCCTTTTAGGTTCAGTTCCAAGTGGGGAAAAAGACACTGGATTCCTGAATGTTGCTTGGAAGGAAGGTTTAATGGTGGACAGGAGCACATGGCAGGAGCCCCTGTACAGAAAAGGTAACTTACATGGTTCCAGGTGTGGTGAAGAGAAAAAGAGAAAGAGGAATGCTGAGTTCCTGGTTTTTATAGTCTAAGTTGGGTCCCACCTCTTAGATTTCCTTTTCCTGTATAGAAATGTATCCCATTGGCTCTCAGACCCCCCAGGGGCATGCTGGGGTGGCTCTTGGCTTTTGTCTAATCCAGCTTTGGCTGAATGAAAGGGCCTTGGGCAAATCCTATTGTGGTTTTATCATGCAAAAGACTTCCAGTCCAGGTGAGAGGAATATGTGAGCTTAGCAGGGGTGGGGGTTTCCAAGAGGAGTCTTTTGTTTGTTTAAAAGCATGTTTCCAGATGTGTTCCACAGAATATTTCCTACATTTTAATATCTCCTAGGATATCTCATTTCCTAGGAGAGGGGTGGGTGCTAACTTCCTACAATCCCTCATTTTTTTTTCAAAACATGTGAGTGCAACACATGTTTTGACACAAGCTTCAAATTGATCAGGTCAGGGAGATTTTATGGGTGCTTTCAATTTTCTCTGATGCAGAGGGAAAGACGTTGAAAGAGGCAGTTGAAAGAGGCAGCAGAAGGATTCCTTCAGTGGCTCCCAAAAGGAGAGCTTTCAACCATGATGGTCAATGGCCAGGGCAAAAGTTTACAGTATCCAATTTTCCATGCCAATTATGTTCAGATGTTTGATAACACTTTCGATGAGCTCCCAGACAGGTTTCAAGCAAGCACAGGCCCCACAATATTCCCACAGCCATGGTTTACCTTGAAATCACAGGCTGCCCATTTCCAAGGGATGGTTCTTGAATCTGCCCTAGCTCTTACTTTAGTGCATCTAAGATTTGTGAGTCCAAATTGAAGTTAGCCAGTGTGCAATCTAGGCTTTTCCTTTTTTTTTTTAGAATGAGCCCTGGGACTCTTACTCCTGAGACCACCAGTGCAAAATACCCTGCTTTAGTGGGCAGCAGTCAGGCCTTGGGTTTTCGAAGATCCTTTCTGCTAGCTCTTCAAGTGGGGAAATTGCCTGAGGGGATCTGCCCCTTCCCCCATGGAATTAGCAGGGAGATATGACTGCCTGGGCTTTAATGCCACCAAGCAGGAGTCAAAACAACAACAACAAAAAAAACCAGCAAGCTAAAAGCAGCTTTGGGTGGAGGTAGGTGAAAAAGGGATAACCTCAGTCTAATTCTGAATGGCGTGTCTCTGTGTGTTTGTGTATGCAGCTACAAATTTACCTCCCACTAGACAGAAATCTAAAGTGTACAGAACTCACTGTGGCAACCACTCCCAATACAATTCTTACATGAGTACATTAAACTGATTACAATATAGATGAGACAAGAAAGAGAAACGTTACAATGAATTTCAGTGAATGAAGCAAGGAAAGAAAGAAAACAAAGGAAAAACTTTACAATGAATTTCTGTGACTGAAGCAAAGAAAGAAAGAAAAACTTTACAATGAATTTCTGTGACTGAAGCAAAGAAAGAAAGAAAAACTTTACAATGAATTTCTGTGACTGAAGCAAAGAAAGAAAACTTTACAATGAAGTTCCCCCCTCCCCCCTAGTCTTTTCAGCTGTCTGCTGGGGATTGAAAATAGATGTTTGGTCTTTATTTGTCCATCTCAGGGTCCTTTCATTCATGTCTGCTGGGTGGCCTTAGGTGTTGGTGGTAAGGCTGGTCAGTCAGGCTTGGAAAGATCTGCTCCACTCTGGTTGCTGTGATGACTAGAGGACTAGATTCAAACCCAATTCTGGCTCAAATGGATGGAATGTCTTTACTGGAGGCAGTTTCTGAGCCCATTTGGTCTGCTTCCATAGGCTTCAGGATCATGTGTGCAGGGCTGAAAGACATAAGAACAGGGTCCCTTCCCCCTTTTGCTGGTAATTCTACCACGAGAGGCATTGTAAAAGGATTAGAGATTTGGGGGGGGGGGGTAGATAGCTTGCAGGCAGGGTTTGAGGAAAACAATCAACACATCAGTATCGCAGTTAAATCAATTATAACAAAATGGCTCTGATATATCACCAGGGGAAAAAAAATGAACAGACATTTCCATCTTAGCAGAGAATTGGCATCCATTAAACATCACAGAAGAGCAATATTAAAACTGTTTGCACGTACATACAGTAAATGTAAAAATGAAATTTTCCTGTAAATTAACTTAAAACATTGTCCCTTAAATTTTGGCTTTTCTTAAAAACACCGAGAGGAATAGGAAAATTGAACTCTGTTCCTTGTCCCAGATCAGGTTGGCCAGTCCTAACTGGGCAAAGACATTTTCCTTTCTTTTCAGTGCTTTTAATTTTCTAACAATTTGAAATTCATATCTCTAGGAAACAGAGATATTTTACAGTTGCAATTACCTCGAGTGCGCACAAGACAAGACAAAGACATACACAGACACAAAACATGGACAAAGAGGATGACAGGACACACACACAAGTCCTTCCTGCCATAAATCTCAGTTAAAATTAGGGAAGGCACAAATCTTAACAAACAAACCACGTGGTTACATATAAGAGAGAGAGAAGAAGAGAGAGAGAAGAAACAACAAACACCTCAACATTTTTCCTTTTCTGTTTTCTTAAGTACCTTTATTTAGCCAAATTGGCTGTTTTGTTTTGTTTTGTTTCTCTGTGTCATCCCTCAGCAAAGCCCATTTTCTACACAAGTTTCCTGCTTTTACTTTTGCACATTCCTGTCATGCAGACATATTCCTGGCGTCCCAGGTTCCAAGCCCTCACAAGGGTCTCCGCCACCCTCGAACTAGAGCTTCCCATGATCCTTTAAATGTAAGGTTCACTTTGGCTTAGCTAGTGACGCGCTCAACAGTTTCAGAGACTAAAAAAAACTCTGGGAAGGACTTCCGATTCTCTCGTAGAAGTAAGGCCCCCTTCCTGTAGGGAATCTCTCTAGGTTTATCAGATCCAAAAAGGGGATCTGCGAGGACTAGCCGGCCCTGTACAGCTAGTACTAGGACCTCCACACTCACGGGCTTCACATTTAGAACTGAAAAATTCTGGGGTTTGCTTTTGGGATGTGCACATAAAAACGACAACAACAACAACAAAATTTGCTTTCCCACCCTTCAATCACACACACACACACACAGACATTCTTCCTCCTTCCCTAACAGAAGGTCCTGTGCTCTGTAAACGTTAAACAGAACTTACACAAATCAAAACAGAGAAAGAGAAGACATTGACACATAGGCTGGTAGATGAGAAAGAAACTCTATACTACCAAATGAGGATAAACAAAAATAATTCAATATTATGAAAAGCTGTATGAGCAAGAAGTTTCAGAAAATAAAATTAAAGAATATTTGAAAAAAAAATGGAATTGCCTAAAGTACCAGAAAAGGACAAAAACTATTAAATGAATGAATATCAATGATGGAATTATCAGAAGCAGATCAAGAGACAAAAGAACAACCAAACACCAGGACCAGGTGGGCCAGTGGCAGAATTTTACAAAGATTTTACATACTGAGGTATTGATTGATGTAAAGGTACCACATTCCTGAATGGGAGCAAATATTACTTTGATTCCAAAATAAGATTCAGATTTAATGCAGATAAAACTATAGGCCCATCTCTTCACTGAATGCTGACTATAAAATATATACTTCAATAATGGCAGCAAACTAAAAGGTTCCTAAATGAATTTATACATTCAGCTCTCTTAAGCTTTTTCTAAGAGACAGATTAAAAACAAAATGAGAATGATTTTAAATACATTAAAAAAAGGCACAAGAAAAGGATGCTATTCATTTTGATACTGGGAGTGCTAAATATAAATATTATGGCAGACACAGAAATTAAAGGCATGGAAACTTTGAAAACTAATTTTGCACCAAGAGAGAAATAAAATATGTTAACCAACCAAGATGAAGTTGTAGAAGGATTTGAAACTGCATCATTAACATAATACCAATCAGAAAAAAAAACAGAAATCCAAGAAACCAGCATGGCTGCACAAAGACCTCACTGACAAATTGAATGAATGAAGGACAGATACAAAAAAATAGAAAGAGGGACACATAACTAATGCAGAATATCAGCAGATAGCAAGAATCTGTAAAGAAAAATCAGGAAACAAAAGCCTTGAATGAACAAAAACTTGCAACACAAGTGAAAGATAATATAAAAGATTCTTCCAATACATAAAAAAACAAGAAGAAAAATCAAGGAAACAGTTGGACCACTAAGGAGAGAAGGCAACACAGAGAAAGCCATGAGTTGCTTAACTCATTCTTTGCATGTCTTCTTGCAAAAAGAAATGCAACCCAACTAACCAGAAATATAACTGGAAAGGAAAAAATAAAACAGACTGTAAACTAAAGTTAAAATAAGCAAAAACAGTAAGAGAACACCAGGTCCCAGAGTCCTAAAGGAGCTGGTAAATGAAATCTCAGAACCACTGCACATCTTAAAAAAAAAATCTTGGGACACGGGGACCACCTGAGAAACTGGGAAAAAGCTAATGTGGTTCCCATCTTCAAAAAGAAAGAAAAAAAATTTCCTGAGCCCTATCTAATGCAAAGAAAAGTAAAATCCTACACCTAGGTAAGGGAAACCAAAAATATAGATAACTATTATAAATTGGTGCAACAAATTAAAACAGATTTGGAGAAGTGGAAAAGAACCACCATAAAATGAGTATCCTGCAATGGCTAGCAGACAAAACAGGGCTGGGGGGGGGGAGAAGGGGGGGGAAGGAAATATCAAAGGATTTAGGAAGATACATTAACTTGGTTAAACAAAAAGCATGATTATTTTTTCCCTAAAATGATTTGTACCCAGACAACACACTATTCAATTGAAATTGGGATTTATATATGCCATAAAGTAAAATTAAAAAGCAAAAATTACCCCCACACACACATACACACATGCAAACACACATTTCCCAGTTTTCTATGGTTTAAAGTAAAATTTAGAGGTAGGTACTCACCTTCTTTCCAAGCAGCCCTTGAATCAAAACCCCTTTAAAACCTACTTCCCAATGGCCAAGGCCTAATAAATTTATTTAGGCCAGGATCATTGAAGAGGTTACTTGGAATCCATCTGGCTCGCCAATTGTTATAAGGAAATATCCTTTTAGGTTCAGTTCCAAGTGGGGAAAAAGACACTGGATTCCTGAAGGTTGCTTGGAAGGAAGGTTTAATGGTGGACAGGAGCACATGGCAGGAGCCCCTGTACAGAAAAGGTAACTTACATGGTTCCAGGTGTGGTGAAGAGAAAAAGAGAAAGAGGAATGCTGAGTTCCTGGTTTTTATAGTCTAAGTTGGGTCCCACCTCTTAGATTTCCTTTTCCTGTATAGAAATGTATCCCATTGGCTCTCAGACCCCCCAGGGGCATGCTGGGGTGGCTCTTGGCTTTTGTCTAATCCAGCTTTGGCTGAATGAAAGGGCCTTGGGCAAATCCTATTGTGGTTTTATCATGCAAAAGACTTCCAGTCCAGGTGAGAGGAATATGTGAGCTTAGCAGGGGTGGGGGTTTCCAAGAGGAGTCTTTTGTTTGTTTAAAAGCATGTTTCCAGATGTGTTCCACAGAATATTTCCTACATTTTAATATCTCCTAGGATATCTCATTTCCTAGGAGAGGGGTGGGTGCTAACTTCCTACAATGTCTAAATTTGAAATGAATTTTATACAAGCAGTGGTAATTTGATAAACTGGTACATAAGATTTGGTGTTTCTACTTTCTAATAACATATTTTGCAGTGTAAAAGTTTCCTCACCTTTGTGGCTTGTAAATCATCTGTGCATTGATAGAAGCCAGGACATTACTTTGAAAACACTCCATATTCTGTGACCAGTTATCTGTAGGTTAAATCCCATGGACTTTTCTGGGTCTTAAGTAAACTAAATGATGTTCTGTAAGCTATACATACAGAATCATCATAGACTCATTACCAGTTTATCACCTTCTTCAAACAATAGAGTTCCCTTCCATGGCTGCTTCATTTTAGTGCTGTTCTCCCTGCAAGCAGGCACAAGATCATAAAGTGGTGACGTAGCAGGCGATTTCAACAGATTCTCTTTGTTTTAACTCCAGCTGACAAAAGTCTGAGTAATGGAAAAACAATAGTGGGAAGTAAGTAACTGATCAATGCAGCTGCTGCTCTTAAAAGGAGTCGTTTGTAACCCTTTATCTCTTCCCTTACTCCCCTCCCCCTGCCTGCAGCCACAGTCTACTCCATCTTTGTCAGTATCTTCCAGGCAAGCCTGATGAATCTCTATTTGAAGCAAGCAGTTTATGGCTCATAAATACTTGGTATGTCAGCCTGTAATAGATCCACTGGGAGAAGCAGCCCTATTTTGAACAGTGGTTGAACACGATCATTGCCACATACTGAACATAGATTTTAATGAGTATGAGCATATGGTGTTCTGAAAGGAGAACTAATATCTTGGAATAGCAATCTTGTTGAACACAGCAGGCAAAAATCTTCAGTAATGTATTACAGATCTATAGGATTCCACCTTTTTAAAGAGGCAGTAAAGGCTGCCTTGATACTTCTGAATTATTGTTGAGCAAATAATGGTGTCAGATGCCTCTCTTCACTTTCTTTGAAGCTCACTAGCAACTGCCCTAAACTGGGGGGAGGGGCATTTGGGAAGGAAGAGTGCTGGAGGTGTGAAAGAATGCTATGGGAATTATGGGAATATTTGCATTGATGATACATATAAACCTCCAGTTGGCCTCAACAACTCTCTAAAAGAATGCAAATGACCAGTTGTCTGCAAGGAGTATAAATCCTTCCATTCCCCACCATCAAGTCAGAGCTGAAGAAGCTTCTTGGATGAGAAGCAGTGTTTGCAGAGTTTACCATTTAAACAAAGCTACTGGAAATTGCATCCATTTGGTTAGATGATACCAATTTTTATACGTCCACCTGTAGCTGAACAGACGTTGCGATGGAAACTTTTATCCAATGTCTGGAGACTCTAATGGTCTAAATAGGACAAAACAAGTTGAGTTTGAATCCTAGCAAGACATTATATATTGATTGCTTGTTCAGCAAATGCATAATAATTATTTGTTCCCTCACTAGATGGGGTAACATTTTATGTAAGTAGTGATCTTTAACCTAGATTTGCAACACTTATCTAAATCAGAGGTGGAAGGTGTAGCCAGGGGTGCTTCTGTTCAGCTTCAGCTTGTGCATCAAATGTCATCTTTTGGGGAACAGCAGCCAGTCATGCCATTATCGACAGATTGAATACAATGTTATACAGGGGTTCAGGTGTGATTCAGTAAAGAATAAAAGATTGAGTCTGGAGTATTGAAAGCCCTGTTTCCTCACGATCGGCCAGGGAATTTCCCCCACCATGTTTACTGTCATGCTTATCATAGGACCTTACATGCATAATGGCTACCTTGCTAGAAAGCAAAACAGCATCCAATAATCTCAATATTTCAGGGGTACCTTGGCCGGTTAGCAACCCATGCTCCTTCAACAAGGCACCATGTACATGTAGAACACTAAAACAAATTTACTAGCTGTGCAAATATTAACAACCATTCCTTCTGATAACTCTAAGGCTCTCTTCAAGGCAATGAGTTCAGCTTTTTGGGCTGAAGTTCCTGCAGGGAAGGCTGCTGCTTCCAATACTTGGTCCAAAGTGACCACAGCATAGCCAGCCAGCCTTTCTCTGTTGCAGCTTGCATCTGATACCAGGGGCGCTTTGACCAATAAAAAGCATATTCACCAGATAGTGGTTCTTGGACCCGGAGCCTCCAGATTTAAGTCACTGTACTTCCAAAATGTCTGATAAAGATGCTCAAGGAAGTCACTTGGGCTTTCAGATGTTCAGCTGATGGACATCATACATTTTGCCTAAATTTTTCTGTTTAGGAATGGTGGTTTGTAAAACAGTAACAACTAGGACTTGAAATTCTATCAAGGGGTCATAATCTGGGCTATTGTTGTGGCCCGCCAGCAGCTGGTAGCTGATTCCGACAGCGAAGAGGCTGATGTGGTGATGCACTAGTGGCCTGTGCAGCTGGCATCCGAGTCAGACAGTGAAGAGGCTGGAGAGGACTTGGTGCCAGAGAGGGAGATTCAGCCAGGGCCTTCAGAACCTCCAGAAGCTCCCATCAGTGATGAGGAAGAAGAGGAGGAGCCTATTCTCAATGCACGGGCACGCAGAGCTGCCAAAAGGCAGGAATGGTTCCTCAGAAGGAGGTCTCCTCGGGAGTAAGACTTGGGGCTAATTGGCCACTCCCCTAGCCTATTTAAGGGATGACGAAGGAGCCAGTTTGCAAGAAACAACTTCGTTCATATTCCTTCGTGTCTTGACTCCAGAAATGTCTGATCGGCTCTTGTTCTCTCTCTTGGTATTTTTCCTGCAAATTATAATAATAACAACAAAGTTGGAAGGGACCTTGGAGGTCTTCTAGTCCAACCCCCTGCCTAGGCAGGAAACCCTACACTACTACAGACAAATGGTTATCCAACATCTTCTTAAAAACTTCCAGTGTTGGAGCATTCACAACTTCTGGAGGCAAGCTGTTCCACTGATTAATTGTCCTAACTGTCAGGAAATTTCTCCTTAGTTCTAAGTTGCTTCTCTCCTTGTTTAGTTTCCACCCATTACTTCTTGTTCTACCTTCAGGTGCTTTGGAGAATAGTTTGACTCCCTCTTCTTTGTGGCAACCCCTGAGATATTGGAACACTGCTATCATGTCTCCCCTGATCCTTCTTTTCATTAAACTAGACATACCCAGTTCCTGCAACCGTTCTTCATATGTTTTAGCCTCCAGTCCCCTAATCATCTTTGTTGCTCTTCTCTGCACTCTTTCTAGAGTCTCAACGTCCTTTTTACATCGTGGCGACCAAAACTGAATGCAGTATTCCAAGTGTGGCCTTACCAAGGCATTATAAAGTGGTATTAACACTTCGCGTGATCTTGATTCTATCCCTCTGTTAATGCAGCCTAGAACTGTGTTGGCTTTTTTGGCAGCTGCTGCACACTGCTGGCTCATATTTAAATGGTTGTCCACTAGGACTCCAAGATCCCTCTCACAGTTACTACTGTTGAGCAAGGTACCACATATACTGTACCTGTGCATTTTGTTTTTCTTGCCTAAATGTAGAACCTTACTTTTTTCACCATTGAATTTCATTTTGTTTGATAGCGCCCAATGCTCAAGTCTGTCAAGATCCTTCTGTATCTTGAGCCTATCTTCTGGAGAGTTGGCTATTCCTGCCAGTTTGGTATCATCTGCAAATTTGATGAGTTCCCCATCTATCCCCTCGTCCAAGTCATTGATAAAGATGTTGAAGAGTACTGGGCCTAAAACAGAGCCTTGGGGTACTCCACTGCATACTTCCCTCCATGTAGATGCAGTTCCATTGAGCACTACACGTTGAGTGCGGTTGGTTAGCCAGTTTTGAATCCATCTGATGGTGTTGCTGTCCATCCCACATTTTTCTACTTTATCTAGAAGTAGGTTATGGTCTACTTTATTAAATGCCTTACTGAAGTCCAAGTAAACCACATCGACAGCATTCCTCTGGTCCACTAATTTTGTCACTTTGTCAAAGAATGCAATAAGATTAGTCTGGCATGATCTGTTTTTGACAAACCCATGTTGGCTTTTGGTTATTACTGTGTTTGCTTCTAGGTGTTCATTGATTCGTTGCTTGATTATCTTTTCCAAAATCTTCCCTGGTATTGAGGTCAGGCTGATAGGTCTGTAGTTTCCTGGATCTGTTTTTTTCCCTTTTTTGAAGATGGGAACTACATCAGCTCTTTTCCAGTCCTCTGGCAGTTCCCCGGTGCTCCAGGATCTTTGAAAGATATAGTTCAGTGGTTCTGAGATCTCATCTGCCAGTTCCTTCAGAACCTTGGGGTGTAATCCATCTGATCCTGGTGATTTGAATTCGTCTAGGGTAGACAGGTGTTCCCTTACCATTTTCTTCCCTATTTTAACTTGTGTTCCTAATATGTTTTTTGTGATGCTGTTTTTGATAGGTTGGACTGTTTTTTCCCTTTGTGTAAAGACAGATGCAAAATACGTGTTAAGTAGCTCTGCTTTCTCCCTGTTGCTTGTCACCTTCTTGCCACTTTCTCCCTGCAATGGACCAATTGTTTCCTTGACTTTTTTCTTGTTTTTAATATGTTGGAAGAAGCTTTTTTTGTTACTTTTTACTTTTGTCGCAAGCCTTTGTTCATTGTGAGCTTTAGCTTTCCTCACTTCATCTTTACAGGCTCGGGCTATTTGCTGGTATTCTGCCTTAGTTATTTCCCCTTCTTTCCACTTTTTATACTTGTCCTGTTTGTCTTTCAATTTGTCAGAGAGTTCTTTATGCAGCCATGCTGGTTTCTTTTGAGACCTATTATTTTTCTTCTTCATTGGTATTGTGCTAGTCTGGGCTTTTATAATCTCACTTTTCAAAATTTCCCAAGCTTCTTGAGTTGTTTTCCCCTTGAGGATTCTCATCCATGGAATCTTTCCCAAGACAAGAGGGCATTTTGCCAACCACTGTAAGATTGCTGTTATCTACAAGACTTTTTACTCAGAATTGAGTTATTATTTTGTGGACTTGTGCTGGCTGTTAATGAAGTTGAATTAACAGCCGGTGTTCAGAAAAGACTGCTTTAAACTGTATTTGTGTTTGACGACTTCTAAGAAAGCTCATTAGTAGTCCTTAATTAGTAAACTAAGGTTTGTACAGACTTTGTGTATGCTGCGTTCTTTGTGGTCCGTAGCTGGGGCAGAACAGCTATCATAACTGGTGATAACCTAGGTTTGGTGTCAAGAAAAAAACTTTTTCTCCTCAGCAAGTTTTTTGACAGCAGTGGCTACGAGACGCCTCTCCTCGGACAAAAAACATCTAGCATAGCCTGGAGATCTGCCGAGCTGAGGTTTGTGGTGCCAGAAATGTTATGCAGGTGTTCAGGTATGACTCAGTAAAAAATAAAAGATGGAGTCTGGGTTTGTCTTTATAAGCCAAACACATTTATTCAATTATGTGACTGAGTAACTGTGTTAGCTGGAAACAAAGGAGGGGTAATCCAACATAACTGAAAAATGCTGCAGCAGAGAAGGTAGGCTTATCTTTTTGCCCTATTACCGCGTTTCCCTGAAAATATGATCCAGTCTTATATTTTGGGGGGCTTCAAAATAAGCATGAGGACTTATTTTCGGGGAAACACAATTTCAGAATGATCATCCTGGGGCCCCATCCCCTGGCATGCGCACAAGAGGCCGCAAGCACACGGGGACTGACGGTATCCAGTAGCAGCTGCAGCCCGCCGACACCTTGGCATACTCTGAGGCTATGCAGCCTGCACAGTGCAGGTAAGTAAGTCCAAGCAGCAGATGGAAATAGAGGCATGGGAGGAGGCAGGCAATCTGGATGAGCTGCGTGAGCCATGGGAAAGCTGAGAGTTGGTGGGCCAAGTGGGCGGCTGGCTGTGGGAGACTCATTGCTCGGTGGCACCTGCAGCAGATGGAGGCAGAGGCATGGGGCAGAAGGCAGGCGATCCTGAGATACCACGTGGGCCACAGGCAAGCCAAAAGATGTGAAGACGAGCCTCCCGTGGCTATCCACCTGCTCCAGCCTGACTCTCGGCTTGCCTGTGTGGCACATTCAGATTGCCTGCCTTCCCCCCATGCCTTTGCCTCTGTCTGCTGCTAGTGCCGCTGCGCAAAGATGAGCCTCCCATGGTCAGCTGCCACTCCAGCCCACCGACTCTCGGCTTTCCTGTGGCCCATGCTGCGCATCCGGATCACCTGCCTCCCCCCTCTGCCTCTGTCTGCTGCTTGGGCAGGTAATCAACTCACCTGTGCTGTGTAGGCTGCGGTTGCTACCGGACACCATTGGCCCCCACACGCTTGCCACCTCCTGTGCTGGCCATGCCCACCTTCCCTTCACTAGGGCTTATTTTTGAGGTAGGGCTTATATTAGGCACATGCTTAAAATCAGGCTAGGTCTTATTTTCAGGGAAACACTGTAGTTCTGTAAGTGGGCTCAAGCAGTTGCCTATGGTTCATAACTACTGCATTTGGTCTTACTGACTTACCTCTGCGCTGGCTACTATCTAAAAAATCACAAAATCTGAAATCTTCTGTATAAGATGTTAGATGTAATGACTTTGCTCCGTCCCCTGAAGTAGCATATTAATGCTTTATGGGAAATTATGATTAAAAATGCTGCTTAGAGCACAGTTTAGATCAGTATTTCCAATTTCAACAACTTTAAGATGTGTGAATTTCAACTTCCAGAATTCCCTAACCAGCCATGATGGGTGGGGAATTCTGGGAGTTAAAATCAATGCATCTTTTTTTATAAGTTTTTTTTCATTTTTTATAAAAAAGTCAAATCAATGTGTGAACAGTGTGGCACCTGGGCACCATACATTCAAATACAAATAAAATTGATCAAATTAAACATAATTATTACATTCAATCAGCTTATATATTTCTAATAGCAATACACATCTATGTTAGGTTACAGTCTATCATTGTTCAATTATTCCACATTTTCTCCCCCTTTTATTTTATAAAATAAAAATGTGTGCATTAATATTCCCCTTATTTCTATCACTTATTCTAGCTTTTAATCATGTCACCCTTTATTACAGAACTTTTTCTTTCTTTCCTATCTAACTTCTAGTCACGTCACCTGCCTAAAGAAAAAAAAAGATTAAAAAAAAGAATAGAAAGAGGGAAGGAGGTAGAAGCAACTCAAAAAACAACAAAAAGAAAAAAAGAAGGAATAATCCATCCATCACCTCTTGTCCGCTTCATGCTTTAATTATGCTTTAAAAGAAAGAGGGGAAGAAGGAAAGGCAAATCAGAACAACAATAAACAAAAAGAATAATCTATCCATCGTCTCTTGTCCGCTTCAATACTTTAATTGCTATGCTTTTTTTTTACTTGCCTCCCAAATTCCTCTCTGCAATCTCCGTCTATGTCTATTTCTTGGATGTCCAATCTGGGTGTTCTTCCCACCTCTACCCTCTTCCATTGCCTAATTTCTAAGATTTCTACCCAGGCCCCTGCCTTCATTTCACACATCTTTCAACTCTTTTAGTATGTTTTCCCCCTGGTTTAATTCATCAGTCACTATTCTTTTCATTGTTATCTCCTCTTTGTCCTCTTCCTTCTTCATTTCTTCTTGTGACTCCTCCCTTTCCTGGGCGTCTTGGTCTGTACACATCATCCCTTGTATGGTATTTTCCATTTTTTCCATGATCTCCTTAAATCCTTTATCCATAATGTCTTTTGTATTTTGAAAGAGTAAATCCATCTCCTGTGCAATTCCCCTCATTTCTTCTCTTTTAAATATCTTTTTTTTAATTGAATCAATGCATCTTGAAGTTACTGAGATTGAGAAACTCTGGTTTAGGATATGATTGTTCTCTGCCATTTTGCCAATTGCTTTTCTGACACTCCCTCAGAAGAATTACCTGTGTGTGTGCTTACTCTGGTATAGGCAATCAAAAGAAACCTTCAGAGAAGATACACAAAGCATTCCATTGGATGCTGTAACTCTTCAAGGAGGGCTAGATTGCTTGTTCTAGGACACTTTAAGAAGTGCTCTTTTGAATGCTTTGTGTTGCCCTATTGGAAAAGTTCTCTTCCTAGATCTATGGTCCCAAGTCAATTCAGAGGGCCTAATTTTCTTTTGAAACAATAAGATAGAGTAAGATAGACAAATCTTATATTATTTTGCTTTATTCCATGCATTTATTAGACTTCACTAAGCAGAGTAAAAATCCAGTTTCTTAATTTAAATTTGGCTTACAGGCAGAAGTACCTGGGTGCCAGCATCTTAACATAAATGTAAAGATGAGGGGGAGAAACCATGCTGGGTCCTGGCCAATTTATCATTTATCATTGTGTCATTTAGACGAATAGTGAATTGTTTCTTCCATGTGAAGGGCAAATGAACACAAGCATTAATTAAGCTGCCATCAGAGATGATTTAGCAAGTAAGATCTCATGATAAAAGCTAATATGGAATTGTGATACTGCTGTTATATGTTTAATTTGAACAGAACTGTAAGAAGTACACAGACAGAGGAATATAATACCACATTTACTTTACATTGGTGAAGTGCACCACCTTGGCCATTTTTTGCTTTGACTGTGAGAAAATCTGGATCTATTTTTTCTCCTTATGTTGGAAAATCACACTCCCAGGAGATCAGTAGATTTATCAGCCAACTATTTTTATTTGTTTCATGGAAATGTACAAAAACCAGTATATTCTTGTGTTGTGTGGATTACTACCATTGAACTGCTGCTGTTTAGTTTGTGTAAAGTAAAAGTAGATTGACTGTGGGTAGGCAGTTTATGTCAACATACTTAAGCATGTTTACATGGCTTTGAGGATGAATCTTATATAAACAACATTGTGAACTAGCCAACATCTGTCACAATAAACCAACTGGGGGAACTGTGAGTGAAGAATCCATATTCAGAGGCTGAAATCAATGGAAGAAGTTGCTCTGCTGGGTATACACAATATGAGACCAGAAGGCTTGCTAACACCTGATACATCTTATCCTAACCTGTATGCTTAAATAGTTGTCCCATGTCTCAAGAATGTACTTTTACACACGTTCCATGGAATGCAAATTGCTGGAACGTCAACTTTTTTCTGTACCATTACATGTTTTTGATAGGCTTTTTTAAAAAACTATATATGGTTCTAACCCTAAATCTCTTTATTAGCTTAGGAAAAATGGTATTCCAATTTATGAGATTACACTCCAATTTAATAAATCCAGAAAACATTTTAATGTGTTAGGCGAAAGACAGGCATCTTTAGATTATCTCATACATTTTGCTACAATTTATACTCACATCTTTTAATCTTGCAAGTGTTTATCCCAAGTCTTAGCTATAACTCAAAAGGTTTAACCCACAAGGGCAGGGTTTGGAAATAAGCAAGCAACAGAAGATAGTATCACTTCAATAGTGCAGGATTTGGAGGATGTTGATCGTGTTGCTGCAAGTAAACCTTATCTTCCTCTGTTATATCTGTTGCCAGTCACTTATTCTAATTATAATATGACTTAAGTGAGGAAGCCTGTTCCACTATAATTTAAAGATTTTTGTTTTAGAAAAATCTGTTCAGTACTAATAAATAATAAAGCACTGATGATGTTACCTAGTTTGGGTAATGAAACTTCTGCAAGAAAACAAGCAAGCTCAAAGAGCACCAAGGACCCTTCAAATCTGTTCAGTGTATTACAACAGTGGTCCCAAACTTTTGCCGCTTGGCCCAGTGGTGGGGGAAGAGAAGAACTGGCCCACTCAAGTGGTGGGCTGGCACGCAGGCGCAGCTCAACTTATACAAGTGGTGGGCTGGCACGCAGGCGCAGCTCAACTTATACAAGTTCAGGTGGGTGCACGTGTGCACACGCACCAGCCCGCTGCTTGCACAAGTTGAGCTGCACCCACACGCTTGCACACCAGCCCGCCACTCACGAGGCCCAGTTCCAAATATGCAATGGCCTGGTAGTGGGCCCTGGGGGGGGGCTGCGGTTGGGAACCCCTGTATTACAATACGAAATAATCCTTTTTGTTAAATGCCCATTCAGTTTAGATTATTAATATTACATTTCTTCATTTGCTGATATTTTTAAGATATCTCTTTGCCCCATTATTTTGATTTTCTGATCTTTAGTCATTTCATTTATACTTTTAAAAGTTCAAAAAGGAATTAACATTTTGCAGCAGCAACATGCTTTTTTTAAGTATAGTTCATTATTTGGGAAAGCATTGTTAGAGCACCTGAATAACTAAAGACCAACTTCTCCGACTGGCATTCTCCCTTCCCTTTCTCTTCACTTTGGAAGTTTATGATCCCTAAATGACTAAATGATAGAATATAGATAGTATATTAAGGGAACTTTGGATCATGACACTTGCATTAACTCTGCAAGTTAATATTTCCAGGGAAACACTGATATCTTATGAAGATATGCTTTCAAGGGAGATAAAAAGGGGCAGACAGCCTCTAGATTCTAGTTGTTTGGTTTTGCTATTACCGTTTCTTTTTTCCATTTTCTTTTTATGATCTCATGTTTAATTTTGGTTTCTAGAATCCAATTGCCATGTTTAATTGCTTTAATTATTATTTCATTGTATGTTATTTTGAACCTCTTATTGAAGAAAAACAGAACAGGAAATATTAAAATATGCTCTGCTGAAATCTGAATATAATTTATAATTTATTATTTATTAAATGTATTTGCTGCCCATCTTGCCACAAAGCGAATCAAATCTCTCTCTCCCTCCCTCCCTCCCTCCCTCCCTCCCTCCCTCACACACACACACACACACACACACACACACACGAATGATCAAGGACCAACTACTCCGATGGGCATTCTCCCTTCCATTTTTCTTCACTTTGGAAGCTTTCAAGGCCAAGGCAGAACTTAAACTCACAATCACCTTCTTTCTAGCCCCATGCCTTAACCACTAGACTAAACTGGCCTGAATATATTTTCCCCAAACCTCCTCTCCAAGCAGGTATTCCTCATAATTCAATTGCCTTGGTAGGCATGTGGCCATTTCTATGTTAATGAAGATTGGGTGGAAAATATCTTACTAGTGGGTCATGTAAATTCATGTCTATGGAGATTCTCAATCATCGAGGTCATGGTTGACCCAAAGGTGCTTTTTCAAAAGGCAACTGGACTTCCTTTTTTGTAAATTCAGTTTTACTTGGATTATTCAGTTCTATCTGAGGAAGAGTTTGTGCCACTTTAGGTAGTCCAGTTGAACAAATGCTGTTCATTGATATACAGGAATTATTAACTTTTTTTCTTAATCAGGCCTGCTGGTCTGGAATTTTGTATGAGCTATTGCCTCTGAAATCAAGGCAGCACGCCTTCATTGTTGCTAGGGAACAGTGGTGGAAAAGGGTCATCAACCTCTCTTTTCTGGTACACTTCCCAAATGCTTTTAGTTGACACAAAATACTGGACTAGCTGGATTCTTCTGATGAGAGAACAAATTCATCTAATTTACGGTAGTTTTACAGGCAGAATAACTATATTTTCATTTATTCATCTTTCATGCAATATTATAATATCAACGTGATATGAAATACATCTGAAATTTGCCTATATATTCAAATGGTCTTTTTGCCAAATATTTTGTTCTTGGATTTTTAGTGAGATTTGATGAGTCCAAGATGATCTGAAATTCCAGGAGAGTATGGTGACCACATATATCCGTGATGGCAAGCCTATGGCACACATGCCAGAGGTGGCACACACAGCCCTCTCTGTGGGCACGCGCCCCATCGCCAGCTGCTCTTCTGTTCTTTGGCCAGCCAGCTGGTCTTCGCGGACTCTGGAGCGCTGGAAAACAGCCTGAAAAATGATAAAAACGCCCAAAAAACAGGCCATTTTCCGGCCGCTTTTCAGCTGTTTTCGGGCCGTTTTCAGGCCTGAAAATGGCCCGGAAAACGGCCCAAAAAACCCAGCCCAAACCGGCCAAAAACCAGGCTTGCGCATGTTGGCCAGCTGGTCTTTGGGTTTCCGGTGCTCCAGCGTGCACAAAGACCAACTGGCCGGTGTGCATACGCATGCTGGAAATCCGAAGATCAGCTGGCCGGCACATTCATGCATGTTCTGGTTTGGGCACTCGGTGCCGAAAAAGTTCGCCATCACTGACATATATGATGGTATATAATGCACACATAAATACATAAACTGCATGAACATATATTTATACATCACTCATGTTTCTTTAGTAATCTGTTTCCATTTATAATGTCCAGTGGTGCAGTACCATTCTGAACGATTCACCTTTAAATGTTGGTTGTAGTGATCAGCAATGTCAGCATCTTTATTAAGCACAGTTATAATTTAAGTGACAGTATAGTACTATGTAATCAGTCATAAAAGTGATACAAATCAATATTAATAAGATTCTGGCAAGAATTATATTCTTGGGAAAATAGTTGATAAAGGGAAACTTTCCACCAAAATGCTAAAGCTTAATCTTAATTTTACCATTTTTTAAAAGACTGTATATTCCAGTGATGGCGAACCTTTTTTCCCTCGGGTGCCGAAAGTGCGTGTGCGTGCGCTATCATGCACGGGCGAGTGCCCACACCCTTAATTCAATGCCTGTGGAGGGCGAAAACAGCCTCCCCTGCAGCCGCAGAGGTCCTCTGGAGGATGGAAACGGCCCATTTCCTGACTTCCGGTGGGCCCCAGTAGGCCCGTTTTTCGCCCTCCCCAGGCTCCAGAGGCTTCCCTGGAGCCTGGGGAGGGCAAAAACGCCCCCCTGCCTCCCCAGAGACCCTCTGGAAGCCTAAAATGCCCTCCCAGAGCCTCCGCGTGAGCCAAAAACCAGCTGGCCGGCGCACACATGCACACTGGAACTGACCTAGGGCAACAGCTCGCATGCCGGCAGATATGGCTCCACGTGCCACCTGTGGCACGCATGCCATAGGTTCGCCATCCCTGGTATATTCCAACTAAGAGTAATTATCTCCAGATTCTTTTAATAATCAAATTTGATACTTCAATGTACATGTCAGTGATACAGTTTGCTGCCTAGAGAGACATTTGTAAAAATTTAAGGCAAAGTCTAGAAAGCAATATCTATGTCCTAGAATCCTATATTTTTCTAATCTTTTTTTGGTCTTGGTATAGAAAAAATCCATAATGCCAGTTGATTTGATACTACTAAATAACTACCATGTTTCTAATGATATATACTCATTTATGATGTACATCCAGATTTTGCTTAGTGGAATCCAGGACAATAAAATGGGGTTAATCTTATAAATAAAATGTAAATATCCTACTACAATTGACATATCAAAACTTGGTAGTGGAAGAAGACTCATGTGCTCTATATTTTCCTTCTCTTTATTTTCTACATTCTTTATAGGAATAAACAGTTCCTTACTCAGAGGACTTCAGAGTTAAAGGATCTGTAAACTATATAAACTTAAAATGTGGATTTTCCCCATTTATTTCAGTATGATATGTTGAGATTGGTAGCATATTTAACAATGGACTTTCTCATGTCATGTTTCTTTTGAATCCCAGTCAGTTGATCTTCCCATTTGCACAGCAAAACTACCATCTTTCTATTTTAAGAATAGAAAGCTGAAGCAAACTTTAGAATGCAAATCACCAAGACCAAGGAAATTGGGCTGCATTTTGATCTCAAAGTATACTTCTGACTAATAGAGATGCATTTATATTCCCACAGTCAGAGATTACTTGGGTGAGCAAATACAAAGCTCTCTAGGAAGGCTATATTGGTGTTCTATCACCAGTACAAATGATCTGAAGAAATGCCCTCTTTGTAACGTTACAATTAAACTTATGCTGTTTGTGCTGTCAGCTGTATCTCAGCATCTTTTTTATAGTACACACAAGACATCAAGAGTTCTTGTATCTAAGGGGCTGCCACAAGGAAGAGGTGGTCAACCTATTCTCCAGAAACCAATCAAGGAGAGAAGCAACCTAGAACTAAGGAGAAATTTCCTGACAGTGAGAACAATTAATCAGTGGAACAATTTGCCTCCAGAAGTTGTGAATGCGTCAACACTGGAAGTATTTAAGATATACCATTTGTCTGAAATGGTATAGGTCAGGGTTTCCTGCCTGAGCAGGGGGTTGGACTAGAAGACCTCCAAGGTCCCTTCCAACTCTGTTATTCTATTCTATTCTATTCTATTCTATTCTATTCTATTCTATTCTATTCTATTCTATTCTATTCTATTTGTAAACTGGTGCACATCAGGCTATCATTTTTCTTTCATCCTAGGAAAAAAATAGAAATTGGATACAAATGAATAAAGTTATTGTTTTGCGAGATATAAATGATTCACATTTCCTACTTTGGTTGCAATTTAATGAAGTATTTAACTGGTTTTGGTTGAAAGAGCATTAGATTCAGTAGCGTGAAACAAATCAGGAAACCTGTTCAGCTGCATAATCAGAATGTAAGCTGTGGTTTATGTAGTCTGGTTTCTAAAAGTGTAAGATGCACGTGCTTCCTTAAAATCCTCAAATGTAGAACTATGAAGACTCCTCTTAGAAATTGTTAATTTGAAAACATCATTAAAATCACAAAGTAAGTATAAAGTCTTCTTGATGACTCAAACATGGTCATATCAGTTTCTTGGCAATTATGTGAAATGTCTTGTCATTGCCTCCCCCTCCCTGTATTATAGTTTAGTACAGATTGTCCTGGACTTAAGGCCACAATTGAGCCCAAAATTTCTATTGCTAAGTGAGACATTTGTTAAGTGAATTTTGCCCCATTTTATGACTTTTCTTGACACATTTGTTAAGTGAATCACTTCAGTTGTTGATTTAGTAACACAGTTGATTTTGCAAAAGATGACTTTGCAAAAGACTTGCTTTCCCATTGACTTTGCAAAAGATGATCACATGACCATGGGACACTTTAATTGCCATAAATATGATTCAGCTGCCAAGCATCTGAATTTGATTATGTGACCATGGGAATGCCGCAATGGTTGTAAGTGTGAAAAACGATCAGAAGTCACTTTTTTCAATGACTTAACTATAGTCACTAAACAAGCTGTTGTAAGTCAAGGACCACCTGTACTTCCTGCTGGACCTTTTGTCCAAGAACTACCGTATTTTCCAGAGTATAAGACGCACCGGAGTATAAGACGCACCTTAGTTTTGGGGGAGGAAAACAAAGAAAAAAGGCCTCTGCCTCCCAGCAATCTGCCAAACAGCAAACAGCAAACAGTACAGATGATATACACTGTTTGCTGTGTATTTCTGTGCATGTGTGCCTGACCCATAGAAATGGCAAAGAATTGGAGAAATGTACATTTATGGCAGTATATTAATCCCAGAAAGTTTTCTTAAATGTAATCACACTAACTCCTCCCAATTATTTAAATAGATCTACTCCAAACATGACTAGTCAGGGTTTCTCAGCTGCCTTCTTTTAATACTAATACTTAATACTAATACTTAATACTAAAACAGGACATTTCAGATTATACTTTTACAGATATTTAAAATTGATGTGGTTTTCTGGAAGTATTCTCTGCTATTTAAAAGAAGATACAATAGCACTAGGCCTCTTCAGAGCAAGCATTTATTTTAAAAAGCTTCTTCATTTTGTTAAGTTGTCTAGAACAATAATAAAGCAGTCTTTAAAAAATAAGTCTAATAATTTGAACACTCTACAAACATTTAACAAAATAACATATTAACAGAATCTGCCTGTACCTAGGATAGAACTCACAACCTCCTGATTGTGAGGCAAGAGCTCTAGCTCTGAGCCATAGCAGCTATGGCTGAAGAGCTGAAGTGGTGCAGTGGTTAAATGCTGCGACTGCAGGCTGACTGCTAGTTCAGCAGTTCAGCTGTTCAAACCTCACTAGGCTCAAGGTTGACTCATCCTTCCATCCTTCCGAGGTCGGTAAAATGAGGACCCAGATTGTTGGGGGCAATATGCTGAACTCTGTAAATCGCTTAGAGAGGGCTGTAAAGCACTATGAAGCGGTATATAAGTAAAGTGCTATTGCTATAGCTTGCCTCCATTTGATTTCAGCAGCCTAATATTGCCAGCAGTTTATCTCCCAGCATTTTGTCTCATTACAGCCACCGTAGTTAGTTTCATTTTACCACGTGGCTTGCAAGCCTGTCAGCTGTAGATCGCGAGGCAGTTTAGCTCTTCTTGTGCTCTTCTTGTGCTTTGCCCTGTTTGCTGCAAAGAGGTAAATTGCTGGCAGGCAGAGGCCAAAGGGTGGGGGTGGCTGGGTGGGGCTGCATTCGGTGTATAAGACGCACCCAGGTTTTCACCCTCTTTTTGAGGGTAAAAAGGTGCGTCTTATACTCCGAAAAATACGGTAATCAGGGCCAATCCTACTTGGCTTTTTAAGATCAACTCAGTTTATATGGGGTTTTTTCCCCTTTTACTTATTTTTCTATGACTATTTTTTTTCCCTATAGTGATTTATTGGAGATGTTCAACAAGCTCTTCCTGAAAAGAACCATTGGATCTCCAGAGCTTTGCTTGGAGTGATATTTAACAAAATAACAAGGAGCTTTTGCTATGAATTTCATGGGAAATCTCGCTCTCCTTTTTTTTCTTATAGGAAGATTCCCTACCTGTGACCCCTTTTCATGAAAGAATGAAAGTGACTTGGAAAAATTGTCCCCAACTTGCTGGTATGGTTAAATACCAGACATTCTTCCAGACTTCTAAATGTCCTTGGAATATAGGTGTCAAGGCTGATTTGTAACACACGCTACTCGCAACCTGACAAGAGATTAAGGGAGGGGGAATGTATAGGATGATTGGAATGTATAGGGAGCTGGGAGGGAGCTAAGGAATTTATGTGGGCTGTTTGCAGTCTGAGAAAGCTTTAGGGTCCTATACTTCAGGGAAGTATCCTGAAAGCTTCAGGATACTTCAAGGTCGCCTAATGGGAACCTTTTGAGTGGTACAGACTGTTTCCCAAAACAATATGATTGAACTGGATTGGTGGACAATGGACACAGAGTGGCCCAGGGAGGGAAAAGGGGGACTTTAACTATGCTACCTTTTGTGCCAAAACCTCAGAATCGGCTTTGATTCTTCTGTACCTATAAGATTCTTCTGGATCTATCAGTAAAGTTATACTCTTGGTAAAATAATTTTATTTTATAGTCACAGACCAAAATACAAGTGCAACAAAAAACAAAAATAAAACAATACAATCACAAACAATTAATACCAGAAGCCTTGGCTAAAGAGAATTACAACGTTCTCCTCTAATAGTTACAGCTCTTAAGAAAAATTTTGAAACCTGAGAAGTAATATAGGAGGAGTCATCCCCTAGACAATATAAGGCCAAATTACTAACATTAGAATCAGAAGGATCAATTCCAAGAAGAGACAATAATTTCATTCTGGCTGTGTTATACATAGGGCAGTATGATAAGACATGCTCCACAGTTTCAACCTCAGCCCTATCACAGGGGCATAGTCGCTCACTAATCAGGAGCCTCTTGAATCGCCGGTCGAGTAGTGCTGAGGGCAAAACATTAAAACTGGCTAGGGAAAAGACTCTTCTATACTTGGGGATGGTTAGAGTATAGAAATATGAAGCCATCCTCAATCCATAATTATTAGAATGGCTGAAGATCAAAGGGGAGCAGGTTTTATTGGCTCTGGATCTTAAATATTGTAAATCTATGTCCACAAGCGGTTGGACTACCCTAAACTGAGCGTCCTTGAGACCATAATCTCCCAGAGCATCCCCCGTAAAACCTAGCAAGTGGAGTTTCTTCATCAGCTCCCTCTCCCAACAAGAAGTATGAGAGTCAGCAAACACCAGGGAAAGGTAGCTACCAGGGACTGCCGAAAAGAGCAAATTATTGGTAAAATAATACCCCAGGAGTTTCTTTTGCTGCATATGGAACGGTCGACAGTAGGTTATGGGCATTACTGTATCTTGTATTAGAAAATGCCATAATTTAAAATTATGAAGCTCAATTTATATTATTTTTCTTTTTCCACTATCATCACATGAAGTTAAATTTCAATAGTATGACAGAAATAATTAACATAGAACTTCTATGTCTTAATTTTCTCCATAATATACAAAGTATTGCCTTCTTTTTTTGCTTTTTTTTCTGAAGCTCTGAACAAGTGCTGCATCCATTATGCCATTTGGAAATTGCTCCAATCTTTTACAATTTTAAGTTCTGTAACTGAATCTGTATGTACTATAATGTCTATTCGTATCATAGATTTGCAAAGCAGTATGTCTTTTGGCAGATTTATTTTATATTTTTTAATGACTCTCAACATGGATTTTTTTTTAGAGTGGTCACATCCTAGATTTTAACTGTTTTATCAAATGCTTACAGTAACCCTCTCCTAATATGGTACATTACTGCTGCAGCACAAGCCCTGTAGTGTGAAGTTAAGATTGTTTTTTCCAGTGTCTATCCGTCTTGCTGATATAAAACAAAATAAAACATCCCCTGATAATAAGCCCAATCGAACTTTTGAGTGCATGGCAATAAGGCCAAGCGCTTATTTCAGGGTTCAAAAAAATATAAGACAGGGTCTTATTTTCGGGGAAACACGGTAGTTCTTGGATTATACATCACACACACACACACACACACCTATCTCTGTCTGTCTGTCTGTCTGTCTGTCTGTCTGTCTGTCTGTCTGTCTGTCTGTCTGTCTCTCTCTCTCTCTCATCTATCTATCTATCTATCATCTATCTATCTATCCATCCATCCATCCATCCATCCATCCATCCATCCACATACACAGCAGTAACATCCAGTCCAATATAAGGTATATATTGGACTTGATGTTACTGCTTTGTAACAGTAACATTAATTTAAACTACCTGTTCTTCACTCAATTACATTTTGTACTTTTTAACAAATTGCTTAACATTAGATACAACAAATAGTTTGTGACACTGTTTTTCAAGCTTGGCAACTTTAAAATGTGTGGACTTCAACTCCCAGAATTCCCTAGCCAGCTTGGGGAATTGGAGTTGAAATCCATGCATCTTAAATTTGCCAAGCCTGAAAACACCGGTTTATGACTTACAGAAATTTGTGGAACTTCTCTCTCATAAATCATCAGAATGCAGTTTGCATGAAATATTTTTAAATGAACTCTATATGGGAAGGAGGGTGATAGATTTGTCACAAACTATCAATGCCAATTACAAAGGCAATTCATATAAGACCTTTGCTGCAGCCCTAATGGAAGACTAAGGTTTTCTTAAAGGGCAATCTGTTCATCTCTGAAGGCCAAGTAGTGCTTTGGTGTCTTGTCAGCTGAGCAAAATCAGAGCAGATGTCTCTTTTCAAGAGATCTTGTGTACTTTAACACTAAGTTGTTGAAGCTGGGACAGAAAACGAACATTATGTTTTTCAATCTTTAATATTTATTTCAGGCTTCGTGTCCTATTAGTGTTTCTATAAACTGCCTTACTGAAAGTTCTGTATTTATGGGTTTTGGTTGTGCAGAAACAAAGGCAATAAATTCATGATCCTGGCTGCAATACTCCTTTTCTTTCTGAGTAAATTTCTTTCAGGACAGACTAATTGTGGAAGTTCTACAATACCTGTACTTTGTGGAGGTTCTGACTAAACTCACTGCCTGTTTATTCACAAAACATTTCAGAACTTAATGATAATGAGATATGTCTTTTTGTTCTAGACTAGGCTGAAGCAGATAGAAAGCCACTGGGAGGAACAATGGTTAGTGGCCAGAAGGTTAGAAGATTAACATTTTGAAATGTCCTTTGAACTAAAAATCTCCCCATCTTCACAGATCTTAGCTTATTCTTTGCCTCCTTGACAAAGTCCTTCAATGTTTAGCAACTTAATCATTCTTGTTCAGAGGTCATCCAGATTCTTAAGCATATTTTTTCCCTCTCAGATCTTGAAATAGAACCAGTTTTGAAAAATGTATGAGCAGCTAGCAATTTACTTTCTCTTCTTTTTATCAGACAAAATATTATTTTCCCTTGGTTGCTTATACAAGAAAGTCACTGGATATGATATAACCATGTTAGCCATTTATTAATAAATATTTTTTGGAAACCACATCAAATTGGGATTGGGCGGCATAGAAATCCACCAAAATAAAAATAAATTATGCTTTGAGAAACATCAATAGTACAACTGTATTAATAAGCTTCTTAAAAGTGGAAAGGTTCCTTTTAATAAATATCAACATGAAAAAATATATATTCATTTTTCTATGTTTATTTATCTTTACAGCCTTAAAGATTTTAAATATATATAAAGCCCACACAAATTCTGAACTTGCATGCTGTGCACAAAGATTAAAAAAAAACAGGCTTGATTTCGAGTATAATGGGAGTAACAAGAATGAAGGGGCTCTTGGAAGTATCTGATCACTATTAGAAGTAGAATATGGATGCTATTCTAACCACAGTGCCACTATGGCTCTTATATACAGCTATGACAGGATAGTGAGGAATGGAAGGATTTATATTCATTGCAGATAGCTATAAATCCTTCCATTCCCCACTATCCTGTCAGAGCTGAAGAAACTTCTTGGATGAGAAGTGAAACATCTTCAAAAGAAAAAACAAGGAAGTCCAGTTGCCTCCTGAAAAAGCACCTTTGGGACAACCATGACCTGGATGACTGAGAATCTCTACAGACTCATGATATTTTGTGGAGTTATAACTGATTCTCAAAAGTGGCTTTATTTATCTTCCTCTGCCATATGTCTTTCACATCAACTGAAAAACAGTCCTTAAATAATGGTTCATGGATGATTCAAGGAACAAATATCATGAATAAGAAGTTTTATTAAGTCTGTTGTATATGTGCAAACATTTGTTAATTATTGAGCATAATATATTGAAAACAAATAGAAAAATTTGCAGAATTGTTACTGAAAATAATGGCAAGAGAAATAATTTTTCATTGAAAACTAACCTCTTTAGTTGAAGCTAGATCATTTATTTCATCATGTATAATTAATGGTTGCATTCTCTGCAGCTGAGCTGAATATAGTGGGATTTAATTCTGAGCAACATAAATTGGACTTGTACAACACAAAAAGAGAATATTTGGTATTTGAATACATTTATTATAGATTATCTGCTTGTATGGGGAAACTAAGATTACTTTTGAATAATTAAATGCAACTGAAGCATTTAACTCAAGTGATAGGCTAATTTATCCTGTAGATAAATTAAAAACACCCAACTAATAAAAAATGTAGTGTGTATGTGCATGTGTACCTGTATTAATTACAGGGGTTGAGGATGTTGGAGCAATAAACAATGTAATTATTGATGCTATAAAAGAATTGAGGAAACTTTAAAATTATCACACATACCGGTAATTGTATATGAGGGGGGAAATAACAAATATTTACTGAAAAAAGTTCAGCATCAAAGAAATAAAAGGCATTAGTTTTTAAGACAAAGCCCTGGTTTAAAATGGAAAAAAATGATAATTTGTTTTCTATATTTGTACACCATTTTGGCATTTTAGCCATACACAAAACACATAAGGCAGATTAAGTTGCTAGAAGAACTTGCCAGAAGGAATCTAAAGAGTTTCAGAGTAGAAGACAAGAAATTTTGGGGAACTGATTGAAGACAACAGGCAGATCACACACAAGGAAATTACTGTCAAGCTTTTCACAGGAATGCATGGGTCACATTATTGATATTCTTCAACATTGGAAGATTTGCACAAGAGTCCTTTTGTCCTTTTCTCTTGGCAGAGATGAAAGTTTCAAGAATTGAAATTTATCAACAAATATTATCATGTTGTAAAAATGAATGAAGTGAGCAACGTTCAGCAAAGATTAGTCAATTGGATACCACCAGATGGTCAGAGAAAAAGAAGAAGGCCAAAGAAAACCTGGCACCAAATATTTCAGGAAGATCTGAAAAACAACCTTAAATGGAAGGATGTGGATACTGTACCTGTGGACCGAGAACTGCGGAGTACGCTTGTAGCCCAATGGACTTAGCACAGGACGTGTTGAAAGTAAGAATGAAGGTGATAAATTTCTTCACAGCATTGTGATAGCAATGAAATATGGGCTTATCATTATGATCCAGAAATGCATCAATCCATGAAATATCTTCACAAAGCTTTTCCTGTGGAGGAAAAGGGTGGGGGGACTGAGGATTCAGCAGAAAAACTTATGGATACAGATTTTGGGGGAGATACAGATAGCATTTTTGACATGGACTTTCTTAAAACTGACACCACTGTCAACTCAGAGCACTATATTGCAACACTTATATTTGAAATAAGGTAGAGTTAGAAAGCATAAAAAAGACATTTTGCTATCTGTTTGATTCAGATCAAGGGATGGCAAGTCCATTAGCTTGAAAGACAGTCTCAGCCCCAATATATAAATCAGGCCAAAAAATCAACTCCACATTAAGACTAACACTACTTTAATTATATTGTTTCCTTTGTTGCATTGATAATGGTTTACCCTCTTCTCTGTCAAGGCCATCCTCTTTCCTCTCTACACATAGTATGGAGGTGTGATGGCTTTAAGCTATCATTGGCAGAAATCATGGAATAGCAGTGATTACACGGAGGAGTAAATACAAGTAATGAAAAAGCTTATTTCAAGTAGTTTGGCTATTTCATTTATTATCCTTTCCAAACTAAGGTTTTAGAGATGGGAGATGGAAAGATATAATCTTAATAACTATTCATGAATTCTAAAAGGAAATTTGGCCACCAAAGAACATGGTGGCTGGACACCATCAAAGCTGACACTAGCCAGAGCATAGGACAACTCAAAGAAGAAGTGCAAGATTGGAAGATGTGGATAGACCAGGCCCATAGAATCACCAAGAGTCTAACACAACTGAATAGATAACATTATTGTCATTGTCATTCATTAATTCATCAAATAAATGATGTAACTGTGAGAGATCATTTGTCAGTTTGGGCTCAGTTTGGGCTGAGGCATCCTGTGTGTATTGATGATACTCCATTATATAATTCAGTCCTAGCATCTAGAATCTGTCTGGATGGGACAAACAAAAAAAAAAGCTAAAGCTGAACCCTAAGAAGATGGAGCTTGTACATAGATCGAACCTCATCAGGCTCATGGTTGACTCAGCACTTCCATCTTTCCAAGGTGGGTAAAATGAGGACCCAGATTGTTGGGGGCAATATGCTGACTCTGTAAACTGCTTAGAGAGGGCTGTAAAAATTACTGTAAAGCGGTATATAAGTCTAAGTTCTATTGCTATTGCTAGAGATTCTTTATTAGCTCCAATATTAACTCTGGATAAGGAGGCACCATCCTCAAAGGTACAGATCCTTGTACCTTTGGAAGGCCCCCTAGACTAAGGTGACCAGAGGTCCCGCTTTTGGCGGGACAGACCCGATTTTAAACAAATTGTCCCGCGTCCCGCGGTGTTTCAAAAAAGTCCCTCTTTTTGAATTTGCGCAACAGGCTCTTCTGCATGAAAGAGCCTGGGCCCTTCTGCCCGGATGTCTCCCACACAGAAATCTGCGGAACGTGCAGGGGCTGGTGTAAAAAAAAATCAGAGCCGGGATGTTTCTTCACATCTTCACATCAACGCTGCTTCTGAGCAAAAGGAAAGGAAGCGCCTCATCCACATTCCCGCCCACACCTTTTTTTCTCTCTTCCTCTCTCCAGGGTGATTCCCGGCGACGTCCAGGGACTCTTTCAGCAGCCGAGCCGGGCCCTACCCGGCTTCCTCACCGCCTCCCGCGTGTCATTCACTCTTTGCATCTCAGGCCCTCCCCCCCGGCAGGCCCATATACTCTCTGCCTCACACTCGCCAAAGTGGATCTTGAGGGAAACAGCTCTGGGCCGGGCAGGGAAAATCCCCCACCACGCTCTGACGTGCCCGAGGGCCCAGTTCAGCGCCTCGCACGCTCAGCCCCGCTTGATGGCAACAGCCAGAAATGGGCTTCCGGAGGCGTAGAGGGAGCAGCGGCTTTGGCGGGTCTCGCCGTGTCCTTTCCCAGGTCTGCCACATGGGGGGAAGGAGCGGAGGCGTGGGGCACCCGCCGGACGCCGCCCTGGAGAGAAGCCCAGGCCCGGCTGGCAAGGGCCAGGAAGGATTTTTCCCGCGCCACCAGCCAGCTTGTCCTCCGGGCCAGACGCAGCAGAGGCTGCAGCTTTGTGCACCCCCCCTTCATCGCAGCCCTTACCGCTGCCATGGCCGGGGCTCGCCTCTACTGCATCTGGCCTGGAGGACAAGCTGGCTGGCGGCGCGGGAAAAATCCTTCCTGGCCCTTGCCAGCAGGGCCTGGTCTTCTCTCCGGGGTGGTGTCCGGCGGGTGCCCCACGCCTCCGCTCCTTCCCCCCATGTGGCAGATCTGGGAAAGGACACTGCCAGACCCACCAAAGCCGCTGCTCCCTCTACGCCTCCGGAAGCGCATTCCTGGCTGTTGCCGCAAGCGGGGCTGAGCGTGCAAGGCCATGGCAGCGGTAAGGGTCTTTAAGTGTGGAGCGGGGCGGTGGGGCTGCTAAGTGAAGGAAGGGAGAAGAGCTTGAGGTTTCGGAGCGAAATCCGGGAAGTAATGAAAGTCCTTCCCGAAGTCTTTTGTCCTGGCGCGGAAAGGGGAGGCATGGATCATCCCCCCCCCCCGGTCAATGGTGTCCCGCTTTACCAAAGTGAAAATCTGGTCACCTTACCTTAGACTGGAAGCTATGAGGAGAGCTTTGCCTAGCTTCAGCAACAAGTTCCCCAGTTCCCCTACCAGGAGTGGGAGGGCCTCTAAATGGTACCTCTCTTATCATCAAACATCTGGATTACTGCAAGGCACTCTATATAAGGCTGCTCTTGAAGATCACTTAGAAACTGCAATTTGTGCAAAATAAGTTGCCCATTTGGTTGTGGGTAGGTTATAATAATCATATAACATTAGTATTTCAGGGCCTACATTGGCTTCTAATCAGTTTCTGGATACAATTCAAATATCTGGTTTTAACCTTTAAAGACCTATATGCAGTGGTGGGATTCAGCCGGTTCGGGCCGGTTTGGGTGAACCGGTAGTGAACATTCTGGCTGGCCATGCCCCTCCCTGCCCCTCTCTGCCTAGTCACTCCTTATCTCACCTCACTCGCCTTGGCCGATGCCTAGAGTCATGTGGCCCGTGGCATAGCTACTGCTCTCTGTTTCCCTCACTCGCTGGCCTCGACCACAAGGTCCCCGCGCACGGCCTACCTTTCTGCCTCAGGTATCTGCCTTCCCTGATCTCTGCTCCTTGCCCAGCTGCCTACTGCAGGCCCCCGCCTACATTTCTGCTGCCTGAACTGGCTGCCTGCCTTCCCCAATCTCCGCTCCTCACCGTGCTGCTGCCTCCATGCCCGGCCTACCTTTCTGCTGCCTGAACTGCCTGTCTGCCTTCCCCGATCTCCGCAGGATCCCCCCCAGCATGCCCTACCTTTCTCCTCACTTTCTGCCACCTGTGCCTTCCCAGATCTCCAGAGATTACCCCCCACACTGTTTTGGGATGTGAGGTTGCTTGTGCGTGCTGTATTGGGGATGTGAGGCTTCCACCCCCCCCCAGTGCTATTTTGGGATGCAAGGCTTCCCCCCCATGCTGTATTGGGATGCGAGGCTTCCCCCACCCCGTGCTGTTTTGGGATGCGAGGCTGCTTGTGCACGCTGTTTGGGGATGCGAGGCTTCCCCCACCCCGGCGCTGTTTTGGGATGTGAGGCTTCTACCTGCTCACTGTTTTGGGATGTGAGGCTGGAGCCACGTGCTGTCCGGGAGGCTGGACGCCTGCCTGGCCAGTGTCAGAAGAAAGGATTCCCTGTGGGTCAAAAGTTTTGTCTAGAAGGAAAAGGATCCAGAAACCAGTTTGATCGTAAGTAATCCAAATATTATGTCCCATATTTCTCTCAACTAGATATTTTTAAATTGCACACTTGTAGCATAAGATAATAGAGTAGACTTCTTTTATTATTTAGTAGAAACGAATTCTATTAACAAAGGAATACGTAGGGGGTGGGAAATTTGGAGGAGCTGAAATTGCTGTTCACTTCTTGCATTATCCCTAGCTTCTGCTGCTTCATCTACTATTATTTCCATTTTAGAATGAAAGGGGCTTAAAGTTGCAAAAATAATAGTTCTATACTAAAGGGGCATATCTCAGGATGCTGCATTGTCTATTTAATGCAACCACATGGAATGATCACAGAACACAAACATATAAATTGGTAACTTCCCATGTTGTACTTTTCAGCCCTAGACAATCATAGTATTTGCAGAGTCCTTGGGGGAAAGGTATTGGGGGGCAGGGGGGAGCATATTTCTTTATTGGAACCACCCATCAAACAAAGAAGCAGAACAAAAAAAGCTATCTGTACAGTACATTCAAAGCATCCCTAACCTTGTCTTTTCCTGCAAGATACGGGCCATGTGCCAATAGCTTTTCCCTCCCTCCTTTCTTGTTTTGAATTTCCTGTTCAAATGTAATTGGATTTTTTGGCTTGGAACCAAAAGTATCTAGGCTCAGACTGCCCCTTCTTCTGTCCCGGACAGGACATTTTATGGTGATAAAGTTTTCTTCCAGATAATTGATGGGTATTTAGTTATGAGGAAGGCGATGTCTCTTTCAATAATATAAATTAAAACTATTTTATTTTAACAAGAAAAGAAGTAAAAATATACAGAAAAAATAGGGATAAGAAAATGAAGAGAAAAACCAAGAAATGATATTACAAAAGTTTTTCTTTTGTATTGTTGCTAAACTTAATATTTCAAAAGCAGGGGGGAAAATGAAGGGGCATAAAAGTGCATTTATCATGTTTTTCTTAGAACAATTAGTTGAACTCTACCTTGTTTATCATTATTTTAGGTAGTAAATTATCAGATCAAAAACACAACATGCGAAATTTGCAATCTTTATATTTTGGTCAATTGTAAGTTCAAAAAACAGAGGTGAATTTGTGGTATGGAATCATTTTTCAAATGAAGCCGTTCAGTGAAACAGAATCTTTATAATTGGCATTATAGCTGATATGGAAATGCTAAATTTAAATAATGTGCTCTGTATGTAGGGTGTTCGCAATTCATAGCATTTATTTCTTGATCAAGCTAATAATTAATATTTCATAACTGGAAATAGTTATTGAAATCCACTGTATTTATTAATAAACTCTTATTAATTTTGTTAATCAATGTGCTCATTGGACAATAGGGGGTTATAAAAATTGACTTTATATCCAAGGTGCTCCTATATCTACAAAACATATGAAAAGAAAAATCTGATTTTTAAAAAAAATCTGGGTTTTTTTCTTCCGCGCATGCGCAGAAGCTGAGTTTCCGGCACTGTGCATGTGTCGCCATCTTGTTTTGGCTTTTTTTGGGCTTTTTTATTTTTTTTGGCACTGCGCATGCATTGCCATCTTGTTTTTGGCTTTTTTTTTTAAATAGAATTTTTTTTATTTTTTCCGCACTGCACATGCGCGCGTGCCCATGTGGCACAGCCATGCGGTGCAGGAGGAAGCGAACCAGCAGCGAGGTAAGTTAGAACCCACCCCTGGCATAGCACAATAGGATCAGTCACCTGTTCCATGAGTTTGTTTCTTTTTGCTGGTTTTTTTAAGAGTACGTGTGTGTGTGTATCAGGGGTGAAATTCAGCCAGCTGTATCCTGCTCGCACGATACGGTAGGGCCAACTGCACGAAGCCCCACCCACCCACGCAGATGTCATGATGTCCCTTTTTTGCAATGATTTTCAGCATATGCGAAATGCTTTGCGCATGCGCAGATGACGGCGCGCGCATATTTGTGAGCCGGTAGGGAAGGATTTTTTTCTCAATATATGTTTGAAGAAAGAGAAAAAGAATAGTTTAAAAATGTTTCATTTTGCTTGTTCATTTAAGGATGTGGATTTTGCCACAGTTTTCCAGAAGAAAAATTTAAGTTAATAATTTAAAAATGTTACAGTTCATTTACAGTTTTCAAAATTTAAAAGGTTTAAAAATTTAAAATTTGAAAATCCCTTTTTGGGGTTGGTGGATGTGCTTTGCTCTTAGCCTTGTTTCTACCTTCTCTGTTATAAGTAATTATGCCTATTTTTTTCTATCCTTTTTTCTGTCCTTATGTGCTCATTTTTCTACCTTATTATTTATTTAACTTACTTACTATTATGTTAGTTTTATTTATCCTTTTCTTCCCTATACATTTTTAAAAGTTTTTGAGCTCCAATTCCTCCCTACCTTATTATTTAAGATTTGCCTTATTTATTTGATTGCTTTATTAATCCTATTTTTCCTTGATTTGTAATGTTCCCCTTTTGTCATTATTATTTGCCTATTTATTTATCTTGTCCTATATTTATTTTTATTCTCTACTGCGGTCTTGCCTCCTTTCCTATTGGGATCTCAAGCTTAATTGTTGTCTTCACTTCCATTGTTCGCTGCTCCGGCCTCTTGTCGTTTTATCTGCCAGCTCCGTTCTGCCTTTTGGTGCTCGGGTCTTTTCGGTCTCGTCTCTGCTCTGGTCAGCTCTCTCGGCCTGCCATTCAGCTTTCTGGTCGACGCAGCTCCGCCGTCTGGTCTGCTCCGCTCAGACCGCCACTCAGCTTTAGAAATCAGAGCTCTCTCTAACTCGATGTACCTCTACAGCTGTGCTTCCCATCTCTGCTGCTACGGTGTCCCCTCCGCTGATTCTACTGCTGCTGCGTTTCTTCCCTCCACCGATTCTGCTACCACCAATTTTTCACAGCCACTGGTTCCCTTTGTTGGATGGGTTGCTCCAGGCCCTTTGTCCTCTGCCAGACGGGCTGCTGGGAAGGACTGCCGGGCTAGCAGGAGGCGGGGGGGGGGGCTGCTGATTTCACTGGGGAGGGAATGTTGATCAAGTCCTCCACCTGGTTCTAGATTCTAGAGCAGTTGATAAAGTGCACATTGTATAAGCTCATTGAAAAAAACTGCAGAAATCAGTATGGGTTTGTTTAGACTTAATCTTGTAAGACAGCAGTCCCCAACCTTTTGGGCACTGGGGACTGGTTCCATGGAGGGCAGTTTTTCTACAAATTGAGGGGCATTGTTTCACGCATTGCCTGGATCCTGCATGTGCATGGATGAGGCTTCACTCACTTGCATGGCCCAGTTCCTGGTGGACTGTGGACCGGTCCACAGCCTAGGGGTTGGGGACCCCTGTTGTAAGACTAATAAAATTCATTTTTTAAAAATCAGATCCTTTTCTTACTAGCTTGTAGAAATACTGTGTACATAATATATTGATGAGTTAGGCAAAACATTTTGCAAATGGTTCATAGCATTCTAATAAGCAATCAGTAAAGTGTGGATTAGATAGTGTACTTATTTGGTAAATCCACAGCTGGCTTGAAAATCACACTCAATAATCAAATTGGAATAAGATATCAAAAGTTCTCTCAATAATTTTCATTAATGACTCAGATGATTATATAGCAATTAGTAAATCACAGAAAGTAATTGTTGTACTATATTCTGAATTGGCCAGGTTCCATCTCAGGTATTGATTGCATCCAGTGATGGACAACATGGTTTAAGAAAGACAGAAGCCACAACAAATACAGAGAAAGGCAGAGAGCGTGATCACAGGGCTGGGAAATTAATTTTTTAAAGAGAAAGTAATGGAATTGAGTATGTTTATTGAGAAAAATGAAATTAAGGAGCATGATAACATTTTTCAAGTATGTGAAGAGCTATAACACGAACCATAGAAAAGAAACACTGGTACATTATAACCCATATATTAACAGCGGCGAGAATATGCTTAGCGCAATATTGGAAACAAGGTGACGTACCGACCGAAAACATAATAATTAGAAAAATTTTAGAATGTGCGGAATTGGATAAGCTAACAATGGAATTAAATCAGAAGGAAACCCCCCCCCCCCGCTGCCTCACTGTAGCTACAGTATTTATCTGTATGTCTTACTTGTTTCAGCTATTCTTGCTCAAAGGCAAGTGTGTTTAGGAATTCAGCCAAATGGGTTAGTGGGTGATCTTTGCTGGAATGCTAATGAATCTCTCTACCTCAAGAGAATACCAATTAGCAAGCTGAATGGGGGGGGGGAGACTTCAATACAGGATTGCTTTCTTTTTATGTAGCAAGGATTTTTTATGCAAATTAAATATTACTCTAACTAAATTTTTAATATCACCAAGATTTTGTATTATTCGATGCTCATTTCTTTTTGCTGTTGTTGACTCTACTGCTTCTTAGATTTTATTTACAAGTAGATACATGATTTTCCCCCTACCATCTGTAACAAAGTACCAGAGTCCCAGGAAGCTCCGGGCATCCGCAATACAATCTGAGCAGCAAACACAACTCCTTCTAGCAAGGCAGCCCACATAAGTTAAAAAAGGTGGCAGCATCAGATCCAACTCTATTTCCCAATGCTCCCTTGATGAATACCTTTGATAAAAGAGAAAACCAGTTGCTGAAGACACTTTAGCACACTCACTTCCAGTTACAGGACTGTTGTGTCCTTCCTACTACCTGTCTCCTCTCTCCCATCACTCTTTGGACATTTTATTTGGGCAGGTAGGGTCAGGAGAGATAGTAATGGTCAGCTTGGCAATGCATAGCAATATTTTATGCATTTATATTTTGGCTAATTAAGATAGTATCACTGACCTAAAGAAAGAATTCAAGAAAGAGATTGGGTAAAAAAATGGAAATAAATAAATATTGTGCCATAATGTAGGATTCAGGTGATAACTTAATTCTTAATATTATTAACACCTAGTCAACAAATATAAATGCCCAGTACAAAATGTGATGATATAAAAATGAAGAAATGTGTGTCGTGATGCCATCATAGAAACCTGCTTGCATGTTGATATTGTATACATCCTGTTGGAAGAAAAATGTCTGGTCCATTCTTTTCCATCTGAGACGATGAGATTGGTGTGACAAACATAATGAGAGAACAAGAAGCAAGCTGCTGGGAAAGGAGATCCTTTATTTCAGAAGGCAACGTTCTGCCTTTATGAATGGATACAAGGTTTCCTATTCACAGGCACTTTGGTTTATTGTGAAAGCTGCTCTGGGCGATTTCCTATTTGTGGGAGGATGTGAGTCGTCTCTTGTTAAGGGGGAGCTTTCTTCCTACTTTGGAAAAGGGGTGGGGTGGGGTGTTATTCAGCCATTATTCCCTTTGGGGGCTGGCTTCCCACGTCCCCCATTTTGTACACACACACACACACACACACACACACACACACACACACACACACATGCACAATTAGGTCCTATCGGAGTAGACTTGGTATTTGTTATCTATTTGACTCATCATTAAGGAGACTTGGTTTGCCTCCTTGTCCCATTTCGGTGTAGTTGAGAGACAGGTCTATTGGCAGCTGAGGCATGAGGGGATAAACTGGCAGAGACAACAGAGGAGGAGCCTAGCAGTGATTACAGTGGCAACCCTCAAAATGAGAGTTTTTAGCTGATGAAGGTTTGGTAGCTATGAAAAGAGTTCAAATAAGTCAAAGGGGAGTTTACTGTATCCAATGTCTTGTGTCAATACTTTCAGGTGTTTTATGTCTGTCTGTCTGTCTCTCTCTCTCTCTCTCTCTCTCTCTCTCTTCTGAGTTTTTGGTCAGGTTAAAACAGCACATGCTACGAAACTCTTCGCAACCATGGTTGTGTCTCAGCAACAGGTAATCAAGGGCTGTCCAGTTTTCAAGTGTGGCTTCCCTGACCTGCCTCAGTTCCCTGTTCAGAGTGTCTAAGGCTTGGGAGGTTGAATTTAGGCTTTTAACTGGCTGGAGTTAAATTTAACTGGCTGAATTTAGCTGGCTGGAGAATTCTGGGAGTTGAAGTCCACAAGTCTTAAAGTTGCCAAGTTTGGGGACCCCTGGGCTAGACTGTTGATGTTCCTGGAATTGTCTACAGCAAGTGCCAGAATTCCAAGTAATGACACCACCAGTGCCGTGTATTCTGATTTGGTAAAGAGGGTTGTATGGGAATCACAATCAGATGTTAGGGATTGGAGGTCTCTTCTCTGTCGTCTCTGCAGTGAGGGCATAAGGATGGTCAGCTGTCCTAGGGCACATGGTTCCCCAGTAGAGTTCGCTGGTAGATAAAAATAGACTTTAATCACACATAGCAAGAACCATCCCCGGGGAAGCTTTACATGGTGATAGGTAAAGGGAATGGTTTCCGTGTGGTTGCAGACCAGCTCAGTATTACTGAGGTTCTGGCATATTGGAACTTTGGGGGCTACTGGTCATAATGTGTGTTTGAATCTTTGTGCTAACACATCTGGACCCACCCCTTGGTTTTCATGAATGAAAAGGTAAAATGGTTTACAGTAATCTGGTAGACCTAGTGCGGGGGCTGACGTAAATGTCTGCTTTATTTTCTGGAAGGTCTGGGCCAGTGATTTTGCCACAAAATGGGATCTGGCATGTCCTTTGCTGACAGCTGGATTAGGGCCTTTGCTAGTTCCCTGAACAAAGTGATCCAGGGGCGGCAGAAGCCCCAAATCCCCAAAAGCACCCTGACGTGTCATTTTGTATGGGGTGGTTTCATGCTTCAATGAGCAGGGCCTGTTGTTACCTCTTGTGCATTCTCATTCTAAGCAAAAAATATTCAGACTTTCAATATATACTGATTGACACAATATGCTAATGTCTTCTTCCTGTAAAAAAGAGGTACTGTATCTGAATTACAGGAAACAAAGTGTGCTAAACCAGGCAATGTAACACAAAAAGAATGTAACAAAGCTGTGCAAAGTTGTGAGAAAGACCTTCAGGAGAACTTTTTTCTAACCTGTTTGTTCTTTGCTGATATCATCTACGTAGCTTATTTGCTCAGTGATGATGCTGGCCTATTTTCTTCAACACTGAAACTACCCATGGTGCTGAAAGTGCAATATTCTCTGCCTCTTCCTTTACTTCAATTTTTGTGAACTGATCGGTCTTTTACTGGCTTTGTATGGAGGTAACGATAGTGGTGGTGGTCTGCCAACATCTGTAAAGGGATTGTAAATTCAGAGTTTCTGTTTTATCCTCAGTATTTCCTAAATTCAGATTTGTACAATAGGACATCCATCATTCCATTTTAAATGGCAGACTATAAGAAATTATAAAAAGCAACTTAAAGAAAAGCATAAATCAAATTTACATTTTGTTGGATTTCTTTGCAGGTAGGAGTATTCCAAATTCCAGTGATTTGTGTGGACAATGTTCATCGGTCTCCGAGGGTTTTTTTTGGTTCTTTGACCCATAGAATATTGCTTTTTCAGCATGACTGAGTTTCTACAAATGGTATAGCAGTATATTTTCACACCTTACTTACAGCAGTATTATCTTGAAAACATAGTGTGTTTTCACACTATGGTAGTGTGCAACCTTATATTGGTGTCTGTGTTATTATGTGCTGTATTATTGTTTGGATTTTAAGAGCATTTTAAATTGATGGTGTTGGAGTTTGATCCTGACGAGGCTCAAAGTTGACTCAGCCTTCCATCCTTTGGAGGTTAGTAAAATGAGGACCCAGATTGTTGGGGGCAATATATTGACATTATAAACCTCCCAGAGAGTGCTATAAAGCACTATGGAGGAATATATAATTCTAAGTGCTATTGCTACTTGGTTGTAATAATCCATAATAATCTATCTGGTTTCTTAGCTCCTAAGAAACTTACTGTATTTTTCGGAGTATAAGATGCCCTTTTTTCCCTCCTAAAAGAGGCTGAAAATTTGGGTGTGTCTTATACTCCGAATGTAGCCCCGCCCACTTGTCGGCCCCTACCCTTCGGCTTCCGTGCGTTCTCTTCCAGGCTGCAGAGATTGCCACTGACAATGGCTTGTGTTTTTGGGCTCCGCACATTGCATTTTCAGCCTCCAAACGCTCGCGCGGTGCCCAAAATGGCTACCCGGAACAGCTGCTGGCTTCTCTTACCCCTTCCCCGCTTTGCCTGCTTCACTGGAGCTCCCTCTGAGGACCAGCTGTGCTTTTGAAGCTGTTTTTCAGCCCAAACACGAGCTAAGCAATCTTCTGTGCTTTGCCTGCTTTTCTAATTGCTGCTCCCTCTGACAATCAGCTGTGCTTTAAAAGCATAGCCCCAACCTTCCTCAACCTCAAAACCAGCAAGCAAATGAATGTGCTGAAGCTTATCCCCCACCATCCCCAACCTCAAAACCAGCGAGCGAACTAATGTGCTGAAGCTGACCAGGCTAAGGACTAGCCAGATGAATACCTGGTAGGCAGAATCCCCCTCCCCCTATTTTCCTCCCCAAAAACTAAGGTGCGTCTTATACTCCGGTGCATCTTATACTCTGAAAAATATGGTAAATGTTGTATGGTTATCATGCCAAAACTGCCTTATGAAATCAAATTGCTTTCAGTCTTTGCTTTCACACTGTTAATGGCATTTCCATTAATATGCACCAACATTTACTAAGTTTTGCATTTACCCTAGTTATAAAATCACTCAGGATTGTGTATTTGAAATGAACATCCTGTTTTTTGCTGTACAGACATCTTTCTGACTGGCTTTACAGGATTTCAGTTAATTCCAAGGAAGTATGACTTGAGGGAATCTTTTGGAGCATTTTAAATCAGGAAATGAGGGAAAACAGGGAGATGGAAAAGTGACGAAGAGGCGTGTACAAAAACAAACAAACAAACAACCTAGGATACATTGTGGAGTATGTTGAGAATTAGTTGGAGAACAACCCTATTTCACAGAGGAAGGCAGCTTTTAAAACCGTATTATTTTTAGTTTTCTGAAAGACTAAATCGAGGTAGTTTCTCTTTAAAGGACAAAGTATTTTGAGAAACCAAGTTCTGTTCATTTATAAAAAGGCAGCAAATGAGCTTTAGACAAGTTATATGTATTTAGTAAATAATTCACTTATTACTTTATGATCCATGCACGGTTGAGATCTGGTGGAGTCAGTTAACTATAAAACAGTTAACTCCTTTATTCTCTCATGAACTCTTCACTGCAATCTCTGAAATATTTCATAATCGAGGATCAATCACTGACATTTCATTATAACAGTTTGAAAGATAAACAGTGTTAGCTCATTTTGTTCTGTTGAATTTAATTCCTAGCTGCTGATGCCCTTGTGCTGATACTTCTCATCTGCTTGTCCTTTGTAACTATAAATAAAATCAGTCTGTTTGCCATTGAAGGAACATAAAAACCTTTTTTCCATTGGAGTCTTAACCTTTCAGCCTGTATTTTGGAAACAGGATTTTAAAATAGCTGCAAAGCATTCCTCACAGAAACTCTAAAAACAAAGGCACAAATGTATAGAAAAATAATAGCTTTATTGCCATAACTGGAAAAAGCTATTCCTGGAGGCAGCCTAGATATGAAAGCTGGGGCCAGCACAAGGCCTGCTGAGATGGCTAGTTGATTGTTTCAATTCTACAATGTACAGTACATGTTGGCCTTAAAATATCTTTACTAAATGACCATATCCTCTCCTACAGGAATTACTACAGTTATGTGATAAGGCAGATACTGCTATATTCATTTTGTTTCAATTTACATTTTTAGTCTGAGAGACAGGTTCTTTGAGTCTTCTTAATACACAGTAAGAATTCTGCAAGACAAACTCCATTTTTTTTCTTCTTTCTGTGATGCTGACTTACCATTGGGCGACTAGGATGGTTATTCTAGATCTTTAATTTCCTTTAATCTGTTTAATCTTCCGACACGAAGCTCCCAACCTCACCAAACCTGAATATGTGCCCTATACCTTTAAAAGTTCTTATTAAAGTAAAACTCCTTCTTGTTGCCTTAGCAATGTAATTCATCTTCCAAGAATCTAAACTTATTAACTTTATTAAACAAGCCAGGCAAAAACTTTTCTGTTGTAAAATAGTTTGGTCTGTGAATCTAATAGTGAATCCTTTTACTTATTTCTAAGATATGTTTATTTTCACTGATTTAATAAGTTTTAAGATTTTAATTACACATTTCTTATTTTATTGTTAATTACTTGATACCATTTTTGTCAGATAGGCAAGATAAAATGACCAAATATAATAATTTACTGGTAAGCACTTTTCTTATTGTATGTGCAGCCAGGAAAAGGCAAACATATGAATGAGCTGGATATATCAACGTGACTTCTTTTCCTGTGCATGGAGGGGGTTTATTGTCCCTGGCTGCACTCACCTATTGATCAGCTGGAAAGACTACTAATTGGTGTTTTCAGTATTTTGAGATGCAGTGACACAAGATGATTGCATGGTCAGTTTCTGAATGCTTTATAAAACCTGGTTGAACAAAAGGAGTGGTGGTGTGGAAATGGTCATGAATTCCACTTTTTTTTTTTACTTAACATGTTCCACATCTGAATTAATCAATTTCATTGTAGAATAAGATTTTACATTTCTTTCTCTGAGTCTTTTGCTCTTAATGCTGCATTTTGTTATGAGGTATGACCTTTGGCATCTCTTAGGACAATGAACTCCACAGACAATTCTATCTTCAGTTTGCTCCGCCTTCACATTAAAAAAAGCATAACTCTTCCATTATATGAATGGCTTCCTTTGTAGGGAAATTTGGGGGGCAGACAGGCGAGGAGTGTTGGGAGGACCAGGAAGGGAGTGGGGGGCAGCTTGGCTTGCAACTCAGTCACCTCCAAAGAAACGGGGAACAGGAGCAAGGCCAGTGCAGCTTCTGTCGTTGTGAGGGGGCCGAGGGGGAAGTGAGGCAGGCGAATGGCAATGGTGCTCAGTTTCTGACATTACGGGGGGACCTGGGGGGCATGGCAGACAAATGGCAATGGTATGCGGCTTCTGGTGTTACGGGGGTGTGCGGGGGTGCGCCAGGCAAACGGTGATGGATGTGCAGCTTATGGTGTTGCAGGGGGCAGTGGAGGGGGTGTGGCAGGCAAACAGCAATGCCACACAGCTTCTAACATTACAGAGTGGCATGCAGGGGACATAGTCGGTGACTGTGGGGGTTTAGGGTTAGGGTTAGGGTATGGGGGGCATGGCATGTGAACAGAGGTGGTGCATGGCTTCTGGCATTGCAGGGGGATGTGGTGGGCATGGCAGGTGAATGGAGGTGGCATGCGGGGGTGCTGCCAGTTAAGTGTCATGCCAGAGGGGCAATGGCACCTCCCCCCAAGCTGTTACCTTAGTTGTAATTTCAGGTACAATGATGGAAAAAACATCCCTCCCCTTTTACAAAAGCATTTAGCTACAAACAACTATTCCAACCAACTACGGTAAATCACTTTTTTACAAAATGTTCCTTGTTAATCGCTAGCCTGGCAGATGATAAAAAGCAGAGAGCAAATCACCTTTCATCTGCTGCGCCCCAGCCCCCACAACATCAGAACCTGCATGCCAGAAGCCGTTCACCTGCCACACACCCCATGCCCCCGTAACACTAGAAGCCATGCACCATCACCATTCATTTACTGCCCCCCATGCCCCTCGCAATGCCAGAAGCCATGTGCCATTGTCATTTGCCTGCTGCACCCCCCACATCCCCCACAATGCCAGAAGCTGTGCACGATCACCATTCACCTGCTGCACCCCCCGCCCATGGTCCCTCTGCAATTCCAGAAGCCATGCTGTCCTTGCTCCTCTCCCGCCTTTCATTGGAGGTGACTTGAGTTGCAAGCTAAGCCGTCTTTGTGAAGCCTCCTAGAGGCACCCCTCCCTCCCTTTCTGGTCCCCCCCAACACATGCTTACCTGTCTGCCTCCCCAGTGGCTCCAGCAGCTACTCCCACCACCACTCCCCCTCCCCTCCGGTCCTGGTGACAGATCTGCAAGGCCCACGAGTAGCAGGATGCTTTTGCATTGCATGTTCTCCACCCACATCACCATTGTTTCTGCCTGCCACCTGATTGGCTGGGGGCTATTTGTCCCATGCAGCCAAAGATCTGGGTAAATGGTGTTTGGGGTAATGGGCAGGGACGAAGGGCCAAGGGCAGAGGGCCAGGGGCCAATTGGCTGTGAAGAATGGCCGGGGGAGGGCCAGTGGAGGAGGAAAGCTATCTGTATATGGGCTGAGGCAGGTGGCTGGGGACGAAGAAGGCATGGGCAAGGGTCTAGTAGAAACAGTTTTATATCTTATCCTTGTTGAGTCACTGTTTATTCCAGTATTCCACATATCAGCTGATATATATCCCTGCCAAATGAGCCAACTCATTAGAACAGATAGTTTCATTGCATTTTTTTCAAATAAATATAAATCTACAAAAAAGATGAATTGTATTATATATATTTGATCATATTATACTAAAGTATTTTAATCGACAATATCTAGAGTTGCACATCAAACCATGACATACCTAAATACTTTAACAATAAATAATAACAACAGAAGTTGGAATGGTGTTTTTTGTTGCAGTTACTGTGTGTTAATTATATTTGCTTAGCACCTATTTGAAGACAAACTCAGATTTTTGTACTGCATAATTTTTTTCTTTTGTTCTATCTTGCTCCCTCTTTTTCTATCTATGAAATGGGATAGAAGAAAAATGTATTCTTCTTTATCTCATGGCTATCTCAAGAAATTAGCATTTTGAAAACTTTATTGTGGTGAAATAATACCTGTGGGATTTTTGGGGTACTTTTTAAAGAATTTGTTATTTACAGAAAGCGATAGAATAGCAATAGTTAGAAACCCTTCAACAATTTTAAAATCTTCGCAACAAAATTACAAATTATTGCTCAAACGAAATGAACTTTATAATTATACCAATATTTATCACTATACCGATATTCAAAAGATTGCAAACATTCTGTTGCATTTACATGGAATATCAACAAACCCTGCATCATGCTATGGTTTTTTAATAGTAAAATATTGTAATTGGCAGTGAAATTCCTTGGCTTTTATTTAATTGAAAATAAATTTGAATTTGCTTGTGCCTCCAGGGAAAGTCATGTCTGCCAAGCTGAATGCATTTCAATAACAATTATATTGGCCTAAATCAGGGTATAAAAACTTCAGCCTTCAAAAGTCCATTTTGGCTCGTTGACCAGGATTGCTAAAGACTAATGGCACAATTTCCTGCTATTCTATTAACAGCCTATGCTAAACTTTTAAAGAAGATTTCATTACAGGTTTATTTCCCTTTCCATTTTTCACTGAAATTATATGGAGATTTAACTCCTTCCTTGATTGTAATCCTGACTTAAATCTCATCTATATCAGTGGTGGGTTCCTACCGGTGCGGTTGACTCTACCTCACCGGTAGCGGCCAGCAGATGGCGCTATTTGCGTGCGACAGCTCCGGTGCCGTCTTCACCGGTCTGTCGCGCGGCACCATCTTTTTTGGGGGAATTTTCGGCTGATTTTGCTTCCTGCGCATGTGCGGAAGCAAAATCTCGTGAGGGGATGCCTATGCACGTGAGATTTTGGTGATTTTTTGCTCCTGCGCATGCCCGGAAGCAAAAAAAGCACCAAAATCATGTGCGCGTGCGCGTCCCCTCACAAGATTTTGCTTCCACGCATGCGCAGGAAGCAAAATTGCGTGAGGGGGCGCATGCACGTAGCGAATGTGCAAGCGCTGAAACATGGCGATGCGCGTGCAGCGCACCAGTAGCGCAAAGAACAAGCAACCCACCCCTGATCTATATCCAAAACCAGTCAGGACTAAATGGGAGCTTTTCTCTAAGCTTCACAATGTTTAGAAGAGAAGGATATTCATTAGGTTTACTAGAATACATATATGCATATACAGTATATGAATACAATATAAAGTATACTGTATAGATTTATTTTATGTGAAAGATCAATCTGGTCAATTTTGGGTATGTCCCAATTATCTATTCAGTTTATTGCTCTTCTTGCACATTTCCAGTTCCTATTGCCTAGGAGTTCATGTCCTGCTTGCCATTGCACACAGATACATTGCTTACTAACTATTTTTGAGGGATATATCCTCATAATATCACTTCCATCTTACTTCCAGCCCACAGTTGAAGCAACCTAGAGCTGTCTTTAGTTGTTCCGGCTTGGAAGTGGTATTTTCCTTCTTTCTATATAAATTTCCCAGATGCACAATCTCAGATAATATCCTGCTGAAAACCCTTGTAAAATTTACAGTACAATAAAATATGATTTACCATTTTAAAATATTTTATCTAATGCCAATTTTTTATTATATTTGTACTTGGCTATTTCGGTCTTTTGGCCACAAATAAAAATGATAAATGATACATATAAAGGCTTGAATCTTTTGTCCTGCCCCACACCACATGTCCAAGAGAGTGATTGATGACTGATTTTCCCACAAGAAGGTGTTGCTGAGTAGGAAGAAAAAAGACAACAGGGAATCCACCAATCATGGTCCTAAAACTATCCTGCTTTAAATTATGGGAGGCCAGCATCACAACCTTGCCTCATTGGTCAAGCATGATAAAAATTAGGCTGTGGAGCCAATAAAATTTATGTCAATATTTTTTCCCTCTAGAACACAAAGAAAACATATTAATGGGACTAGGAGAAAGAGACCAAAATCAGGGCAATCTTTGAAAAACTGAGTTAGCTTGTAATCCTGAATATATTTACTTGAGTTCAGTGCAATATGACTGTGCCAATACTACAAAATAAATGCTTTTCTATATTCATTTAATAATTCAAAAGATCTAGACTTGCATGACCTCTTCAGAAGCTTTTCCTGGTTTGTGCATTTCTTTGTGTGCATGTACCCATACTTTTCACTGGAGGATGCTAAGAATAGCTTATGAACAGCTATATTAATTCAAAGTTAAACATTTCATATCTATTCCTCTGTATTGTGAAGTGTTACTTTCAAATGATGTTCACAGTTCTACCATTATGATACTCTTCTAAACAGACATGCATAATACTATAATGCTAAAACTTTGACTTAGATTTGTAAAGTGATAATATAGCTTTTCTGTATTTTAATAGTTTTAAGGGATCATTGTGATACACATTCAGTTGCCATATCTGTCTTCTGGTTTGTCATATATCCAGGCTTTCCTATCGGAACTAAACAAATGCTATATATTAGCTTGCTGATAAAAATCTGAAATTAGGTGTTAGTTTAGCTCTCACAAGAACTGGTTTTCAGAGGAAATTAAAGGAGGAGTATCCAGTTCAGCTGGCATCAAGGAGGAACATCAGAAAGATTTGAAAGGAAGATTTTGGGAGAAATGGCTAGCGGTTGTTGGAAGAAATGTCCATCTGGGTTCAGTTCCAAGTGGGGAGAAAGACACTGGAAACATGGAGGCTGATTGGAAAGATGGTTTAATGGAGAAGAACCATTAAGCACATGATCCTGGTGCAGCTGAACACATGGAGGGGGGAAGAGAGGGAGGGTATTTATACCCTCTCTTGGGCCTTGCCCTTGAGCTTCCTGTTCCTGTGCAAGAAATGTATTCTATTGGTTGTTGTCAGACTCCCAGGCGGCTATGCGGGGGGTCATAGCTAACTTTGTAGGCTGTCTGTGTCCCAGGCTTGGTTGAATCTTGCTGGGTGATGCAATGAAGGACAATTCCTATTGTGGCTGAATGGCTTTGCCCTGAAGGATAATCCCATTATTCTGGAGCTGAAGGTCTTTTGTTTTGTAGATAGGCTGGCCCAGTCTTTTGTCTTGTAGATAAGCTGGCACTAGAATATCTGCAGGGGGCAGGTAGCTGGGGCTGAGTTTCTGTCTCCAAGAGCATGTTTCTCAGTTTCTCATCCAGGGAAATATAATATTCTGCCTTTTTAATATTTCCTAAAATATTTCATTCTTCTAGGAGAGGGGTGGGTGCTAACTTTCTACATGGTTGAAACAAAATAGACAGCAGTTACCTTTATAGAAAAGTTGTTGATTTCCGTAAAGAATACTGATTTGGATTGACTAGTTTTGGCACTGCTGAAGATTGGTTCAAAAACAAGTGCAAGAAAATTGCTGAATAGAATTGGTGAACTAGAATAAGATGAAGACCCCAAGAGACAATAGCTAATCAATATGGAACAGCACAATGAAGTGCTGCAAAGTGACAGAATAAAATATTTTTTTTATCAAGCAGAAGGAAGTTAGCTGCCAGAGAGAGAGAAAATGTCCATCAGTCGCTGAAATTCCTTCCTTAACTCTATATTTGGAACTAGGTAGCCTTAGAAATACAATACCATACACATAATCTGCAAATATCAGTCTTAGAGATGTTTAGGCTAACAATTTGATATTTTTTAAAAAATATAGCCTTACATTTTACACAGTCTTACCAACTATGGCTTGAAATGGAGCGAATAGTTATTTATGATGGAATGCAATGCTATAGGTCAGTGTTGGTGAACCTTTTCGGCACTAAGTGCTGAAACGGGAGAGCCGGAAACCGGAAGAGCAGCTCCCCGACGCACATGCGCGGGAGTGCTGGAAACCGGAAGAGCAGGTCCCCGGAGCGCATGCGCATGCCAGGAAGCTGATCTTCCAGTTTCTGCCGTACATGTGCACATGAAGATCAGCTGGCCAGCATGCAGATGCGTGCCGGAACCCGAAAAAGCAACCGGTGATGACTGGCGTGCCTGAAGAGATGGCTCTGCATGCCACTTCCAGCACACTTGCCATAGGCTATAGGTTATTCTTGAAGAAACAAACACTGTTCTTTTTTTTAAAAAAAATTAAAAAGTTTTTTATTATTAATACAATTAAAAACATTGGACATGGTGTGACTTTTTGGATTTGAACATTTCCGTCAAGTTTTACCTTACAACAAATACAGTTCCTTTTCACTATATAAGTATGTACAATCTATCACTATTCAAACACGTAAATTCTTTCGTCTGTGAGGATTAAATCAATACCAATTCCATTCCTATTTGTCACAGAGAACTAACATAAAAATTTCTACACTTCCAACTTATCAATAATCCTTTATCCCAACATTCCTCCTCATCTCCAACCAATGGTACATTTTATTCCAGATTTCATAATATTCCATTTCACTCTTATCTTTGAGTTCCAGAGTCAACCATTTCAGCACAAGACAATATCTTATTTAATACCTCTTCTTCTGAGGGGGTCTATTATAGCCTTGCATTTTACACAGTCTTACCAACTATGGCGTGAAATGGAGCAAAGAGTTATTTATGATGGAATGCAATGCTATAGGTCAGTGTTGGTGAACCTTTTCGGCACTGAGTGCCAAAACGGGAGAGCCAGAAACCGGAAAAGCAGTTCCCTGGAGCGCATGCACATGCTGGGAAGCTGATCTTCCGGTTTCTGCCATGCATGTGCGCATGAAGACCAGCTGACCAGCATGCAGATGTGCACTGGAACCCAGAAAAACAACCGGCAACGGCTGGCGTGCCCGGAGAGATGGCTCTGCGTGCCACTTCTGGCACCCATGCCATAGGTTCGCCATCATGGCTATAAATTATTCTTGAAGAAACAAACACTGTTCTTGCTCACTTTGAGTTGCTTCTTTTAAAAGGAAAAAAAAACCTGAAGTGTCTATCCAGTGCGTAGAGAATAGAATAGAATTCTTTATTGGCCAAGTGTGATTGGACACACAAGGAATTTGTCTTTGGTGCATGTGCTCTCAGTGTACATAAAAGAAAAGATACATTTGTCAAGAATCATGAGGTACAACAATGATTGTCATAGGGTACAAATAAGCAATCAGGAAACAATCAATATTGATATAAATCGTAAGGATACAAGCAACAAGTTATAAGTGGGAGGAGATGGGTGATAGGAACAATGAGAAGACTAATAGTAATAGTAATGCAGCCTTAGTGAATAGTTAGACAGTGGTGAGGGAATTATTTGTTTAGCAGAGTGATGGCGTTTGGGAAAAAACTGTTCTTGTGTCTAGTAGTTGTCTTGGTGTGCAGTGCTCTATAGCATCGTTTTGAAGGTAGGAATTGAAACAATTTATGTCCAGGATATGAGGGGTCAGTAAATATTTTCATGGCCCTCTTTTTGACTCATGCAGTATACAGGTCCTCAATGGAAGGCAGGTTGGTAGTAATTGTTTTTTCTGCAGTTCTGATTATCCTCTGAAGTCTGTGTCTGTCTTGTTGGGTTGCAGAACCGAACCAGACAGTTATAGAGGTGCAGATGACAGACTCAGTAATTCCTCTGTAGAACTGTATCAGCAGCTCCTTGGGCAGTTTGAGCTTCCTGAGTTGGCGCAGAAAGAACATGTATAGAAAGAGTCTACACATGGAACCTGTGGCCATGACAGAAGAAACATACAGGAATATCTAAATTCAGATGCAGAAATATCTAAATCCAGCTCACTTATTCTGCTTGCTTATTTTGTTAACTTTTTTGTCCTCCGATAATTTGGATAATGTGATAAGATAATCTAAAATTACTTAGAATTCATCTATAATTGCACAGTTAGTAAACATTCAAAAAAGTAAAAGATTTGAACTGTTTATATCAAAACTGTTTCCAATGTCTTAAAAGTGCTGCTTGTCAACTGTAGCTCTATCACAGAAATTAGGGAGTCAGGAAAGTGACTTGGACAAAGTTATTTAACATAATGCTGCCTATTGTGACAGATTGAAGTCCTTAGGGATCGGAAACAGAAAATGGGGGTCCTGCCTGATAGTTTAATTCGAAGATAGTGAGGACTGGCCCTGAAAACCTTTGCACACAAAGCAAATATCTACAAGTGAGCAGAGATAATCTCCATACATTCACCAGTTCCCTCATTTGTCATTGAATCAAGTCTATCATTCACCTAGGTAGCCACATAATTTCCAGATTACCATATCTGTAAGACGTAGACAGGACAAGCTCAATGCATTTGCCACTGTGGGAACTGTGTTAGTCTAATAGATATTTATGATACACACTCATCACAACATAAAAATGCATAAAATAGTAAATCTCCCTTATGGCTATTTATGCTGTCTCCAGGGTATATTCATCCTTTTCTGGGAAAGTTAGTTAGTGTCTCCCAGCAGAAGATTTCATAGCCACAAGCAGATGTGGGACCAATAAGATAACAGTTCCCATAAACTTTATGTTCCAAAAAAGCTTTTAGACAACATTCAGAATGGAGATTAATACCATAGTTAATAACTTTTTAAAAGATTGGTTGTAGAACAGGCTGCTCTACATACTCCTGTGGGACAGAATTCTCATCAACTTGGTTGGTCACCTTTATCCTGAAGTCTCCTTCCATAAATTGATTGCCTAAAATCTATTTTTTAAAATAATCTCAATCACACAATTTGTGTTTTCTTTCTTTCTTTGAAAAGGCAGCCAAGAAGCAGCATCATGATATAATTAATGCAATTGCAAATAAAATATCAAAAGGCAATCCTATGAAATGTTTGCTTATCCACCAGCAATATATCAACAACTTATTAAAATGCAATTTATATTTTTGCCAAATGTGCACACCTATGCACAGTTCTAGAAGTCAATGTGGCAAAACATTTGGAGACAAATGTATTAAAACTAGAGACAATCAATTAAAAAAAACAGTATAGAAAAGCAAAAACCACCCATCATATATCATTATTTAAACCTTCCCTTTTCCTGCTAATTAATAGAAATATTGGCAGTTATTTTGCTGCTAATCAAATGTCTGGGATAGAAACACTCTTCTAGGTTTAGTTCTTGGAATTCCTCCCCATTTAATTTTAACATCACATCTGGAACGTGTACATATCCTAATATAATGGGGAAAGATACAAGTCAAATAACATTTAACTTTCATGTTCTTACATTTATGTCTTACATTTATGTCTGGATTCATTTTACCATCGTAAGAATTTGAGGAATTAAGTAAGAGAGCCACTGTAATTTTTAGAACCACATCTAAGTCCCCGCTCAGCCTGGTAATTTGCTTATTCTGTCTTATTTATTTTGTTAACATCTTTTTTTTTTTTTTGTCCTTTTCTTTTTTTCCCCATGGATAAAAAGTCACTTGGCGATTTTAGGCTAGTCATTCTCTCTCAGCCTAATATATCTCACAGGATTGTTGTGGGGATAAATGGGAGGAAGAACACTGAGTGTGCATGCTGTCCTGAGTTTGGGGATGAAAGAGCAACATAACTCTAACAAATAAGATGTGAGCTTCATGACAAACTGGGTATTTGAATCCAACTTTCTAATCTTACAATCTACTATTACATTGATTTCATCCTCTTATTTCTCCTTTTTAAATCATCCCTTTAAAACTGTTTATAGCTGTTTAAAAACTGTTAAAATGTTTGAATTGTTTCTGTGTTCTGATTCTTTTTTAAATGGATCCAGGGTCCACCCGACTCCACCCCCTGAAGGAAGGTAGCAGTTATGAGAATTTTCTTTGATCAGAAAAACACAGTGGGAAAAAAGTTTAACTCCTATTTCCTAATACAAATTCCTAGAGATATTAACAGGCCTATGCAGTTTCTCTAAAGCAGTGATTCTCAACCTTCCTAATGCCGCACCCCGCGCCCCACCCCCGCGCCCTACCGTGACCTGCCACGCCCATCGCCGCAATCCCCACCCCGCCGCCGCCATTTTGGGTTCTTTTACCCTCTGCGCATGTACAAAGCATTCTGCGCATGCACAGAGGGTAAAAGAACCCACATGGCAGTGTCCGGGCGAAGTCTCCCGACCCCTATGAAAGGGTCGTTCGACCCCCAGGTTGAGAACCGCTGCTCTAAAGCATCAAAATAACAAAAACAAGATAATCTTGTCTCATACTTTACATTTGAATTATTGCAATAAAATAATTTGAAGAATTTTTTAATATGGTATTCTATCTCAAGAAGCCCCCCTCAGAGGGGAATAACTTTTTCCCATGGAACAAACCAACTGAAGCTCATTTTATGGTTTCCTCTACCCTGTCTATTTTGTTGATTTCACTTATTTATTCTGTGTACAAATTAGTGCATGCAAACCAAGAAAAATCCATTCCATATGACTAAAATGTTTGTTTTAAATGTGGGATTTAGAATGTCTACAATTTTGAACATTTTTGGTCTTTGTAGAAATGGACAAGAAATGCCCCATGATTAATCATGTTTCCAATAATCTGAATCCAGAATTCTATTAAAAGCAACTTGAGAATGCAGTTGTATTTATTAACTGCAAGAGACATAATTGTTATTATTAGACAAGTATTGCTCAAATAGGTTGCTGCTAAATTAAATATTGTGAAACTCCCCAGTATATCTACAGCAATTGCCCATACAAGGTTTCTTTCTTGAGATATGACAGGAGTTCCAAATTCCATCTGTTCCCAATAATGAAAGACTCCAAGTAAAAGGATTTAATCGTATCTTATAATTGAATTGGGGATTTAGTATGCACAAAGTGGGCCAGACAACATCTGCTTCACACATGACCCTCCCAAGTAGTATTTAGTCCCACACATGTAGACAGCATGTTGAATTTGGTATTCTGCTTGATAGAACTGATAGGAAGGTAAAAATATTCTGCACAATTCCATCACCATTGACAAATCCCTCTTTGGTTAGTTTTACTCTGATGGTTGACTCAAACTTCTGCAGGAGCAGAAGACTGGTTAAAATGGTTCATAGAAGTTTTTCATGGATCCAGGTGGTTTCCTGAATGTGCTGATGGAATATTCCACATAGTAATACATTTGATGTCTTTTTTGGGCAGTTGACACTCTATATTTTCTCACAGATCCAAATCAGCCCTTGGTTATTAGATAGCTAAACATGATGACATAAATGGAACATCAGCTGGAACATAATGGAGGAATTCTAAGAACTGATCCAATTGAGTATGAATCAAGGCCCATCTGAAGGTCCATTTCAACTTCTCCACTGTAGTAGGAGCAGCAAAATTATGTTTCCCTGTTTCTGTACATTATATCAGTGCTGCACAGAATACCAGTGTTACTTTTCCACTGATATATAGCATCTCCTCCACCAAGTTATTGGAGGAAAGACCTGGAATAGCTTGTCATAAACCATTTCTTTGTGCACAGTTGAATCTGTGTTTTTGGCTGAGACTTTGGAGTTAAACAAGTCATAAGGACGCAGCCTTGCCACCACTCATATTACTTTGATTGTTTTTTGTCTTGTAGATCTTGAAGGTGACAGTTAACATCATTACTTCTTTTAGCAATTAAATAGGTGACAATGATGCTGGTGCCATGGCTAACAAGGACAATTTATGTGTCTTTGGAAGGCAGTAATAAGATATTTCTTGAAGAAATTTCTCTTAACCCAGGACATCTGTAGAGTTATAAGCCAATCTTAAGTATTGCATTGCTAGGAAATCAAAAACATAGTCACAGCTGTAGATACATTTGAACAATACTGATTTCATGAACCCATTTCAGATAGGCTTTGGATTAGGATATATACTGTAGTACTGAAACTTTTTATTTATTTATTTTATTTTATTTATTTTGTCAAGTACGTGTTGGTAATATACATAGATGTAACATTGTTTATATACATAAGATTGGTACTGAAAGAGGGAACATTAGGACAGGGACGGTAGGCACGCTGGTGGACTTATGCACGCCCCTTACTGACCTCTTAGGAATCAGGTGAGGTCAACAGTGGACAGTCTTAGGGTAAAGTTTTGGGGGTTAGGTGACAAAACCACAGTTAGGTGACGAAACTGCTTGAATCATTCTGAAAGATAATCTAGACTGGAAATTAGATAGGGAGGTATACGTCTTCTAGTTTTCCTGGAAAATAATTCATATTTTTTTAAGACTGACCTCCCCGTTTAGTCATCTTTGGGTCTCTAAAAATAATGGTACTTGCAGGCAATGCCCTAGTTTCTTCATCTCCAAGGGAGTCCTGATCTAGCCGTATTGACTGAAAGCAATTAACCTTTTTTAACCACTTCATTCAGACTGCATTAAATAATGATACTTTCACCATTTTGTATTAAGTGAGCAACCTCTCCTCTTCTATAAAGTCCACTGGTGATTTCAGTGAAGAAAAAGTCTTCATGGATATAGTCTATCAGCAGCAGAGAGCTTTTGTTCCTCCAATTTATTTCAAGTATATAAGATAATACAATTTCAGGTATATAAGGTAGAGTTCAAGAAATTTTAGCCTGAATTCAGCCATATTGGTCTAGACCCGTGGTGGTGAACCTATGGCACGCGTGCCAGAGGTGGCACGCGGAGCCATAGAAGCCGGCACGCGAGGGTTGCCCACCGGCAAACCGGAAGTGCGAAAAAACGCACTTCCGGTTTGCCGGTGTGCTGTTTTTTGCACTCCGGAGGGTTCAGGGAAGCTCCCTGAAGCTCCGGAATGCAAAAAACTACAAAACGGACAAACCGGAAGTGCACTTTTCCGCACTTCCGGTTTGTCCGTTTTGTAGTTTTTTGCATTCCGGAGCTTCAGGGAGCTTCCCTGAACCCTCCGGAGTGCAAAAAACAGCATACCGGCAGCCCGGAAGTGCGTTTTTTCGCATTTCCGGTTTGCCGGTTTCGTCGTCCCAGGCTCCAGTAAGCCTTTGCGCGGGGGTGGGGGTGTGTGCGCATGCGCAGGGGGCAGCATGGGGGGGTGTTGTGCGCATGCGTGGGGGGGAGGGAATGGGTGTGGGCATGCAAGCGCGCGCGAGCGCCCCCCCCCTTTTTGGCACGCGAGCCGAAAAAGGTTCGCCACCACTGGTCTAGACTCTAGATGGACCATCATTCTCCAGAATTATAAGGCAGCTTCCTTTGACATACATCAGGGGTGTGACATGATGGCCCTTTTTATGTTTTGTGGACTTCAACTCCCAGAATTCCCGAGCCAGTCATGGAATTCTGGGAGTTGAAGTCCACAAGTCATAAAAAGGGCCATCTTGTCACACCCCTGATGTATGTCAAAGGAAGCTGCCTTATAATTCTGGAGAATGATGGTCCATCTAGAGTCTAGACCAATATGGCTGAATTCAGGCTAAAATTTCTTGAACTCTACCTTATATACCTGAAATTGTATTATCTTATATACTTGAAATAAATTGGAGGAACAAAAGCTCTCTG